>WBMY01000875.1:93002-137378 GCA_013397315.1 Donacobius atricapilla
GGGGGGCAGAGGTGGCAGTGCCGGTGGCACCTGGCCCCGCATGGGGAGCAGCACTGCCAAGGTCTGTGCCGGTGAGATAAAGCCACCGGTGGGGCTGCCGTGCCCGAGCCGGTTTTGTTTCAGCCGCCAAACTCTGCCCAGTTAATTTTCCTTTGATGCCACAGGCCCCTTTCACTCGCGGGACAGCAAGGAGAACTTTTTGTTGCTGTTTTGCTGCCGGGGTGCCTGGGAAGCGCCTCTGCTGGGAGGAAGGCTCAGTCCCTGCAGTCATCATCGTCTCACCTGTGGGGCTGAGCCTGTGCCACCAGTGCCACCGGTTCTAGGAGCAAGGAGAGAAGAGGGATTTGCCCACCGGTGGCAGAGGATGTGGAGACATTGGTCATGTTTGAAGCCATGGGCTGGAGTTTCACACTGGCCAAGATGCTCCCCCTGCTTCTGGCACGGATTTGCTGGTGTGTCCGCGCATTTCCCCCCGTGGGAGCAGCTATTCCTTCCAGAAGCAAGAGCAGGTTTAGATAATAACTCCTAAAAGGCACGGGGGAGCTGGGAGAGCCTCCCCAAAGCGGTGGAAGGGAGGAAACCAGCGGCAAGAAATGGAAATCCTCCCTCGCTTCGCCTGCGCTCTCGGCTCCTTTGACTGATGTGTTCCTTCCCCGTCTCTCTTTTGTTGCTAATCACCGTCCCTCTGTCAAAGCATCTTTGCCTTTTGTATCGGGGCTGTTGTGGAGGACTGAAGGTCTCCCACACGCTCTCACGCACTGGCCTAGTTCTTGGCTCTTTATCCTCGTTTTGCTCTGCCCTCGGGGAGCATCTCTGCAGGTCCCACATCCATTACTGCCCCTGGCTCTCCATCGTCCCCCACACCCTCGGGTCCCAGCCCTCGCTTCTCTGGGATGTGCTTGTCCACGTTCCCCTGTGGAGTGGCCTCCTACCCAGCCAGGCTCCCTCCAGCCTTCCCAGAGTCACTTGACCTCTTTGCAAATCAGTTTAACATCTGTGAGGCAGAGATAATAATTGTCACCTACTTCACAGGGGGGTTGATGAGGATTAATTCATTAATGTCGACAGAGGTCTTTGAAGATGGAACGCGTTATCTGAGAGCTAAACGTTATTATTAATTAGCAATTATATCGTGGGGTGGGAGCGGGGAGGGAAAAGAGACTCCAGGGTCTGTAGTGTGGAAGAGTTTGCTCTGGGCTCACATTCTGCCCTTGCTGCAGCTTCAGGCTGCCCCAGTTTCATGTCCGTGCTGCTGCCGGAGGGAGCCAGGCACGCTGCATCCCACTGGAAGTGTGTCCCACCATGCTGCTCCTTCCTGGAGCTTGTGGATGTGCCCGCCGATGTAAGGAGTGGGAGGGATGGGGAAGTGATCAGTGCTCGAGTGAGTTCACGTTGTTAGGAGGGCAACCTGGGAACAGGGACGTTGGGATGGAGGGAAGGCGTAGAGTCCCAGAGTGGTTTGGGTAGGGAGGGACTTTCAAGACCCCCTTGTTCCACCCCCTGCCATGGGCAGGGACACCTCCCACTATCCCAGGCCGCTCCAAGCCCTGTGCAGCCTGGCATTTCCAGGGATCCAGGGGCAGCCACAGCTTCTCTGGACACCCTGTGCCAGGACCCCACCAACCTCACTGTAAAAAATGTCTTCCTTAAATCTACTCTACACCAACCTTTTTCAATTTCAAACCATTCCCTCAAGGCATCCTCTGGGCTTGCCTGTCCACCCCAGCGATGAGCCAGGCCAGGCACCGCCAGAGTCATGGGAGGATGTATCCTATTCCCAAGGAGAAATAATTGGCAGGAGACTGGAGCAGAGGAGAAGGAAGATCCAGTGATTCACAGGACACACAGACCAGTTTCATTTCCTTCCTGTTTTTCTTTCTCGCGTACTCCCAGGCTGTGGCTGATTCCTGTTTGTCTCCCCAGTGAAGTGCTAATGCTGTAGCCGTGTGTGTCACTGGGGTCCCTCGGGCAGCGCTGACAGAGTTCTTTGTGGTCCCCTCCAGATGTCCCGTGCCTCTGTGCTGGGGGCATTCCCACCTCTGGCATCCCCGCGGCTCCGCTGTTCCCATCCTCCCTGGCTCAGCTGTGTGCGCTTTTGTGGCAACGAGGAGAGCTCGGTGGAACTCTCTCTGCTACTCCCTCAGAGCTGCGGAGGTCAGTCTCAGATCACCCCTCTTCTGGAAAACAAGAGTCTGCTCCTCTTTGAGCCTTTCTGAGCACGCCAGCTCCCAGCAGCCCTGTTCACCCAACCTCTCCGAAGGCTTTCATGGAGGGGTCACCCGCCTCACCCAGCGCCGTTCAAGAGTGACTCTGCTAATCCCTTCTGCGGAGCGGGTGAACCCGGCAGCTCTCCAGGCAGGGAGGACTGGAGCTGTGTGTGCCTCTCCAGATGTGCAGCAAGGCCCCTTTTCTCCCGCGTGGATTTGCCGGCAGCGCCCAGGACGCGCGTCGGGCATCTCCCACTGCATCTGCGGTTTCCGGAGGAGCGTTGTGATAAAGCCAGTGGGGGTTTAATGAGGTCACTGCAGTTTAATGTTACTGCAGTAATCTCTTTTGTTTTACTACATTAAAATATTTGTGGTGGAACGGTTGGACCACTGTAATGTGATATCGCTACCTTAATGTTATTGTTGCCATGGCAACACTAATGGCAGCTCAATAACATTATTGCAATTTAATCTTACGACAATAAAATTAAGGGTAGAACAGTGAGACCTCGTCTCTGTAATGTTACTACAGTAACAGCATTGTTATCGTAACCGCGGGAGCGGAGTCAGCCCGCCGTAGTGTAACATTGGTACCGCCGCTTTGTTGTTACTACAGGAACAAAATCACAGCAGGGGATGAATGGGAGGAGACGTCATCCGGTGCGCCGGTGCTACTGCTACCCTGGGGCTGTCAGCATGGGGAGGTCACGCTGTAATCCCATCACTTATTCATCTAATTCCTCAATTGTGGTGTTTTTATCGGGGTCTGTCCTCTTCTCCCTCCGTTGCTGGGGCTCTTTGGAGCAGGTCTGTTGTTTTAGTGGCAGTAACTCTGCAGGGAAGGATTTAAAGCACTGCCTCCATCTAGTTCCAGATCCTTCTGGCTGGCGTTTTATAGCATGTGGCTGTTATGGAGTGATAACGTTTTATATTTATATGTCATCTTTCAATGTGAAGGATCCCGGCACAAGCTACAAATTACTGCCGTGCTGCAGGGCCAGGCTGACAACCCAGCACACGCAGCGTGCCAGAGGAGGGGTTTCATCCAAGGACACTGATTCCTGTGCAAGTGAGAGTCTCCTTTGCCCAGAGGATTTATCCAGAGTCCCCAGCCTTTGTGAGGTGGGGCACAAATCTTTGTGCACCCTAAGCCACGTATCCCAAGAAGCATCTGCCATCGCTGGCGTGCGTATGGGCAAAATTCCTCCTTTCCCGGCTGGCAGCATCCTATCAGGGCTGGAAAGGCAGTGGGGGGGCAAGGCACAGGTGACATCTCTGTGCCATGCAGGGGCTCGCTGCAGTTTTCTCCAGCCTCCAGGGGAGGGAGGCAGAGCTGCTGATCTGTCTCCAGCATCGAAGAGCTTCCCCCATCCTGCCCAGGCCCAGGGCTCTTGGGGATGCACACTTGCCGTGCCCAGGGATGCGTGCTTTTGGCCAAGGGATGTGCCCAGGGATTTATGCTTGTCATGCCCAGGGATGCACTCTTTCTGTGTCCAGTGATTCGTGGCTGTTTTGCCCAGGTATGAGCTCTTGCTGTACCCAGGGATGTGCACTTTGTGCCAAGAGGTGCAGGTTTGTTGTGCCCAGGGATGCAGGTTTGCCACGGTCGGGGATGCACTCTTGTTGTCCCCAGGGATGTCTGCTCACTGTGCCCAGAGATGCACACTTGCTATTCCCAGGGATGCACTCCTGCCATGCTCAGGGATGCAGGTTTGCTTTGCACAAGGATGTGTGGTTTGTGCCCAGGGATGCAGGTTTGCCATTTCCAGGGATGCACTCCTGCCATGCCCAGGGATGCAGGTCTGCCATTCCCGGGGATGCACTCCTGCCGTGCTCAGGGGTGCAGGTTTGCCATTCCCAAGGATGCACTCATGCCGTGCTCAGGGATGCAGGTTTGCTTTGCCCAGGGATGTGTGGTTTGTGCCCAGGGATGCAGGTTTGCCATTCCCAGGGATGCACTCCTGCCATGCCCAGGATTTGTGCTTGCTGTGCTCAGGGATGCACATTTGCTGTGCCACCACACCTGCCAGCCAGGCTTAGAGCCCCAATCACCCACTTGCCCACCTGAACTACCCACACCACCTCCTCTCCTGCTCAGCAGGCAGGAATTCTCCCTCTGCTTTGAGCCCTTGTGCTCCCTCCCAGCTTCTCAGATCTCCATGCCCAGACAGCTCTTTGGCACCTGAATCTGGGGGTGCTGCTGCCCGCCTGCCTTCCTTCATCCCCAATCTGGGCCTGCTCCGTGCAGCAGCTGCTCGGCGCCCCTCGTGCCTCAGCATTTGATCTCTCTCCATGAGTATTTGGATTCTGACCACCACAGTAATTCCTTGTTTGTCCTTTAATAAAAGACCCGTGAGCTCCCCTTGACACCGGAGCTGGAATCGCTGGGACCTGGGGCGTCCTGCGTGCCAGCTCTTTGTGGCAATCTGGTTCCACATCCATCCTGCCAACCCCGCTCCTCCGGGGGTTACATGTTTGAAAACACGAGCAGCAGCTCATCTCCCATTCACTGTTTTTCTCCATCATTTGCTTTATTAAATATTGATTTTCTGTTGCATTATTAAACCTTAAGTCCTGAGCATAAATTCAGAGTTGATACTTTAATCTGGCTCTTCTTTTTGGCCTTTAGAACTGATTTTTCTGGCCAGTCTCTCCGGAGGGGAGTCCAGAAGCAAAAACCTGTTGCAGAGGCTTGGGCAGTCAGAGGATGAAGCAAAGGGCTCTTCCCAAGGGATTTTTGTCTGTTTGGTGTAATCTTTGCCATGAAGGTGGCTTCCATGGGGAACCTGGCCTGCAATCCTGCACAGACCTTGAGTGAAAGGAGGTTGGGGAGGAATCAGCCAAGTTTTTTCAGGGAATTTTGTACATTACTGCCGGAAGGATATAACTCTCTTTTTTTGGTTGCAGAGAGAGATTGCAATCTGGAATGGGAATTTAGCCTGGAGCCGCTGCGTGGGCAGGGTGGCAGCGAGGCATCCAGCCCTCCACGTGCCTGGCTCTGCTCCCTAGGGTTTGCTGCCTCGCTCTGCCAAAATTGCCCTGCTTGGGAGCAGGGCTCTGCCGAGGAAGGGAGCCACAGATGGCAGTGCCTTGTCCTAAATGCGTTCCCAGCCCCTGAGTGATGCTGCACAACTCTGTGGTGTTTTTTACCCTACAAATCCTCAGCAAAACCAGAAATGGCCTTGACCAACGCTGCAGGCAAAGCCAGAGGAATGTGGGTGGTAGAAAGCCACCAACAAGCCATGAGCAGTGCAAGTGGCCACCAGCACATCCTTGATAGCCACGGTGGGTAGCTCTGACCCCCACCGTGATCCCTGCTCTCCTCCCCTTCCCTGTCGGAGAGCTGCACGCTGCCAGCTGCTGCCAGGCCCCATGCTGCCAGCAACCAGGTGTCTGAACATGCTTCCAGAGCCAAGAGAGCTCCACGGCCAAAAGGGAGGAGGGGAAAGCAGTGTGGCAGCACCGGCGGGTTCAGGAGGATTAAAAAAAAAACAAAAAAAAGAAGAAAATTAGAGAAGAAAAAAAGGCAGAGTCAGGTTTGCAAACGGCTTTTGGATCCCCCATCCAAATGGGGCATGGAACCTGTGCCTGGCAGCTGCTGTGCTGAGCAGTGATTTAAAAGCAGACTCCCAGCAGCAGGGAAAGAGGCAGAGGGGGAAGCAGATGTGAACACAATGCTGGAGATAAAGGAGAGGCCAAGGGAACAGCTGCCGAAAAGCTGCCCGGCCCTGCTGCCTCCAAGGGCTAGAGAACCTCCAGCAAATATCCCCAGGCTTGAGGACAGGCTGGGGAGAGGTCACTGGGAGAATAAAGGGGGAAACTGGGTGGAAAATGTAGGTTTTTTCACACTGTTCTTGCTTGGGTTTTGAAGGAGAGGGGGAAGCTGGGAAGAAAGAGCTGCACTGAATCAGGGAGAGTTGTGGTTTTGTTTTCCTTTCTGTTCTGGTGATGCAATGGAGAAGAAAGAGATTTAGAAAGACAAGGAGAAGCAGGAAATGGAAAACAAAAAGGCAAGGATCTTTGTAAAAGATGTAGAAATGTGATTCTTCAAACAAGATATTGAAATTTGGTCTTGAAATAGTTCTGGTTTGGGTTTTCCATGCCTGTTGTGAGACAGCAGTGAAACCCCTTTGTTCTGCCTCTCAGAAAGGAGGTGAATTTGTTCCTTAGTCCATGACTGGATTCCTGGAAGGGATCAGCACAACCCCACTGGATGCAGGGGCAGGGTGGGGAGGTCTTGTTTTAGGTGGGTCCATACCCTCATACAGAGGGAATCCTTCCCTGTGAGGGTGGGCAGGCCCTGGCACAGGGTGCCCAGAGAAGCTGTGGCTGCCCCTGGATCCCTGGAAGTGTCCCAGGCCAGCTTGGATGGGGCTTGGAGCAACCTGGGACAGTGGAAGGTGTCCCTACCCATGGCAGGGGGTGGAATGAGATGGACTTTAATGTCCCTTTCAACCCAAACCGCTCTGAGATTCTGTGATTTTTCATTTCTGGGTTACGGGTCACAGTAGTAGAGATGCCCAGAAGATCTCAGCTCTCCTTTTTGGTGGCATCTTGTATAATTTCCTGGGTAGATTCGGGATGAGGCAGGAGAGCCCACAGACCCCGTGCTGTCCTGTGAACAGGTTTCAATCCACCCTCCTCTCTGCCCAGGTCTCCTGCCCACTGGGCCCCCACAGCCAACAGACTCCCCAGTTTGTGCCCGGGGCTCTCCTTGCCTGGCCCAGCACTGACAAAAAGCATCAACAGAGATGTCTCCTCCATGGTTTGCCCTCCTTGTAATCCCTCCTTCTCGCAGCCAGCCCGAGAGCTTCAGCCTTTGATCCTCCTCCTCTTTTGCAAACACTTCTCTCTGCTTGTGAAATTAAATCTCTCTCACAGTGATTTCCTTCCCTATCTTTTCTTTTTGGCCGAGTCTGTCTGAAATATTCTCCTTTTTTTTGCTCCTTCAGCAGCAGGGCTATATAATTGATGACCTCGCCAAGCTTTCTGCACTGAACATTAAACCCTTCCTGCCTTGGCTCCGACCGGAGTTCATTACTTTCTGAAAAGCTCTGTTGTCTGTTTGTGCTCAGATGATTGTTGTTGTGGAGGGGAGGATGTTGTCTGCACAGAGAGAGGAGGAGGGGTTGGATTTGGCCAGGGATGCTTTGTAATCAAATCCCTCTCCCTTTAGCAAATTTTCAAGTGGAAAAGGCCTCTTTTAGTGAAATTGAAATATGGCACCCTCCTGAAGCAGAAGTACAAAACTCAGGGTCTGAATTAGTGCAGTAAAAGGTTGTCGGGCTCTTGGGGCAGTGGGAAAACGCTGCTTTACAATATACTCCTGCTGAGCACTGGGCAGGAAGGAGCAGGGGCTGCTCCCATCACCACAGGCCGATTTCCTGGGATAGGCATTTATTACCCCACCACCTTTCCCAGCGAACCTGCTGCGGTCATTCCTTCCAAGCTGCTCTATCCCGGGAGCTGCCCCGGCAAGGACGAGCCCCATGCAGCGCTGGCAGGGTCCCTGCAGCACCGTGGCGTCCTTACCCTGGAGCTGGGGCTCACTCTGTGGGCGTGGGTGTGTTTTTACATGATGCGAATCCTTCCTGCCCCTTTTGGCCTTTCCTGGCAAGGCAAAGTGGTGCCTTCCATGCTTTGCCCTAACGCCGACAACACTCCTGGCTCCCCGTCTACCTCTGTGGGCTTTCTGCACTCAAAACACAGCAAGGCTGAGGTGATTACAAGGATTGGAGATGCAGTGACACTTCCCTGCCAACAAGTAATTGATTTATTAAAGACATTACAATGCATTCATGGTTGAGCGTTAGGAGTTTCCTTTGAACTCGCTCAGAAATCCGAGGGGATTGTGCCTGTTTGCGAGGACCGCGGGCAGAATAAATCTGGGCTCCCCCATCGCCTCCCCGCCACGCCGCCACAATTTCATTTCCCTTTGACTGGCGCGAGTAAATATCACAGCTCGACAACCCCAGTCCAGTGACTGGTGTGATCCAATTTAATAGCATTTAAAAATTCAAAGTGATTGTTAGCCAAATGGAAATGTAAGATTTCATACCCAGCCTGCCTTGGGGAGGAAAGGGAGAATTAGGGAGGGTGAGGGGGATGTAGACAAATGGACTAGATAAAAAATAATGGAAAGTAACTTAATTAAGAGGCTCGAGTCAAGTTAAAAACAGTAATGATTTTGAATCGGAGAACCACAGGTATTAAAAATGAAAGGGAAAGAGGAAAAAAGGAAAGGAAAGTGTGAATAAAAAGCCTCCAAATGATTAAATGGGAGGAAAAAGAGGGATGGGAAGAATGGGGTAAAAATAGTTCTTCCATGCAAAGTAGGAGCACATGGGGAATAGACAGTGCTGGTGATGAGGCTGGGCATTAGGAAGACAAATAGGGAAATTAAGGATGCTCTGGCGGGGATAATTCCCTGTGGCTTTTCTGGCATTCTCGGAGGCACGAGTGTGGCCGAGAAGAAGGCTCGAGGGCTTTGTTTAGGAGAAACAGGAAATGAAGGAGTAGTCCTAATGGGAAAGGAGAACAGCCCCCGCGTTCTCCAGGCGCATCGATATCCTTCCCTTGTGGGAGCTTCACTCCCTCCTTTTCCTTTGCTTTTAGCTCTCTCAAATGTTGCTTGGTTGGGTTGAATTCGGGGATTGGAATTTTAATTGCCCCTCTGTGTACAGGGATATACGGCTGTGTCTCCCTGGCCTGATGACTGATTCTTAACCACAGGGCTCTCATTCCGTGCAGCCCAATGGAAATACCTGCCCTGGCAGCCGCCCTGACTCTCCCTGTGCCTTTTTAACATGGTTCTCCAAGCTCCACAGAGCCTGAGAGGCAGGTGCTGCAGAGCGTTGATCCGAGCAGGCGCTTCTGGCCCATTTGATCTTTGGGTCTCATTTCTCCATCCGTGAAGTGGGAATAATAACGCTCCCTTATCTCCCAGGGTGTTTTGATGATAGGGATAAACCACATTTGAAGGCTTGGGACAGTGAGCATCATCTCACAGGCTCTGGATCACTGGGATTTGCACTCCTGCTTGTTCCTGGCACCTTTGGTAAGCTTTGGGTTGGTCCTCTGGGCGTGGGCAGCTGTGAGTTACTGTAGAAATGTGCCTTGGGATAGGGTGACAACCAGAAATATTCCATAGGAGGGGTGAGGAAGAGCGAGGGGCTCTTGGAGTCCAAGAAGGAGAGCCTGAAAAAGCAGGGATGTAAAGAAACTACTAAGATGAGACAGGAATGTATCAGGGCATCTTTGGGAAGGTAGACCTGCCTCTGTTGGAGTGATGGATGGGTCACAAGAAATGTGTTCCCGTGGGGATAGGAGGAGTGGCAGCACATGGAGGCATGGATCACCTCACTTGTGCTTCATTCTGAACTGCTGGACCTTGCCGACCTCCCACTTACCGAGCTTTGTTCTCCCACTTCAAAAGCTTTGTTCTCCCACTCTGTTCTCCCAGACAAACAGAGTCTGGGCATAACTAGCAGTCTCCAGACCACCTAATCAGACAATAACAGGGCCGTGCTCCCTGCCTGATCCATTAATTTTTAATGGAGTCAAAGGCAAAGATGGGAAGAAGCCCAAGCAGAAGGAAAAGCCCTGTATGGGGCGCCAGGAAGAGCTGGAGCTCAGGAAGGGTGGGAGCAAAGGGACTGTCTGGGGGCAGGCAGCACTGGCAATGGAGGGATGTAAATAGATAAATGAGGCATAAAGGGCATGGATAGACTCAGAAGATCCAAACAAGCTCAATCAAAACTTGCGGCTTTTGCACAGTTCCACGTTAGCACCACGAATCTCCGTGGTTTTTGAAGGAAAGGCGCCGAGTCCAGCGAGGCATCTGGGGAAGCACAGCTCGTCCTCCTGTGCCTGGGCATGGGCTGGCAGCTACTCAAATTAGCTGAGTGTCAGAGTGGAAGTGTAATCACAAACACTTACTTTGTGCTCCAGCCTGGGGAGAGGGAGCGCGAGAGCGAGAGCGCCGAGATAAGAACAAATATGCAAGAGCATAGTGTGTTTTTAATGGAAGGGAGATTTATTTCTCTCTGTGTCTTTTTAAGCCTCCAGATAGATCATAAAAAAAACCAGCCCAACCCACACACAACCTGTCTGCCTGAAATAGCCGAAATGTAATTTAAAGAGCATCATTTTAACTAATACTTCACTTCAGAGACACCTGCCCTATATTCATTGGAGATGCAGGCTGCATTAGAGCATCTGATTTATCTTTGGAAAGGATGTTTGAGCTCCTTTGTTCCTGTCAGGTCCTTTTTGAGGAGTAAA
Source organism: Donacobius atricapilla (assembly GCA_013397315.1). Classification (NCBI taxonomy): domain Eukaryota; kingdom Metazoa; phylum Chordata; class Aves; order Passeriformes; family Mimidae; genus Donacobius; species Donacobius atricapilla. Next base: position 103,493 of record WBMY01000875.1, read on the forward strand.
GTGGCACTGGGGCAGTTCAGCAAGCTCAGCCCTTTGTGTGATGCCCGCTCTGTGTGGACAGAGAGCTGGAGGGGGCAGGGAGAGCCCCCCTGCCCTCCAGGAGCAGAGTGGGGAGCAGGAGGGTGGGGCACACCCGCTTTGGCTGGTGGTGGGGAGGGGAGCTGGGGATTTGTGCAGAATTTAGCAGGACAGCAGGGGTTGGTGCATCAGGTGAGCAGTATCGTGGGTGTTCGCTGTCCGTTGGAACAGGAGACTCCAGGCTGACTGGGACGAGCTGCTTGCAGGTGCACCCACATGAGACACGTCCTAAACTCGATCTGTGCATCCATCCCTATGGAGAAATGCCCCCACATCCAGTTCCTGTGGCCACAGGTCCTGGGTATCTCATAATTTCATATGTTGTTGTGTTTCTAATGAGCCTGCAAGGATGAGAAATTCTTGTCATTATGTTGATGGAGAGATGAGACCCAACAAGACCGAGGGTTTTGCCAGGAGCACTCTGGTGGAGCCGACACCCATCCATCTTTCTCTGCACTTATTGACTTGCAGCAAGGAGGCTTTTCTATCATTAAAAATAAAGGCAAATCCACAAATCATGATTTTCTCCCAGGGTGCAGGGAAGGATCCTACTGGCCTGCATCGCCCAGGTCCCAGGCTGGTCCTAACCAGCCCCAAGCTGGGGTCACCTATCGAGGACGAGGGAGTGTAGGGATGAGTGTGAGGAAAGGTGGGGAGAGGAGAGCTGCAGTGAAATCCCTCGCTCGCCCTCTCTGATCTGAAGTTCACTTGTAATATTTTCCCTGGCTCGGGTTGCTAATGCGTTTTGTTCTCCAGAGTGTGCGTGGCCCGACTTCCCGCGCAGCCTTTAATTAGTTTCTGGATGATGACATCTCCGCCGAGAATCATCTCGCCGTGTCCCTCCGATCTCGGGGGGAGATAAAGGAATCTAATAAAGACATCCAGCATTTCGAGGTGATGGGTTTGACAAGCTTTGTATTAACCGCAAGTCGCGTTCAAACTTTCTGGGGTGCTGTCGACACGCTCTGGCTCATCCCCACACAGAGATTTTCCCAAGGGTCTGATGGAGACTTCACTGGCACCCAGTGGAATGAGAGGAGCTGGGGACCCTGCATCCCCCGAGCAGGGTGCGACAGAGTCACTGTCACTTTGATGGTCACCGTGGAGGCAGTTGCCAGAGAGGCTGTCGTGCCTTGAGGAGAGGTGTCAATAATGCTAGAAAAATGATGCAGGTGTATTAAGGATTCGAGAGCCTTCAATTTTCTGCCTTTCATGAGGCGTTGCTTGGCTTGCAGGGGGAATCCCAGGTGGCTCAGGGTGCAAAAACTGGAAACTAGATCCGTGCAGCGTGTGTGGAGTTGAAAATGAGATCTGTCTAGACAGGGAGCTGAACTGCCAAACACTCCTTGTTTGGCTGCATTTCTTCATGGATAATAATGGAAAAACTTTGCTTTTATATCCTTCTTCTTGTTCTCTTTTCACTCAGCATCATTAGACTCATTTTAAAGTAGTCAATGAAGTCCAGAGCAGTACCACATCTTCCTTCAGGCATTGTAACGTGAACACAGAACTCTCCCAAACCTGAGGGAGGGATTCTGCCTCCTCTTAAAGCTGCTTATTAATAGCCATGCAAAGAAACTCTGGTTTGATTCCCCACTGGTGTGGGGCTTGGTGTCAGGTGTTTTCTTCATTTCTTTGTGAGGAAAAATGATGCTGAGCCCTTCAGAATCTTGAAAGCAAGGGAGTGAATCTAGAGAGGCAACACCCTGACTCCTTAGGGAGCTGCTCTTGATCCGGGCTCATGACCTGGACCCATCAGGAAACCAGGGAAAAATCCTTGATCTTGAGCCCCAGCTCTCCTCTTGTGCCACGTTTATTGTGGTGTATCCCTTGTTGACTGCCGTAGTAGTGCTGATTTATGCTGTCGTAAGTGGAATCAGATTGGGCTCCCTTTTGGCACTTAGCTATAAAGTTTGTCTGCAGAAACCCTGCTGTTTATGCGGTGAATTATACCTGCGTTCACAAATACTTTACTAATGAATGATTGGGAACGTCTTGTTTCCCCCTCCTCCTCTGAGTTATTGTGATGCTGTGCTGTATAACCCGCTGCAGACGGGCGTAAAAAATCTCGTGTCCTCCAAGCTTGCCTGCAACAGGAGCCGTTACCTGTTTGGGAAATCATTTAGACACATTTCGGTGCCGTATGACACATCTCATTATGCCTCGCTTTAGAACGAGCAATTGTCATTAGTTATTTATTAATTGCTTATTAAGGTCGTTATGTACGTCCTCTTTGTTTCCAGCCTTCTTTCTTCATGGCTTTGTCTGCTGCCAGGTTTGTGGAGAGGGGGATTGATCCCTCGGGAAAGCTGTGCTGATCCCAGGAAGGGGGTGGTGGTGCCAACCCAGGGTCCAGGAAGCCCTGGGGAGCAGGATGGGCTCCCACAAGGGATTTGTGCACAAACCTGTGTGACTGAGCAGGCTCTGAGGCTGTGTTTGCCCTTCCTCACACCTTCGGACAGGCTCAAAACAGGTCCTGGTATGATGGAAGGATGATATCAAGGGAGGATGTTATGATGGAAGGATGATATGACAGAAAGACGAAGCCCTCCCTGCTTTTCTCTTAACTATAATTGTGTTAGAGCAGCACAAACTGATTTAAAAGCCCATTACAATACACCTGTAATTGAAGACAAAGGGCTCTCAATTTGCTCCCTAAAGGCAGAAAGCTTTGGAACACAAAAGAGAGGAGGCACCATGGAGGTGCCTGGCAGCGTGGCAGCCAGCACTGCACCTTCTCCTGGCCTGGCAGCCACAAAGTGCTCTGGTTAGAACCCGGAGGAGCCCTGGAGCTGGACGCCTTTGGCAGACCCTGGCTGGCTTTGGCAGACCCTCAGTTGCCAGAGGGTGGGCTGGGTTTGACTCAGCATTGCTGCAAGCAGGGTTAGGACACCCAGGATTCCCCTCACCAAATCCCAGCGGCAGGACCCATGGCAGCAAACTCTGTAAAACACAGGGAAGTCTGCGTGTGACAGCTGTAAGAAGCTGTTACAAAAAGCAGGAGCAGTGTCAGGATGATGCTCAGGAAGCTGCCAGTGCACATCACAGATCGCCTGCAGAACACAAGTCTGACTCTCCCTCTTTTTCTTTCTTCCAGACACTTTTATAGTTGTTCTTTGTTGTTTCCTGTGATCTGGAGCAGATTTTGCTCGTGCTGAAAAATTGAGGTTTGCATGTTTTATGAGGGAGAAGCAGGGCTGGTCTTACCAGGAGAGCCACTCTCTCCCAGGCTGTGCCAGGGACTGAGACCCCTTGGCAGGGACAAGCATCTTCTCTGCCTCACTCCCACACCAGAAGGGGTTTGCCACTCTGGAAAGGTCACAGGTGTATCTCTACACTAGTTGCTTGGCTCCTAAAAGGGAGTAGAAAGAGGGTGGTTAAGGCAAAAAATTGCTCCTTGAAGAAGGAATAGACAACTTAGTGAGGTTCATTTCAAGTCCCCTTGCCAGTCTGAGGTGGAGAGGTTGTTCCAGATGCACCCTCCACTCAGCCTGGTGCGTGGCTGGAATTTGGGGAGCTGGAGTGTCAGGAGACAGAGGTGGGGACACGGGGTCAGGGAGAGGACAGCCCAGGCAAGCAGCACAGTCAGTGCAGGCCAGCAAGGTGGGTGGGGAGGTGATGATGATGGGGATGGAAATGGAAGTGGAGGCAGCAGGGCCTCAGCAAGGAGACAGAGCTGCTGATGTTTATGGAGTTTGGGATGAGCTATAAAAGGCAGCTGGAGGAATAATCAGGGGAGGCCTCAGTCCTGCCGCGGGTGCCATGGGAGAGGCAGCAGAGGAGGTGACGAATGCCGGGGGAGCCCTACCACACTCCCAGGATGTGAGGATCTGTGCGCAGCACTGCCGGGGGATACAGGCATGAGATGTGTGAGCTGTGCACCTGTGCTGGCTGGGGAGCGGGTGTTTGGAGGTGAAAGCAAAGCAGGGATATCGTCTGTGCCCGTGGCAGGAGGGCGTCTGTGCGCCAGGGAATAGATGTGTGTCGGCAAGCACATATGCTTGGATCTGGAAAGACATCTATCACCTGCCTGAACACCCTGAACGTGGAGCTCACCATATGCTTTGGTTAAATATTTAAGCAAGCTGCTTTCTGTCCTGGGGACTCCTTGTGTGCGAGCGGGCACAAACTGGGGACATGCCCTGGGCACCTGCGGGGGGCTGAGGGCGCCCAGAGACCTTCCCCAAAACCGTGGCAAGGATGGAGCGGGAAGGAGGGGTTGGATCAGTAAAGCACCAGCCCGCCTCTGGGGAAATCTGTGCAGTGTCACCGGAGCAGCTTGGCCAACGCTGCCATGTTTAATCACTTCCGAGCACGAGAGATGCTGAACACAAAAGGACTGCCCGCAAGGAGAGGGTTCCCGCCTGGGAAGCCTGCATTTACTTAGCTTTATTTATTTATTCATTCCCAAAGGGGCACAGCTCCATCTGCATCCTGCTTTCGGCAGAGGAAATGTCTCCTCTGCCCCACTGCTGCAGAAATGCCAAGTGCTGGTGGAAGTCCTTTAATGCAGAGGGAATGGAAGCCCCAGTGACTGTTAAATAATATTAAATGTATACTTGGATCATTTATTTATTAAGATTCCCTCCCCAGTCTGATAAAAGCCTTACAACACACCTGTTGTGTCTCTAGAAAGGCATTTGGAATAGTTTGTGCAGTTAAATATTCAAATATTTAATTAGCATACAATAACCACCATGTTAAATCCTACCACTGCATAGACAATTCCAGACTTAGTTAACAGCTTCAGTGACGTTTCTCTGGTTTGCTGCCCAGATGTTCTTGCCTCCTCTCATTCCAGATGGGGCACAGTAAATTGCATCTCCCTCAAAGTGTCCTGAGCTTGCCAGAGTATGGTGAACTTTTTCCCTGTTGCATGAGCAGCTCGAGCTGCTTTTTGTTGAATTATGGAAAGGTTTGATTTCAAAGGGACCTTAAAGACCCTCTGGTTCCATCCCCTGCCATGTGCAGGGACGCCTTCCACTATTCCAGGGTGCTCCAAGCCCTGTCCAACCTGGCCTTGGACAGTTCCAGGGATGGGGCAGCCGCAGCTTCTCTGGGAAACCTGTGCCAGAGCCTCACCACACTCATTGTAAAAAACTTCTTATACCTGTTCTAAATCAACCTTCCTCGGGTTAAAGGCATTCCCCTTTGTCCTATCAATCAAACCCAAGTTTAAATTGTTTTAATTATGTTTTATAACCTGGTCAGTTGATTTTTGTCTCTCGCCTGGGTGGGTGCAAATGGGTCACTGCAGTCCCAGAGCAGCAGTGTAAAGTCTGACTTGTTTTTTTAAAGCCTCTGCAAAACAAGCTGAATTGGGTCGATGTGGATTCAGCAGTTAAAAACATCAGAAAGGTTCCTCTGTGATGCAGCAAACAGCACATTAAAGATGATGGATACTGCTTTATTTTTCTTGGGACTTAGAGCTGGAAGCTCTTGCTGCTTCCCAGGCAAAGGTGGGCGGTCACTGCGCCTCCGCTTGGCTCTTCCCACCTCTCCCAAATGACAATGGTAATACCCCCTTGGCCTATTTTTGTTGTCCAGACCCTCTGCTCTGTGTTTTTAGAGCACACATGGATTTCCTGGCTGGCAGTCCCAGCCTCACCAGGAACATAGCGGGGCAATCATAACGATGTTGTAATTAATTGCATCTCTTCAATGGACCTGGCCGTGGGCAGAGCATTCCCAGCTCTGAGTGGTCCCACGAGGAATGTGCTGCGCCCTTAGTGACACTGAAGAATATTAATATTTCTTTGGGTGTTGTCTTTGTGCCCTCCAGTGTCCTGCCCCACAGTCCCCTCTGTTTGGGAGCAGCTGATCCAGAGTTGTTCTCCAGTGCATGATTAGAAGATTAGCCATCGTGCCCAGAGCAGCAAAAAAATGAACTCCCAGAAGCCCTTCAAAACAGAGAATAATTCATTACCCACCTTGATTTCCACTTAAAATGTACTTTAACTACACTTCCAACTACAAACCCTAAATCACCATCATGTTCACAAAAAATCCATCATTTTTTATTTTATTGCACGGCACTGGCATGACATAATCCCTTCCAGAGCGTCTTGGAGTGCTTTACGGATCAATAAATTACTTACCTGCGCAGCAGAGGCATTGCGTGCAAGGCCATTGCAGTCATTCCGGCTTGGCGCAGCCCGGGAAGGTGTGGGAGGTGGGGAGAGGCAGGCGAGGGAGGCTTGGGGATGGGGTCCAAGGCAGGAATTGGGGTGCTGGGCTGAGGCCCCAGCTGGGGGGGTGAACGTGGCTCTCCCAGCACCGGTGGAAGGTGCAGGTGATTTGTGACTCTCCTGCAAAGCGCTGCAGAGGGGTGCCAGTCCCTGCTAGGCTCCGGAGAAAGCCTGGAAATAAACCCAGGAAGGTGACTGTCTTTATTACGTTCTGCAGGTGCAGGCAGATCACAGGAGCCGATGGGTTTCCCTCATACACCCCCAGTGTGGATCTCCCTGAAACCCCAGCCCTCCCCGGCAGCCACATGGTGTCCTCTGCTCGTGCAGCAGCAGGAGCTGAGTGCTCCCTGCTTGCTTCTCATCCCTTCCCAGGCCCTCCTCATCACCTGTGTCCTGTATTGACCATAGCAAGGTTACATTATTTTTGTTAGGACTAGAATATAACTGACTTTGCAAAAAACGCTGTCCCTGAACTATAAACTAGGTACTATGTCACTTTATTACTTACTAACACAGGCTCTTATTTTTAAGGCACTTAAAAATCTTATATTTATTTAAAACTGAACTTGCATTTCTGCCTTACGTCTGGGTGGATTTATCTATCGTAATTTCTCAGAGGGTTTTAACTCGGTCCTCACCACTTTGGACACTCCTGAGCCTGTGTGAATGGGGCCCAGGGGGATTTGCCCCCCTACATGTCCCCTCTGAGCCATATAGACTCCCTTGTTGGCTTTACTGATCATGTCCTGTACCTGTGTCCTCTCCTGCGGGCTGGAGCCCCTGTATCTGACTCGCTCCTGAGTGCCCTGGGTGGCAGTGCCAATGCAGGGGAGTGGCTTTCATCCCCACAGAATTTCCCTTCCTTTGCACGGTGGCCGACCCCAGAGGCTCCTCAGCAGGCTCTCTCTTCATACCCAGCTCCTCTTGGTGCTCCTGTGCTTACAAGGGCCTGGCAGAGAGGCTGCACAGCTGCAGGAAAAGCTGCAGGAGTTTGGAGGGGGTGATTCGTGTGTTCTCAGGAAGATGCAGCTCTGCTGCGAAGGGTTTGTCATGGCTAAGAGGACACAAGCAGTGCGGGAAGTGGGGTAGGAAGAAGTACTGTCTCACACCACAGAGGAGCTTCTCGAGCCTCCCTAAAACGACTGAATCCCCTCTGGCTACAGTTTCTTCCCACTTCAGCTGTGTCTTCTCTGCCCCCTCTTTTCCCTGTTTGTTCCTGCCAAGTTCGATGAGGCTGATGGGCTACTGCCTAGACTGTCAAAGCAGAGGGAGGATGGAAATTCAGCCTCCTTCACCCACAGTTTAAATTTGAGTTGAAGCAGAACCAGTTTCATTTTCCCTCTCCTCTTTGCGTCATTGCAGTGTCTCCAAAAATCATCGAGATCTCTCCTGACATCTCCATCAACGAGGGTGGCAACGTCAGCCTCACCTGCATAGCCACGGGCAGGCCAGACCCAACAATCACCTGGAGACACATCTCACCCAAAGGTAAGAACCAAATGTTACAAGAAATATTTTGGGAAGGGCACAGCACTGTTTGTGAGTGGCTGGGGAGGGGCTGGTGGCTCATTCAGTTGCCAGGAGAAGGTGAAATGCACCAAAAAGATGTGACTTAACGCAGGACTTGGTGACAGTGGTGGAGGAACGTCCATCCTGGCGGTCTGGAAGGGGAGCTGATGGTTTTGGTCCTGTGGAGGACTGGCTGTAGGCGCCAGGTTGGTGTTGCAGTGCTTGGAGGTTTATAGAATCAGGGAATACACTCTGCTGGAAGGGACACACAAGGGTCATGGAGTTCCTGCATGGGGCAGTCCCGTTGCACATCGAATGTGCTTGTCTGGCCATGTTTTGAACATTTTTCAGGCAACTCTTACAGGTTGCTTCAAAGGAGGATTGTAAATAGTGCAAATGAGCAGGAAAACATACGAAGCATTAATTGGTGGCCTTGTTAATTGGTAAGCAAACCCTCAGCAGAACTGTGTGGGTGTGACTGCTGGGAAGCAAATTCCCAGGCGTGCAGGACTGTATAATTTCAACCCCCTTTCCCAGCTGCTTTTTGGCATCTGCTTTGCATTTTGCTGCCCTGCTATTCCCAGGCGGCTGCGAGGTTCTCGTGGGTGAGCCAGGGGTGAGATCCGGAGGCTCTGGGCGGGATGAGCCGTGCGGCCAAGCGGCAACGCCTGGCCCTGATCCTCTGATCCTGTCTGAGCGCTTCAGTTCCACCTCAGAGTCGTGCTTCCCCTGAGGTTTCGCCAACGAGGGCTGTTGTTCCAGACCACTGCCTCGCGCTGCCCTCGGGGAGGCCCGGCCGGGCTGTCCGGCAGCCGGAGGAGCCGGTGCAGGGGCGGCAGTGACGGATGGCGCCGGGGATGCTCTCCCCGCGCAGCTCCTGACCGGGGCTGCGCTGTCTCGCTGCAGCTCCATTGATTTTTTGCTATTTGTCTGTGCTGGAGGGAACGGCTGGGCCAGATCCATCACTCCGCACAGCCCAGGCAGGGAGAGCTGAGTCGGCGGCATCTCAGCCCCTTCCCTTGCTGGGAGCCTCTGCAAACCGTTCCCCCAGAGCTCATGTTGGCTTAGCCACTGTAGGAGGCCTTGCTTCTCAGCTGGTGGCTTTGGTCAGGGTCTGTGCATGGATCCATGTGCTCCTCCCCATCCCTGAGCGTCTCTCTGTGGAATCAAAGTTGCTGTCACTGTGTGTCACCATCAGGCAGCATTTATGTTCGAGGCAGTCCATGTCTTCCCACCTTGAAGCCTTGCCTTCCTACTCTTCCCCTTGTCTACCCTGACAGCATGTTTTTGTTTTGCTCAGCCTCCTCAGCACCTGCTTTTCACAAGCGTCTTGTTTTCCCACAGCCCCACTCTCCTTCCTACGCCCCCTCCTGCTCCCCAGAGCCCCCGTCTCCCACACGTGCCCCTTGCTGCCTTCTCCCACATGCCATCCATCCTCTCCTAACCAGGCTCCCAGCTCCTGATGCCCCTGCCTTTCACAAGGGCTATTTTCTATGTTTGCTGCCATCCAGCAGGTTTTTTTCCCCAGGGAATCTTTACATGCGCTTGAACCAGATGTTTCCATTTTACTTAGGACTTAGCTGCTATGGAAACTGAGGATGCACCAGGAGAGGAAGAGTGAGCTAATCAGAAATTACCTGTGGCGCTGTGTAATTTGCAGCAGCAGCTCTTTCCTGATTTTGGCCATGATTAGGTATTCTGCTTTCAAAACTCAAAGGGAACAGATGATCACAGAGATTTACCAGAGCCTGGTCTCCTGCTGATGGAGGGTGATGAGCCCAGAGGTGGCCCAGGACAACTTCCATGGTTGCCCATCTCCGTGGGCAGCTCCTCTGTTTCTAGGTCTGCCAAGCCACCAAGGGGAACCTCTACTTCTCCATTTTGCATTCACCACACACAGCAAAGATGAAGATGGGAAGCGTGAGGACTGGAATGAGAGCCGGAGAAAATGCCTGGAGGTGCTATAGCAGATACCAGGACGGTATCCCTTTTTCTACTAGGATACATTCTGACTCAGAGCACCAGGGGCAAGCAGAACCCAGAGCTTGCTGCTGGCCCCTCTTGGTTGCTGTTCTGCTACTCATCCCATGGGAAGTCTGGAGCGAGCCGCCTCCTGCTCCTTCTCACCATCTTCCTCCATCTTGCTTGAAGTGGCGGAGAAAAGGGACGAGGGAGAATTGTTTGAGAGGATGCTGGTGCATAATTTCGGGGTTTACACAGCGGGTGGGGAAGTGGCTCTCAGCTGTGCTGCCGGGGACAGGCTGTGCCAGCGCTGTGTGTGCCGGGCACGGCCACGCCGGGAGCTGAAGGACCTGTCCCCGTGCTGACACCGCTGACTGCTGCTCTGTGCAAAGGCACTTCACGGGTTTTATGATTTCCTTGGCACCTGCGAGCACACAGCACACCTCTTGGTGGGAAATGGAGCAAATAAAAGTGTCTGCTCACCAGGGAGTGCATGGGCAGGCCTTTCAGAGGATGTACACCGAGAGCAGCCCAGCTCCCTGGTGGCGGATCTCACTCGAGTCCCTTTGCCAGCCACTCCAGGCTCCTCTGACTGCTTGGCTGTTCTGTCTCTGCTCCAATGAATTTGCATTCAGTGGCTTGGGCTGGTAAACTCTGCTGAATTTTCCTGCCTGCAGCTGTTGCCATGTTCTAGGAACTGTTATGCCTATTTTGGAAGCTCTGTTCCGTTTGGGGGCTGGAGCAGTTCCTGCAGCTGGGACGAGGAGAACGTGTTCATGGTATAACTCAAGAGCTCAGTGAACCCAAGCAAGAAAGTTTTCTGCTTCTGATTTTGTGGAACATTGGTGTGCTGGCCCTGTTGGTGCCTCCATCAGTTCTCAGACCTCGGTCCTACCTGTACCCATCCTCATCCTCTTGCATGAACAAAAGCTGTCTGCTGGTCCTGGAGAAGAGTTTTATGAGCCTGTGACAAGTCCCAATAACATGTGACAAAGCTTGTCTTCTGTCCCTCTGCCTCACTTCTCCCTGTCTTATTTTAATTCTCCTTCCAGTAGTGCTGTATTAACTCACAGCAGCCCCTGCTAATGCAGCTGAACAGACTGAGGTGGAAAAAGAAGTGAAGCTGCTGGAGTCACAGCTTCTTCCTCGGCAGAGGAGGCTTAACAGCTCTGAGGCTCTGTCCTGGCATCACAAGTACCAGTGGAGCTGCCAGGCACTGGGGCTTCAAAACTCTCTGAATCTACTGTGAGGTGCCAAGATCTGGCATGGGACTGGGCAGCTCCATCCCTTCTTGGCTCCCTGTGGGCCCCAGACCCTTGGGATGGCGATTAAGAGAGGCATCTGGAGGGTAAAGGGAGGGAGCAAAAGAGGCAAAGAGGGAGAGAATGATGTAGATAACTTTGGCCTGGATATAACCCCCAGCATGAAGGCAGCAGCATGTGCCCAGAGGAGGTGGAAGTTACGTAGACTTGGACTCAGGGGTCTGAAAGGCAGCACTGTGTGTGCCCATAAACATCCATTTTGCACCCTTGGGTGCTGACCGTGCCTTGTTTCCAAGGCTTTGGCTGGATTACAGTGCCCAGCCTCGCCGTGCCGACGCTGTCTGTAAACTGCGGCGAGGTCTTCTAGTTAATAGCCTGGTTTTGGTCACTCAGGTGTTTCCATAGTTACTGGCCTTGTTATTTATTTTTAGGGGGTAACTGATGTTGTCATGGCGATTGTCATATTGTCAGGCCAGTTTTCATCTCCCGGCGGATGAAGGCTGGGGTTTCTTGGCTGAGAAAAAGCACAGCATCCTGGGCCACCAGGCTCAGGGTGACGCCAAGGCACTGGCAGAGAGAGTGGCACCATGGTGAGCTATCCAGGGGATATTTATCTGCGCTGCAGACACAAAACTAGTCATGCCTCGCATTAAGCTCGGGAAATGTGCCAGGGAATTGAAGTGAGAGATCTTCCAAGAGGGATAAAGGCTCAGCAGCCTCTGTCCCAGGAGGAGCAGGCACAGTTGGGCAGTAATGATGAGCAGGGCTCTGTGGGCGGGCAAGTGGGGTTATTGTGCCATGACAGGGCCAGGGGCACAAGGAAAGGGTGTAAAACTGGGTGTGCGCATGCAGATCCCTCCCTGGCTCATCCAGCACCACTCTGCCACACAGAGATATCCTGAGCCAGAGGCTGCATCCAAGCCGTCATCCTTAATGACCCTTGATGGACTTTTCTGCCATGGTTTTATCTAATTGCTTTTTGATTATTGCTGTACTATGACGGATTCTGGTGTGAGGCTTAAGACAGTGCCTGCCAGGGTAGGAGAACATTATGGTTTGGCCGATGGTGTATTTACTTGTAAGAGGTCTGATCGAGAGGTCTCTGTGGTGGGAATCCCTCATTAATCTCAGGATTAGGCTGGGTGCTGAAAGCTGGATCCCATGCAGAACCAGAGTCCTGAGCTGAGGCCGAGCTGTCATTTGCGGGGCAGGAGATGCCTCAGTGCTGCAAGGCAGAGACTGGGGATGTGCTCGGAGGATCCTGATGTGGCCACATCCAGCATATCACCCATGATCAGCCCGTTTAACCTCCACGGCCTCCCTGGAAGAGGTACAATTGCAGTCCCCTGTCTCACAGAGCTGCAGGAGGATAAACACATTCCAGACGTGAGGCACTCAGACGCAGCAGTAATCACAGCTCGTATACGCACTTAAGATAGATGAGACACGGTGGCCTGATGTGGCAGAGGTCTCATGAGATCATCTGTCTATACATCTGCAGCAAACCAGCAAAGGGACTCTGGGAGAACTCTGGGATATTTGGATATATTGATTCTCCCTGGCTCTTGGCAAGGCTTAAAACAAGAGGACAAACATCTGCAAAAAATACCCAGCTTGAAGAGGTGCTTGTCCCTGGGTAGGGGACACATCCTCCCATCTCAGAGGTTTGTCCATTAAGCCATTGCCTGCCATCTCCATCCTCCCTGGAGAGGAGGCAGAGGACACTAACAGGTTTGAAATTGGATCTGAAGCCCACTTGGGAGGCACAGGGAGTAGGGGGATCCACTTGGGTGGGAAAATCTCTGCCTGCTCCTGTGCTGCCTTGTTCCTCCTCTGATCAGCTGCACGTGCTGTGAGATTGGTCCTGTTAGCCCGGCCTCATGTCACCTCATTAATGGAAGACCAGAGAGCCGTGTCCTCTGCTGGCCCTTTGAGCAGGGAAATAGCTCTCAGAGGGAGCAGATGGTTCGTGTAAGGCTCCTTCTGTGTTCATCCCGGGTCTTGTGTCTCTGCTCTGCCTCTTTTCTGCTTCGGAGATGTGCTTTGAGCCAGCACGAGTGGTGTGTCAAAGAAGGGAAGCGAGTGATCCTGCTGTGTGATGGAGCACAGAGCACAGCCTGAGCTGCCAGCTCTGGCTGTGTTGGCATGGGTTGGGTTGGAATGGGATGGGCAGGGTTTGGATAGGTTGGGTTTGGATGGCCACCATGCTGCACGTGCTGTCCCACCTCGCTTTACTGCACGTGTCCCTCCTGTCTTTTGGTGTCAGGGTGACCCAACAGAGGCTCAGCTGTGACCAAGCACCTTGTCCTCCCTCCAAGAGGCAGTTGCAAGGCCTGGGCTCCACTGTCTTAACTGGAGCATTTCAACTGGCTCCAATCCTGTCGGCAGCTCAACCGTCCCCTTGTTTACTGTTGAAATAATTACTGCTTTGCCATAATATTAGCTCTGAGCCGTGACTCCATTACCATTATCGCCGGAATATTACCCATTTATTATCTCCCAGCAACCCTGGAAGATGAACACTAGGCTTCAGAGACCAATTGTTTTACAACAGACAGGATCTTGGTGTGCATTGTTTAATGAGGTAAACTACATTATAGCCGGCATTAATTTGGCTGTGGTGCTCTCCACTAAATCATTGTTAACCTGTAAATCTGCCACCACTTTTGATACTCGTTTAATCAACGTGTGCCAGACAGAGCAGCTGGGCAAAGGGTCAGCTATGGTCCAGCTCTGCTTGTAGCAGGTAGTGTGTACAAAGAGGAGAAATAAATAGGGTGAAGTGGCCATGGAGAAGCAGGACTTTGGGATGGACACTGGGGTTTTTTTTTGTGTGGTTGTGGTGAAGGAGGCAGCTGGCATTGCCATGGGTTGCTTGAGAAGAGTGTGGACACATGTGACCACCAGCAAGATCCTGACAGGGATCAGGGGGAATATTTACCTGCTGAGTGCCAGCAGCTTCTCCATCAGCTCCCATGGGAGCAGGATCTGGCCCAGCAGGAGACAGAATCTGGTGGAATCACGTCATGGGCTCCAGGTTGTTCTTTCTCCAAGGAATGACTAAAACTTGGTTAGCGTGCCATGTGGGGAGCTTCTTTTAGCATTTCCCTTCCTGATGCACCCTAGTTCCTCCTGCTTTATCAAAGCAATGGGAGATTATGTACTTTTATGTGTATAAAAGTACTATTTTTGGTTCCCTGCATGGTGGAAATGAACTCTTGGAGCTGTTTTTGCATATTTGGCATAGCTACCTCTAAAATATGCATCTTGGTACAAAAATAACCAGACCCCTTCCAGCTACAAATGATGCAATGTCTTTCTCTTAAGAAAAGGGGGAAAAAAATCCCTCTTGGTTTTGAGACATTCCCTAAATGCAGCTTTGCAGCATCACACTTTCCCAGTTTGCCAGAGGCAGAGAGGGATCTGCTCCTCATCTCAGTTTGGGGAAGCAGCTGCCTGCTGCCCTAATAGGGGGGAAAACCAGGAAACCCTGCCTGCACCCCCAAATTTTATCCTGTGTCTTATCCCCTTGGTCCCTGACCACCTTTCCCACAAAGGTGAGACCCACTGAGGAGTTGCAAATGCCCTGATCCGTGCTCTGCGTGGCATCTCCCTGCAGGAGGAATGGGATATGTTAATGGCATGGTGGGACAAAGCAGACAAAACCCAACAGGCCAGCAATGTCAGCTTGTTGGATTTTCCATCGCTTCTTTACTGCTGAACACAACTCCCTGTTTCCCCGATTAATGCGCGGCTTTGTGTCGCTCCCTGTCTGGGACTTTCCTTTCATTCAGCTGGCCTGGGGAAGAGCAAGGGACAGGAGTGTCTTAGATTCCAGAGATCTCCACGCAAATTAAAACCTTTTATCAGCCCCTAATAGCTGTGCAAACTAATTATATTTGGGCCAAACTTTGCCAGCGACTCCCCTGAGGTATTATTATAAAAATCTGAGCTGTGGAAATGCGTCCCCATTCTGTCAACACCAGGTCGCTCCAGCTATAGAAAACCCTGCTCTGGCTCCTTTTAGCTCCGGTGATGTGCTTTGCATAAGCTGCTGCTGTTGTTTTCAGGAAGGAGAGAGCCTGGCTGGGCTGTGTCACACACGGCCCAGGTCTGCTGAGCCAAGGACAGGGCTGTGTGCCGGGTAATAGCACTGAAATATTTATTTGCACAAGCCCTGCTGGCCTGGCTGGGTTTGTGGCCATCACTGTGGCTTTGGGGCTGTGGGTGCACAAGTACCTCCATCCCTGGGGATATGGGATGTGGTGATGAGGGGTGGGAAGGATGCTGGAGAGGTGAGGATGCTCAAACACAGCAGGCAGGAGATGGCAATGAGCGGCACAAGGAGAAAGCACATGATGCTCTACGTGGATGGTTTTCCCAGTCCCAGTTCATTGCTGGGTGGCTCCCTGTGGTGTTGGAGCTGATTTCCACCCAGATTTGTTCTTTCTTTTTCCTGGCATCACCATTTGCTCCATTCCTTGCCTCATAACCTTGTTCCCAAGCTTGCGCAGGGTAGGGCACCAAATACAACCCCGTGTTCACCACCCCCACTGTCCATGGGTGGAGGCAGCACAAGGAAATGCTTTAAGCCAAACTTCCCAGTGAGAGGGAGGTTTTTGCCCTGTGCCACCATTCCCCCACCATCCTTGCGCTCTTCCTGGGGCGCTGATTGCCAACTAATGGGGCGGAGCTATTGCGAGCACTCTCCATTAATGGAGCAGAGTATAAACAGAATAAAGCCTTCATTTCCCGGGCTGTGATTTCATTATTAATATACTTTACAGTTCACAGGTTGTTCATTTGCTTCCATGTTTTCTCAGCTGGTGTAATCTGCTGCGCGGAGTGAGAAGAGTCATAAAATTTCCATTTCCAGTTGAATGTGCGTCCAATTCGCCGTGAAATGTTTCTCTCTGTCGTGAATATTAAGTGCCCGAGGAGTCGGTGGCCCCGGGATTAGGCAGGGCAGGTTGCCAGCCCCTCTCTGTGTCCCAGGGGTGCGGGAGAGCAGGGGACGTAGAGAAGGAAAGGTGGCAAGGCAAAGTGGAGGGACTGAGGGAAGGACCATGTGGCAGAGGGAGGAAGAGGAAAAAGAGGAGGAAAGTGAGGATTGAGGGAAAAGGAGGCAATTGAGTGGCAAAGAGGCTTCAGGGAGGGATGTGGTGGGCGAAGGGTGCTCCAACAGAACTGACCTACCTTCACCTCCTCATTTCCCTGTCCCATGACCTTGACACTTGTCAGGGAAGATGCTGCACCAGTGCTTGCCCCAGTTTGTAAATCAGTTGTTGATGTCTGTGCTCGGTCACTGCCGTGGGCCTCAGGGCTGTGCCCTTCCCCTGGCCTGAATATGGGTAGAAAAAAAATCTCCTTGTCTCTGGTGAGGCTGAGAAACGCTGCTGTGCTTGTAAGGGCAAGGAGCTGGAACGTGCTGGTGAGCCAGAGTGGCTCAGCTGCCCCGTACCGAGCCGGAGAACAGCAGTGAGCAGCCACGGAGCTGTAGCAGCATTGCAGGCACAGAAAAAGGGCTTTTCACATGAATTTGGGGAGGAAAAAAATCATTTTCTGCTCATGTTAAACAGCCAGTAGGAAATTTGTTGTCTATTTAGGGTATTTAATGGCTTGCAGACAAGCAACGGGTTTCTGGGACAAGGAAGCAGAAATTTGGGAAGTTGGGGCAGGTGGTCATGCCCCGAGGCTGGGGACCAGCAGTGCCATGGGGGGGTGCCCACAGCTGCAGCGCCGCTGGCAGTGCGCACATCTGGCAGCACATCTGGCACGTTACTGCAGCTGGAGGTGGCAAGGGATGTGTGCCCTGGTTACCCTCCCCAGCTCGCAATAGCAGCAGAGGATGTGGTGCCACTGCTGGGAAAGGGGACAAAAAGGCAGCCCGTGGAGGCATGCCCAGGCTGTGGGGGTAACTTGGGCACTGCCCCAAGCTGACGGCACTGTTTCCTTCTGACTCTTTGCTGAAATTATTTCAGCCACAGCATTCCTCACTGCCGGAGAAAAAAATGCCTCTTCCCTTCCCATCTTCTCTCGGTCGAGTCAAGATAATAATAGTCTTTTTCTGATCCCCTGAACTTTCCCATCTGCTTGGTAAAACAATGGCTATTCTTTTTCCTCCTGGCCTCTCTCTCTGTCTTCCTCTCTTTTATTTTTATTCTCCTACGGTATAATTTAAAGCCAGAGCAATGCTGTAGCCCGTGGGTTTTTCCCCTTCCTGTGACACACTGCTGTTATTTAAAATGGCTTTTCCCTTGCAGAGCAATGCCTCTCGCTGCCCTCCCAGCTCCTGTAGCAGGGCCAATACCTACACAGAGGCCTGAGGGGGGGATGATGGGCTCAAGAAATGGGGCTCAGCCCCGTCTCCAGTCCCCCAGTCTCAGCTGCCCAGCATCACATGTCCCTGAAATTCCTGTCACAGCCACCCCATCCCCCCTCCCCAGGCCCAGGGCATCCTCACCAGCCCCTCAGAGCCCCAAACCCACCCAGCTCATCACCCCTGCATTTCCCTGGCTTCTCTCAATAAGCCACAATATTGCGAGTGATCCTGCAGAAATGGAGACATCAGTGCCATAAAACACGAGGGACAGAGCAAGGCCACTGGGCTGGAAAATAGCGTGTCTGAAAAAATAAAGACGGGATAAAGATGATGGAGAGGCGACAGCAAGTCTCACCCTGCCATGATTCAGATGGCTCTGGGGGGTGAGGAGGGGTCAGGGGGTCCCAGGGGAAAAAGAGGGATGGAAAATATCCCCCATTTGCAGGAAGCTGAGGCAGCGACACAGTCCAGGCGTGCCATGAGCTGCCTGCAGGGATACACGTGGAGGAAGGAAAGTTTCCCAGATCCCCATGACTTCTTGCCAGCACTGGGGATGCATTTAGCCAGCACTTGATGCTTATTTTTTTACTGTAATGCCATTATGCCACTTGCTTCCCATCTGAGGGATATTTCCCTAATGCGGCTGAAATACGGCTTAACCGAGGTTACAGCCATTTAACGCTTTGCATTGCAATTGCTTCTTAAGAGCTTGTCCTGCGGAGAAAGCCTTGGGGTTTAAATTTCCAGCCGGAGGGACCCTTCCCTTCAGTCCTGGCTGCCAGCAGCTCTCTTTCACACAAATCCAGAGGAAAGCAGGGTGCCTCGAGTTTGGCAGGGGTTGGGAATGCCTTCTCCTGCGCAGCAATGCGGTTGCATGGAGCGGTTGGGAAGGGATGTGGTGGAGCTCCTGTGGAATCTTTTCGGGTTCTTTGCGAAGCGCCTGCAGATAACAGGCAGGAGCAACCTTGGTTCTTGCTGTCCTCGCCAAGCCCTGTGCACCACAGCTTCTCCTAGCGCCAGCGAGGAAGCTGCCAGAAATGGGATGAGCTCCAGAGGAGCCAAGTTGCGACAGGATTTAATGGAGGAGCAGCGTTCCCACAAACAGGATGCGTGTTCGAGCGATTTTCTCCAGCAGCATCTGTCGCTCTCCAGCATCTTGGTGCCATTGCAACAAATTATTTAACCACTACCCACTGTACCCCATCTGTTCGGCAGCCCCTCCACGTGGATGGGGCCCTACTTCCCACCTTTCCAGAGGAACTCACCGGCAAAGGCTGAGCGCCAAACAACAGGACAAATTAAATCAAAAGCACAGCTTCGGCACCCAGGGGGAAAATGCACATCAGCTTTGACTTATTGCATGGCGCACGCTTACAAGAGAGAAGCAGCGGCTTTTGTCACTGCAAGGGGCCATGAAAAATGAATTAGGGCCGCTGCTGGGAGAGGGCACGCAGGAGAATCTTTCATTCCAGCAACGCTGTCCTCTCTCACCTTGGAAGCGGCTACGGGGAAAAAAACACAGGGAGGAAGGAGAAGTAAGGAAAGGAAGGAGAGAGGGCTTTGTGTTGGGCGCCTGATTGGATGCTCTGGGCTGTGGGAGAGAGCATGGCAGGAGGAGTGGGCCCGGAGCAGTGCTGGTGCTTGGGCAGGAGCACGGAGCTGCTGGGAGATGCTGCTCCTCAGGAGCTCTCTGGATCGGCCTTGGCCGCGTGGGAGCCTTGACATTGATTTTCATGTACGTTTTGCGTTTGTTTCTGCAAGGAGGCAGAAAAGCTCGTGGGAAGTGGCTCCACGCCAGTCACAGCCTCTGCCTAGCATCGGTCCCTCCCAGTGTCGCCACAAGGGTCACCCCTGCCTTTCCAGGGCCAAGGAGAAAGGAATCCAGCTCATGCTGGTGATAATGGGGGGGTTTCACTGAGAGCAGCAGCCCTCTAACGAGCCCTGCCCCCATCTTTGCTGCAGACCTGAGGCCACTTAAGCTCTTTGTGCACTGTAGCCATCGCTAATTTGCTCTAAGAGGGTGACACCTGCCCTCTGGACCTTTTTCTGGTGTCCAGGGTCCTTACCAGCACGCCAGGAGGGGGCAGGAGCTGGGAGAGGCTGGAGACAGTCGCTGCCACTTTTCCGAGCCTTGAGCTGCCTCTGAGCTCTCCCTCTCACGGAAATAAAAGGGCTCATTCTTTATTCGACTCATTTACTCCTGAGTTAGAGCCTCGTTCAAGGGTGGTTGGTCCCCGAGTTGTTTTGTTTTGTTTCTTTAAATATTAATTTCCATAATCCATTTATTTCCCTAGGAACTACTTCTTGCAAACAAAAGGTTTAATGCTCCTCTTTTATTCCCGGTAACAAATAAGTTGTCTGAGACGTGCAAACATCCCGGCAGCAGCAAAGCCGTGCGCCGTGTGATGCCACAAACTGCGCTAAGGATGTGCAGGGATGGGGGAGATGCATCCCTGAGGGATCTCAGGTGCCACAGCAGCATCTCCCTGGAGATGCTCGCCCGGAGAGGGAAGGCAGCAAGCCAGGCCAGCACCGGGAAGCCCCCACAACCCGGGATTCCAATCTTTTGCATGGAGGCGTCTCTGACATGCCTTTTTGAGATGGAAGATTTGAGAGCCGAAGGCCGGGAAGCACAATAGAAGATAGACTGCTTGTACCTCATTGTCTGGAGAATAGATGGGCTGCAGGCTCCTGGAGAATAGGAGCTGCCACTCAGGTGGCTTTAATAGAACAGGCGGCAGATAGATTTCAATAAAAGAAATGAGTATAAATATTGTTAGCGGAGAATAGAGGGAAAGTGAAAAAGATCTTGTTTAACGAGTCACAGTGGGAAACTTTCAAGGACTTTTAAGCTAAAAACTCTTCACAATGGAGCTATAATGGATGGCTCAGGCAACTTGGCTGCGCTGCGTAGCACCGGTGGGGTGAGCAGAGTGGGCAGGCGTCCCCAGAACACCGCAGGGAAGGGCACGGCAGGGACTCAGAGACTGGTTGGGGTTGGAAGGGACCTTGAAGACCATCTCATTCCAACGCCCTGCCATGGGCAGGGTCACCTTCCACTGGACCAGGTTGCTCAGCGCCCCAGTACCTTGCTTTCACTGTTTCTGCAGTTAATGCCAATATATTGATTATACGTGATTGCAAGCTGAGTGACCAGGAGATGTGGTGGCATCTGGAAGGTCTCTGCAGGTCACCTGTCCCAGTGACTGGTGAGATGTGTGGCATGTGCCCACCAAATAGTTAAATAGTTGTTGTATGAGATATGAGCCCCAGGTGTGACCTCAGGGACGCGCTGAGCAAACAGAGCCACAAATGTGAGCCCTGCCTCAGCTCTAGCTCTGCACTGAGCAAGAACTTGAAGGATGTGTCTTTCCTGCTTTCGTGGCTGCCCCGTGTTGGAATGTGCCTGTCAAAAATCCCCATGTCCTGACCCTGTGGTCACGGGCAGCCAGAGATGGGACCTTCAGAAGTAGTCACCTGTGCTCATGTCAGCACAAAATCAGGCCTGGGTGGGTCCTCCATCGTATCTTGCAGCAAAACTCAAGGCGCCCTCGACTCACCTCTGCCCCAAAGAGTTGGAAGGGGAAGAAAAGCCACAGCACTGCATGGCCACAGGCAGGGAGAGGCTCCCACAGCCCCAGGGAGGAGGGCACACTGATACCAGTGGGGGAGAAGGATTTTATGTCGAGGATTTTATGGCCACCAGTCTTCCTTCAAAGCCTGTGTTGCCGTGCACAAGGAGCAAAATTGGCTGTGCGAGTTCCCCAAATCCAACGTAAGAAAGGGTCCAAGTAAGGAAAACATGATGTTTTCCCTCTGTTTGGTGACACCAGGCACAACTGGTGAGGGTCACCACCCCTTGTGTGTGAGGATGAGGAGGGACCTCAGACTGCAGCAGTGGAGTGAGCTCCTGCCAAGCTCCCCCATCCCCGAGCGCCGTGCAGTGCCAGGCAGCGAGTGCACCATCCCCTGGGGCTTCGCACAACGTCAGGCCACAGAGACACGCTAATTAACATGGAAAAGCATGTCGGAGGAGAGATTTCCTTCCTTGTCATCGAGAAACTTCAAAAACAGTGGCTTGGCCCCGTGTAAGCACGATGCAGACTCTGGTATGCTGCGTGCCCGTTTCTGGGGTGACGGCCCTGCTTCTGAAGGCTTGCGAACATGAAGAACAGAAGGTTTGTACCCCGTACCTCATGTAGGTGTGCTTCCTAAAGGGATTGCTCAGCTACGGGGGGTCACAGATACAAATGGGCTGGAGCCTGTGGTTCAGGGATGCAATATTCACAAGAGGAGGAGAGGAGTTTGTCTGGGTCGATAGGGTAATCTTAAAAAAAATCATTTTTTGAATGATTGAGCTGGATGGTTTCCAGCAGGTTAATTACCCCTAATCTTTGTCCACTGGAGCGTGGCAGCTTTAAGCTGGCACGGGGTGGGGGCTGAAAAGAGGGGGTGCACGGAGGAGAAGTTGCCCTAGCTGGGGTCATTCACCTGATCAAATAAAAATGGGGAAGGGAATTTCAGAAATGCCTGAACTTTGTTCCTTATATGTTAATTGAGCCATCAGGAGAGAGTAATAAAAAGCAGGTGCATACCCCGGTTTGTCTGGGGCACGTACTGGAGGCAGCCTTAGCTCTTGTTTACCCACCTACCTGGGCCTGTGTCATGCCTCATTTGAGCGGGATTTGGGGTGATTTGGGGTGATTTGGGGTGGTTCCTTTCCCCACCTGCTTTCCCATCTGCTCTGATTCTACTCAATCTCCCATCCTGCATTTTTCCTCTCGCTGCTGCACGAAGGAGAGGTGAAGCGGGTCTCGGGTGCCAACAATTCTCTTACTACCTTTGTGTGTTTTATTTATTTACCATAAACTGTTATAGGATGGCCATCAGCACCGCACCGGGGTGACGTTTGAAATATATGGCTCTCGGGTTTAGTGCGTCACTCGGAGCCGGGAGTCTGCGCGATGTTAATTTTTATTGCCAGAAGTAGCCATAAATTGATAGCTGAGAATTGCTGTAGGGACTGTAATTAACTAGTTACTATTTCACCTCCAAAAGGAGCAATGTTTCACGCTCTTACTTTTACTTATCTGGAATCAGCTGCTGTCAACATCCGCTGAAGCCCGTATAAAGATTTATAGACCTTGGAGGTAAATATTGACTAATGGGCAGCTTGGCTTAATGTTCACCTTGAAGGACAATAAATTGTGCTATTGATTGAAGCAAGATGTCAATATCTGCATTGTTGTAAACATTTTAATAAAATTATCTCCATAAAATATTCTCTTTCTTTGGCTGATCCTGGCCAGTGGGATCAGTGCCTGGAAAATGCAGCAGGATGGTGTAGAGGGCAGGGCAGTGCTTCAGGATCGAGCACCCAGAGACCAAACCTGTTGTGTGACCACTGTTGAGGTTGTGCCTTTGGGCTTTAGAAGTGAAAATCTTGCAGCCCTGTGTGGCTTGATTCAGCCTGATCTGAGGTGCAGGGAGTTGATGTGGACACAGGAAAGAGCTCCAAGGAAGCTTTTTCAATGGCATCACAGGCAGCCTTCAGCCAGGGAAAGCTGTGAGCAGTGTCCTAGAGACCTGAACATGGCTGCAACAGTGAGCCAGGGGACAGTGGCATGTAATTAATTTGGGAACATGTGTTCACTTTCTGGTGAGTTATTATCTTGTCAGAGGCTCAATGGAAGCAAATGGGGAGGAGGAGTCAGAAGGGAGATGAGTCGGGATGGGAAAACGAGGAAAGTGAGGGAAAGAGAAAGGCATGGAGGGAGGAATACGGATGCAGGAGGCATCTGCCCACGCCTCACCCTATCCGTGCTGTGTGGGACCCCAAGCACAGCCTGGCCATCTGTTGGGTTTGCTTTGGTGCACCAGGACCTCGCCTCTGTGCCTTCTCCACTGCTGTGATGGTCAAACTTTCCCTTTCTTGAGGCTTTTAACAGAGATCCGCAGAGAAAGTCCTTTTTAGTGCATGGCAGTCTGTGTGCAGCCTCCTGCTCACTGAGCACAAGGATTCAGGCTCTGCTTTTCCATCTCCCCAGTTCACTCTGGGTTAGTTCATCATCCTTGGCTGATGAGCAAGGATTATGCCTGTGCGTTGTCCATGGCCATTCCATTTCTGCATTATATTATTAGTATTAATAATAATAATGATGGGTGCTGGCTGTGCTGGTTTTCTAGCTCCTGAGGAGATGAGAGAGCTCTCCATTAATTCCTGCAATATTTCAGCTCCTAATTGTGCTCAAGCAGAGACAGCCTTGAAAGTTCCCACCATCAATTCAGGCAGAGAAGGACTGGTAAGTCTGGCAGAGCTCCTGGAGCTGCAGGGCTCTGGTCAAGCCTTGCCCTGAGCATTCCCAAGTTCCAGATGCTTCCAGGGTGTGAAGCAGCTTTATGGATCTGGTTTTTTTTTTTCCACAGAGTGAAGCAGCTTTATGGATCTGGTTTTTCTGCAAAGCCATTTTTATAGGAGAGCATGGGGGAATGTTGTCTTAGTCACCCGGTGTCACCTGCTTCACCAGCGGGCAGGGACTCTTTATGTCACCTGAATATTTGAGATGCTGTAGCTGGCACTAAGGAGGCATCCCTGGGCCAGAGCCTCTTGCAGGGATGGTGTTGCTTATGCTGTTGTCATCTGAGCATGACTTACACCAGGTTGTGCACAGGACAGGAACAGGAGCATTCTGTCAGTTCAGAGCATTCTGTCTCAGTCCGGGGCAGGATCTGTTTGGCTGTAGCCAAATTCCCAGGATGCCAGACCCTGAGTGCCTGAACTTTGAGCTCTGCCTCTCCATCAGCTGATTGCCATGCACATATCTCAGACTTCAGTGCCACGCAGGCACAGAGGAAACCTTCCCCCAGTTTCCTCAGCTTTTACACGTGGAAATCTGACCCTTGCAGTCACTTTAATGAAGTCTATTGCCGGGGAACAAAATGCACTCGAGCTGCTTTGCTCCCTGATCAAACCAGGCACACAAATTATGGCTTCGCTATGGCAAGAGCTAATTCTTGCTGTGTGTGAGGCAACTCTGGAACTTGGGAAAGGGCCTTTGGTGAGTTGGGAAGCAGAGTTATCTGAGCCTTTGCACAACCCAGAGTCAGATTTGTGCGCGGAGCCTCTGAAGGCCACCGGCTGTGTCGTTACTTTATCAGCAGGCAGCGCTGTGCTACAGAGAAGCTGATTCTAGGTCAGCCACAAAAAGGAATTTTTTTTTTTTTCCCCCTCTCCTTTTCTTTTTGCGGTGCTGCAGGGCTGCTGGATGTAAGGCTGTAATTTGTGTGTCTCTAAAAGATATTGATTTGGGGGTAACACCTTCATATCTCACCCTTCAGTTGCACTAAGTACTGATGAGCTCAGCGGTTTGCGCCACGAGCCACTCGGGTGGGAATTTCAGCGCAGGGCTGAGGATGCTGGTGGATGTCAGCAATTCATCAACAGGAAAACTCACTTCCTCCGTTCTAAAGCTCACAGGGCTGCCTTCCCAGCTAGGTCAGCCTGGGAAGGTGGGATGCACCGGTGCGTGCACAGGGTCCTCAGTTCAGGGAGCAGAGGACATGCAAAGTCCCAAGGATGCTGTGTGCAGGTGGCAGCTGTGAGGTCTGGTGCAGGGAGAGAGAGCCAAGGTGGGATTTCATCACGGCTGAGCGTATTTACACTAGTTTGAGTTGACAATAGTGGCACCCGGGATTGCAGCAGCAGGATCCTGGCAGATGCCTGGGGTGCTCACTGTGTCGAGCTGTTCCAGAGCATCACAGGAACACCATCAGCGCTGGCTCGGGTCTTCCCGTGGCGGGTGGTGGAGCCTGACCGCACTATTCCTGCAGCAGGGGAAGAGATGCCATAAAAGCATCGGCCTGGCGGGATGCGGGCGGTGTGTGCCCCGCTGGGAGCCTCCCACGTGTGGATTTTGCATGCATTTGTCAGGAGCAGCATGCACACGGTTGGCCGGTCAAGCGCGGCGAGCTGCGGCCTGTCGGGTCACGCCAGCACAGACAGCGGTGTCCGCGTGGGCAGCCAGGGCTGGCCGAGCTCACGGCGTCCCCCTGGGGACCAGGGGCCTGTGCTTGGCCTCTCTGCCATTGGCACTCGCTCCCAGAAACAGCTGTCCAGAGCTAATTTATTTCCTAATGCTGCAGCAATGTTAATTTATAAATTACACTGGTAATTCGAGCTATTATTAATTTCAGATGGTGTAG
Source organism: Donacobius atricapilla (assembly GCA_013397315.1). NCBI lineage: Eukaryota > Metazoa > Chordata > Aves > Passeriformes > Mimidae > Donacobius > Donacobius atricapilla. The sequence goes on from WBMY01000875.1 coordinate 129,016, forward strand.
GGCAAGCCTAATTAAAATATGACACCAATTGCCACACATATGTACCAAGGACTACCGTTTAAAATTTATAGGAATATTAAGTGTGACACGGGGCTCGGAGATGCTCCGTGCAGTAATTACAGCATCCTGGCTGCAGGAGATCCAGTGGGGAGATGTAAACAACAGGAAAGGGAGAAGTTACCCCTGTTTTGGGGGCTGCAAAAAGTAATTTTTGCTGCTTGTTTGGGGGAAGAAGCTGGAGAGTCTTGTGCCCAAACCTGCTCCCAGCTAGCCAAGCACCGTGTGTTTCCAGGAGTGTGTCAAAATAAAGAGAGCTTCTGCAAGGAATGGGGGCTGAAAGATGCCAGAGTGAAGGAAATGCCGCTGATTGCATCTTTCTGGCTTTGAGTGAAACAAGAGGCTGCACTCCAGCCTGGATGGGGAAGAGGGGGACAAGTGCAGACCCCCCAGAAATGAGCCTGGGTTGGCACAGGGATGAGATGTCTCCCCTAAAGGGAGGTGTTGGCACCACCACTAATGGGAATAGACTTGCTGTGAATTAATTGAAGCTGAAAAATTAGAGAAGGCTGTTTATGTGAGCCCGGAAGTACCACCCAGCAGGGGGGATGTGCAGAGGTGAGCTCAGGTCATTTTGCAGGTTTGCCCACTTTGCCCACCCTGAGCACCTCAGGGACATTATCTCCAGCAAGTGATGCTCTCAGTGAGGCCAGAGCTGCCGCAGCTGTCCAGCGTTTGCAGAAACCTTTCTGGATTTTCTTGGAATGGAGGGGCACCAGGGCATTCTGGGCTGGGACCTGCAGTCTGGGTGCCCTAGCGCAGAGTGCCACGCTCACAGATGGTGACCAGCCAGTGGGCACGAGTTTGTTGTGCCTCCCCATCACTCAGGGCCCTCTGTCTCTGCCTCTGCAGCCGTGGGCTTCATCAGCGAGGACGAGTACCTGGAGATCACGGGGATCACGCGGGAGCAGTCGGGAGAGTACGAGTGCAGCGCCTCCAACGACGTCTCAGCGCCCGTCGTCCAGCGAGTCAAAGTCACCGTCAACTGTGAGTCCCTGGGGCCACCAGGGCACAGGGCTGGGGCTGGAGAGGGTCACCAGCTGCCCCACAAGGGAGTGGCACTTGGAAGTGAGGCACACGAAGGCCCCAGAGTGAGACAGGCGGCAGCAGTTTTTCTGAGCAGGTGGTGTTTTGCCCTATTTTCCCCTTCTTTTCGAGCTCCATTTTTTTCCACCACCTCCTCCTCAGCTGTCTCCATCAACCTGGGTTTTCTGCCCATGGAGAGATGCTGTGCTGATAACCTCTGAGGAGAGGAGAGAAGTGAGCAGTAAATAGATTTTTTTTTTTCTGTTAGAAGACAATGAGAGGGAGGAAGAAAACAGCGTATTTCATGTTTAGACGTACATGAAGACCCTCCTAAACCCCTCTCTGGTCACTCCATTAGCTGGACATGTAACAACCATGAGTTGGGGGTCTCTTGTTTTTGGAAGAGAACCCCCAGGAACCTGAAAACCTCTGGACAGCAGCACCAGAGTGGCATGGGCTCAGAGATGATTTTGGTGCAGGGAGAGAAAGGTGATCTTAAGGAGCAGGGGGAGGGGATAGGAGTCCCCAAGGCTGCTGGGTGTTCACCCCGGGTTCCCCCTCTTCCCGCAGACCCTCCGTACATCTCGGATGCGAAGAGCACCGGGGTGCCGGTGGGGCAGAAGGGAATTCTGCTGTGCGAGGCCTCCGCCGTCCCCTCCGCCGACTTCCAGTGGTACAAAGATGACAAGCGGTAAGAGCCTGGGGGGCACAACGTGGGGAAGGCACCGACCCCACGTGGGCTGCACCCCGTGCCAGCAGCTTCGGCTCAGAACCCTCGGCACAAGTCTGGTTTGGATACTGAGGCAGGTCCCCCTGACAGCAGCAGGTTGTGCTTGGCTGGGGCAAATCCACAGCTGGAACTGCCTTTACCCAGGATCTGTGAAATGATCTTTACATTTAACTCATCGAATTTGTGGAGGGGAATTTCCCCAGGAACCTCGTTCAGCCCCCACTGGGGCAGGATCCTTGCTGCCCGTGCCTTTGTTTGAAGGTGTTGTGGTAAATCCCTGCTTGGGTGAAGCATAATGTCCAAAATGGATATTGGCAGCACAAATCCAGGCACTTAAGAGTGGATGAAACCTCTGTCATCTCTTTAAATGCTTTGGCCGGAAGGCAGCTCTTGGAAAAGCAAAAGAAATGTGGTGTCAGTCAGGAGATAGGGTTTGCTATGCTCCAGAGACAGCCTGCCCTGCTTTGGGGAGAAACCTGCTTTTAGGTCAGCCGGCAACTTCTGTGTCCTGCCAAAGCAACAGCACAGGAGTGGAGCAGCAGAGCCCAGCGTAGGTCCCAGTCTGGAGAAATTGCCTCTCTCTGCCCCCAGGCAAAGTGGCTGTAACCAATTTTTGTGTTGATTATCCCTGGAAAGGCCAGAGGGGCCATGGTGTGGCCAAACACAGGGCAAGTCACACCGGTCACTGATAAGGAGGGATGTTTTGGCCTAAAAAGGTGCTGGAGGGGAATCTGGGTCTGCCTGCCTCGCCCAGGTTTGAGAGGAAAGCAGCAGCAGGGTGTACAGAGCTGCGGATGCTTGTGTGGCAGATGAAAGGCTCCGCTCAGAACTAGGTCAGATCACGAGGGCCCGCGGAGCAGCGGCAGGAGCGGGCTCAGCCCGCCTGAGCAGCACCCAGCGTGGATCATAATGGGAATCCAGCATTTCCCGTGAGCAATTAGCAAGGAAGAGCTGCAGGAGCTAAGCAGGGTGGGGACACCAGTGCAGGGAAGTCCAAGCACTTGGTTACTGCTTCAGCACCTGTGCTGGCTGAGAGGCCTCCCTGCTGTGGTGGGTGCCTATTGCATCACTCATCGGGGACACGAAGGGAAGAGAAGAGGGAGGTGACAGAAGGCATTCTGCAGAATAGAGAGGACTGAGGACACGAGAGGGAAACCAGGCTCTTCTTTAGGGTGGGAATGAGCCTTTCCCAGATTCCCTTCCTTGGCAAGGCTGCATCCCTCTCTCTGCACAGCATTTGGCAAGTCCCAGCACCATGCCATGACCCTGCAGCGCTGAGGCTGCCTCCAGTCAGCACGGGGATGGCGTGGGCTGGCAGCTGGAGACCCAGCAGAGCAGCAGCCATCTCCCTGATCTTTCCCCATACCTTCCCTTCTCCCTCTTCCCGCAAGCTCTATGTCCCCAGTCACAGGCACAACCAGAGGATAACCAGGCATGGAAAACAGCGGGCACTTCCTGTCCTGATGCCACTCCCGTGACCTCCCATTCCTCTTTTCTCCCAGGCTGGCTGAAGGACAGAAAGGGCTGAAAGTGGAGAACAAACCCTTCTTCTCCAGGCTGACTTTCTTCAACGTCTCCGAGCAGGACTATGGCAACTACACCTGCGTAGCCTCCAACCAGCTAGGGAACACCAACGCCAGCATGATCCTCTACGGTGAGTAGGGCGGAGGGAGTCAGCCAGGAAGGGGGAATGGCTGCACAGTGACACCACCGATGGGAGAGACATGGGAAGGGTCTCCCATGTCTTTTGGGGGAGATGTGTATTTGCTGCTGATCCTTTCTGTCCTTGGCATGTGGGCTAGAGGCTGCAGGGAAAGGGGAGAGCCTCCAAAGCTGCCTCCTGATTCAGGTCCAGTGTCTCCCAGCATTCAGAGGTGTTCGGCACTGTGTTTGGGATCTGCCGTGAGTGCAAAGTTAGGAGCTGGCTGCAGGTTTCCGTCTTCCTGCTCTGATGGAAGGATGCTGTAGGAGAGCCTCTGTGTGAAGGCATCCCCCCGTGTGGATGGGTGGGAGGAGAGATGCTGCTCAGTGTCACTGCTGCCCCCTTCCCACGTGAGAGCAAACAGGCTCCCTGCTCCATCACCTTCCAGGTCGTGTTTTCTGCTCCTGCCAAGCAGATACATCCTTATTGGAGGTGCCAGGGGAGATGGGAAGGCGTGGAGGGCAGGGAGGAGGAAAAGGTTTGTAGCCTTGTCCCAGGACTGTTTTCCCTGCCTGCTGGAGCTAGGATGAGAGCAATGACACTGCTCATGGATGGGAAGGGCTGTGATTGATTGACATATTTGTCAAGCCTCTTCAGGTGGCAGCAAAACCAGAGCAGGGGCTGTGCTCTCCAGGAGCCAGAAATGGATGTCAGATCTCCCTGGGCACTGCTTGGGGATATTTCCCTGCTGGGTATGTGGTGTGTGGTTCTCACAGCTGAACCACACAGAAGTGGGGACGGGGGACCTCCAACCTCTCCCCAGCATTGTCCTCCTCCTTGCACCTGGTTGTTGTGCCTGAGCATCTCCTTGTCTCTTGTTACTGTGCGTCCAGAGGGAGCAGAGCAGAGTGACAGATGAGCCTTCCTTGTCCCCAGGGTCCTCGGGGATGGCTCAGGGCAGACTGTGCCCCGGCCATGCAAAGTGTCTTGGGACAGGGAGCAGTCCCACAGTGTGTGCTGGGTTCTGGAGTGTGCCGGGGTGGTGGGAGGCGTGTGGAGACCCTGGGAAGTGCTGTCCGTGTCTTGGGGAGGGGCTGGATGGATCCGCAGGGAGCAGTTTGTTTAAGGACAGTGGGGGATGTCAGGCTTTGCCAGGGGCCACACCACAGCCGTGGGGTCAGTGTGGCACCACAGGACAGGCTTCTCCTCCCCTGCCCCTGGTCTTGGCAGCTGTGCCAGGTTCCCCTGAGCTGTGACAGAGGAGTTCATCCATCTTGGGTGCTCAGACTTGTTTGCTGCCCCAGTGAAGTCCAAGATGTATGTGATGAAGGTTCACCTGTGCTAAGCCATCATTAGCCTTGCTTAGGAACTATCCCAGTTCTCTTCCTGCCAGCCTTCCTGGTAATCCAATAACCCCGTGTTTTAGGGATACCAGCTCCTCTGGCCACCCAGGCCTGGCTCTATCTGTCCCGCAGGCATAGGGCGGCCGTGCCAAGTGCCCAACATAGCCTGAGCCACGCCCTTAGCTGTGATGTTGCAGCCTTCCAATGTGTTTATGAAGTTAAAAAATTAATTAGTGGGGGCCTTCAGTTTGGCATCTGCAGATCCAGGCTGGATGAACAGCCTAAAAGTCAAGATGACATCTCCCTGCTGATGAGCTCTTGGTTCCTTGGGTTCTAACCCACCTGTGGGACTCGTGCTGTGATGGCAGTGTCAGATGGGAGGCAGGGAAGCAGCCCACAGAAGTCTAAGCTGATTTTATGATCCCCCCTTAGATTTGTGATCTGACTGTGAAATCCATCAGGGAGTGAAATCAGAGTCCTTTGACCACCCATAATTTCCATAAAGGCTGCATTGACTGAATGATCCATTCAGTCTTGAATAATTGAGTTCCCTTGGGCGGGGGCGGGGTGACAGTTCCCTGAGAAGACTGTGTCATGCAGGGCTCCCCAGCACCCCCAGGAGCAACCCTTCCCTAATTATCAGCAATGTGATGGCCCCAAGTGTCACAGGGCCGAGCTCAGCCATCCCTAAGCAACCAGTGTCCTCAATCTGGGGATTAATGTGTCTTTATTTATTGACATATTTACTCATTTAATGCAAGATAAGAGGGAAGTGGATGCGGTGGCTGCATTACCTGTGCATGAGGAATGTCTCTTCTGTGAGGTTTTGGGGGACAATTTTGTGAGTGGCCCCTTTTCTCTAAAGCTGATTGTTTTTGAGTTTTCCCCCCACAAATGGAGGTTTAATCTGTGCAGGTACCGTGACATGAACCTTTTTGGGGTTGCGTGAGAGGCTAATGTAGCGTTCATCTTTTAATCCTTTTTTTAATCTAATTTTTCATGGAGGTCAACTGGTGCTTTATTTAACATGTAGCACTCGTTATTCCAGACCTGCCGCCTCATTCAGCGCCTCATTTGGTGCTGTCTGGGATGTGATAGAGTGCTCAGGGAAACCACATCATTCTGTGGAGTTGGGGAGAAAACCAGCCCTCTGCTTCTCACCCATCACACAGCCCATGTTGCTCCCAGAGGCAGCTGTCAGGCCATAAATCTTTTTGGGATGTTGCAGGATTTGCCCTGAACTCGCGGGGGAGAGGTGGACCCCCAGCATCCCCATACCCCAGGCCCTGTGCTTTGCCTTTTGCACAGGGTGCAGCCGCAGGCTGTGCCAGGTCTGAGGTCCCATATTCAGCTCATCTCAGGTTCCCTCCGAAACGAGGGGACCATGGCCCCACAGCAGTGGGGTGTGATTTGGGCAACATATCCCATTTCTACCCCATCCGCTGGTTTTCCCACCCCAGGTCGAGGGCAGGCTGAGGGAGGTGTCTCGAGCCTGCGCTTTCCACTGCCCTTTTGCCTTAACTTTCACTTGTTCTTTAATTTTTAGAAGAGACAACTACCGCTCTGACACCCTGGAAAGGTCAGTAATTTGGGGGTCCCCCACAATGCCAGTGCTTCCCCTGCTGTTCCCCTTGGGCCCCTGGGTGCTCAGCTCATCTCAGTGGGAGCCATAGCACCCACCACCTGGATCTCCTGCCCCACAACCCCACTGCTTTCACCGGTGTAGGGATGAACTAGGGCTTTCTTGGCTGCCCTCCCATCCTGCCCCCTCCCTGCCAGCCTACTGTGCCTGTCTGGTGGTGGTGTGTGCCCTCTGCATGCCTGTCCCCATCCCATGGTGTCCTGCTCCCTCCCCATAGCCAGGGCAAAGCAGGGATCTTTGGGCTGCTCCCCCAGTGCTACTGTGTAGTTGGGTCTTGTGGCAGGTCCTTCCTGCTCTGGGATGCTTCTAGTGCCTTTTTTATGGGATGAGGTAGGGGTGGACAGGCATTTGGTCCCTTTCCTGGTGTTATTTCTGGCCAGGACAGCCAGCTCTCTGCTGTGCGATCTTACTGTCCGGCCAACTGGCTTGGTGTCATCTTGATTTTGGGGTGGCTTCATTTGTGATGAATCGAGTAGTCAGTCCTCGGGATGACTTGTATATGTCTGTGGAGATAGAGTGTGAGACCTGGATTTGGTGCCTGGATTTGTGAGGTGTCTGAGTGTGCTGGAGAGTGAGAAACCAGATGGTTACTGATGCTCAGTGCCCCAGTCAGGTTTTGAAGTAAGAGGACATGTCCTGGGCTTTCAAAAGCAGTTGTGAATCAGACCTTGTGGTCAGCCCCACTTCCACGGGACACCAATGTGGATGCCTTCCTGAGGTCTTTTTCCACATTAGTCTTCTCCTGGGCCAATTATTTGGTGAAAAAATGTGTGTTTTGGTGAAAGCCATTGGCTGGGACACCCTCCACATCCTTTCCCACAGCTTTGAACTCCTCACCCCCTGTGATCCCCAAAGATGGGTGGGCTTGGCTCTTCCTGATCATCCTCCTCATCCCACCTCCTTGAGGTGGTCTGGGCCCATGCTGAGCCCCACGGAGACTCTGAAGAGGTGCAAAACACCAAGTCCTCAATGCAGTGCTGCTGGCAGTGTCTCTGCAGGGTGGGCAGGTGATTACTGTCCCTCCCAAGGGACACTGGTGGGCAGCAGGGTGGTCACCCTGGGGTGGGCACAATGTGCTGGGCAAAAACTGTCATCTCCCCTATGAGTGTGGATAGAAAACCAGGAGTAGTCTGGAGGAGGGTGAAGGGGGCTGAGGGAGGTCAGATGGTGGTGATGCACAGGGAGCGGGCTTGGGATGGGGATTTGAGCTGGAGAGGGACCACAGAGGCTCTTGTCCCAAAGACCAGCATTTGTGGGGACAGGGATGGCTGTTCCCATCTTCTTGAGCCAGCACGGATGGCGGGGGGCACCCGGAGAGCTCTCCCACAGAGCAACCCCGCCACGCGCGACGCCACCGGGGCCCCGAAATGGCGCGACGATTTTTTTATTGTTTGTTCGTTCGTTTGTTCGGCTTTAACCTTTATTTCACGGTTTCTGCTGCCCGTTGACGTTGTGTGACCAACCAGGTGGGCATTCCTGTCCCTTCCCGCAGGCCCCGGCGCAGTGCACGACGGCAACAACGGTGCGTGGCGGCGGGGCGGCTGTGCCTGGCTGCTGCTCCTGCCGCTCGCCCACCTCGCCCGCCAGTTTTGACCCGAGAGCCGGCCCGCGGAGCAGTGACGGCGACGACCACGGCCAGCGAGCGCCAGCGGAAGGGAGAGGAGGAGAAGAAGAAGAAGATGATGATGAAGAAGAAGTGTTCACCGTTTCCGAAAATAATCATAAGAATTGAGAGAGTATCCGGCCAGGCCACCTGGGGGAGGGGGAGAGAGGAAAAACACACAAAAAAAAAAATAAAATAAAAAAAAAAACCCAAACCGACACAACGGGAATATGGAATGGAGAGGGAAGGGAAAAAATTAATAATCCAAGGCTTCCTGCTGAAGATGCAATGTGACTGAGTCTTTTTCTTTTCACCTTATT
>WBMY01000875.1:137445-171278 GCA_013397315.1 Donacobius atricapilla
ACTGTGTCCCCCGTTGTTCGCCATTCTCTGCTATGGGCCAGCGTGGAGGCTGAACGGGGCCATCAGAGCGTGGCACTTGTCCCCTGCCCTGTCCTCTTCACTGCCCCTGCCCGCCTGCTCCCTCCCATGGGACCCTCCATCCAGACACATCGATTTTCTCCTTTGCCAAGATTTCCCCGTCTTCTCATGGACTGTGCCGCCATGTGTGTTTCAGAATATATATATATATATATATCTCCACATATATATATATGTATAGATATATAGAGCTTCAACAATTACCACACCACCACGAAAGGAAAGGGAGGAAGGAGACCGGCGTCGAGCCACGCTTTCATCGTACCATCCGCGGACATCGTGAATGATAAGGGATTCTGAGTCATGGTTAATTTTATTAATTGTATTTTCTGATACGAGCCTAGAACTCTTAGTTCCTAAAAAACAGAAATGCAAAAAAAAAAAAAAAAAAAAAGGAGGGGAGAAAAAAAGAAAAGGAAAAAAGAGGAAAAAAACCCACAATCCAGGAGAGGGGGAGCAAGCGGAGAGAAGTTTGTTTGCCGAGGAGGCGACCAGCCAAGGAGGTTTGTGAGCCCGGCGAGGAGGAGGAGTCCTGTGCTGAAACCCCCCCAAAACCGGCCCAAAAGCGGTCGTCTGGACAGTTCCTGCTGAGGGCACAGACGACACTCGCCGCGCGTTGAGGTGGAGGGAGATACTGAATCTTTTTATGGGATATATATATACAGTATATATAAATATACATATATANGGGGTCAGGCGGGGGGCCCGTGCGCGGGCAGGCGGGCGGCGAGGGGGCTCTCTCTGCCTATCCATTAAAACGATTGTTCCATGTGGCCGCTCCGTCTGCTTGTGGTGCTCATTGCCGCGGGGGCCAGGGCCACCCCGCGTTCTCCCCTTGCGCCACCAGGAACGGGGAGGGATGTGGGGAGGGATTGCTGGAGGGGGGCTGGCAGACGGGAGCACCAAGTCGTCACAGTGGGCCAGGAGAGCGTTGGAAAGATGGGCCCTGGACCTCAGCAGTGAGCCCAGCAGGAATGCTGTCACAGGTAAGGCTTTGGTGAGTAGATGGAGAGAGTGTGAGGCACTGCTGTGCCCCGTTTCCCTGCTCAGGACCCCACTGAGTGCCCCTAAGCTCACCGTGTGGCTCTCTAGCCCAGCTGCACGGCGTTGCGGGGGATGCTTGTGGAGCAGCTGAAGCAAATCCTGCGTGGGAAGGAGAGACAGAAAATGTGAGGTGGGTGCAGGGAACAGGGTCCCCCATGCAATGCTGCATACAGGCGGAGCACGGCAGAATTGTTTGGGTGTCGGTGCATTTTGCTGTCCATGGAGCCTTGTCTTGGTCAGTGTCTTGGTTTCTGATGATGCTGGATGGTGAGTTTGGTCCTCAGCCTCCTCTGTAGCCTCCGGGGTGCTGGGTTCTTCAGGTCATCTGACACATTTGCAGGATCAGAAGTTGGTAGCTATTGATGGCATGACAGGTTTGTGTGAGGGTTTTTTATTTCTTGGCCCTATGATGTAACCCAAGAGAAGGGCATGGAGAAGAGGGATGGGAAGGTGCTGCTTTGAGTGTGACATGCAGTGTCCAAGTGATACCAGTGTGGGGTAAGGGAAGAACCATGCTCAGGCTTTGTGGCACATCCCAAGTAAGGGACAGGGTACGGATGCTGTGGGGACAGGACAGCTGGGCACAGGTAGCAGGGCCAGGATGGCAGAGACGATGGTGTTGGTCTTTATGCCGGTCTTGCGACTCCCAGGTTGGACCAGCCAGCCACAGTAGAGAAAACCTGGTAGGAGGGGCAGTGCTTGGCTGCCTGGGGGTAACGGGGAGGGATCCAGGGATCGGTATGGAGGTAACAGGGCTCTCTCCCTCACCTCCTCTCTGTAATTGTAACTTTCTTGGTGTTCTAGGTGAGAGACCAAGGAGTGGCCAGTGCCAAAGTAGCAGACAAAGAGGAAGTTAAAGAGAGAGGCGGCTGGATGGATGTGTTTCTGTAATAATTTATTGACATAGGTACGGGTGTCTCGGTGCTGGGGAGGGATGGAGGTCATGGTGTGAAAAATGCCCTCCCTCCCCCTGGATGTAGCAGCTGAGGTCCTTGTCCTTAGGCACAGGCTGGGCATTACTGAGGGCCATGAAGAAACACCCCTCTCAAGCCAGGAAAGGGAGATGGAGGGTATCCCATGGCCAGGGAGGGGCTGCATCGCCTCCCCGTGCTCTGTGATGGGGACAGTGCAGATGAGGCATCAGGATGTGCCGTCAGCAGGAGCGTTTGGGCATCTGCAGGTATTCACTCCAGTGGAGGCAGGTCCAGCACTGGGTATCCAGAAGAACTGCCGTGGGAAGATGGGAAGCATTAGGGAGGCTTGGATAGTGGTGGGATCCCCAGGGGCCACATGCAAGGGGTGAGTGTTGCTTTGTGGCACCTGTAGTTACATCAAATCAGCCCTGGCTCCCTGATGGGTTGGGGTTTTTAGAAGAGGCTCAAAGCAGAGAGTCTCCCATGGAGGTCACCAGTGCTTGATTCACTGCAGGTGACAGTGAGGAAAGCGGGTGAGGTGACACATCCCTCCCAGATCCCTTCCCTGAGGAGGTTGTTGGATTTTGGGAAGCACTTACCTTTCTGCTGGGGTCACTCGAGGGGGACAGCAGCGGTGTTCCTGATGTGCAAGGTCACAGCAGCTCATAGCAGTGCTGGTATGGAGCTGTTGGCCTGTTGTGGGGTTCGAGGTAAAACTCATGGCACTGGGCTTTTCATTCCCGTGTTGGGCAAGACGAAGGGGGGTCTCAAAGTGGACAAGACTGATGGGTCTGTCACAGTCCCACTGCCCCCGGTCTCCTGGCAGCAGGTCTCACATTAGAGGAGCTTGTTGAGTGTTTTCTCCTGGTTGATGTGGTGTGGAAAGGTGAGGCATCCCCTGGGAGCGGAGGGCACAGCCTGCTGTGAGCTTACAGCTGTGTCAGGGAGACAGATGCTGAGGGTCATGGCTCTTCTGCTCCTGGTCCTCAAGGCTTTTGTCCTTTGACAAAGACATTTGGTCTGCGTCACGCGCTGCCAGATCACGACAGGAGCAAGCCTTGGGAGTGCACTGTCTGCAGAGGCATCCCTTCATGGGGGCAGGTTTAGTTGTCAGAGTGAGCGTTGTTGCAAGATGATGGAGGAGATGCTGGGAATGTCTCAGTCGTGGAAGAGGCCCCCGATCATGCTGCTTCCACTGAACGTAGGTGAGTGATGAGATGTGAGACAGTCCTTACCCTGCAGGGACTCCGTCAGCAGGCGCGTGCTCATTGCTCACCAGCAGACAGAGGTGGGCAGGACCCCGGACTCACTGGTGGATTCCCAGGGGAGGTGCATGGATGGAGTGAAGGATGGCCCAAACAGCAGCAGGCCCCCAGCTGCGGGGCTTGAAGCATCACTATCACCGGGAACGATCAAAAGAGGGTCCAACCAAGTGCTGGGTGAGACCCCAGGAGTGGCAGAGGTCCCAGGCACTCGGGAGCCCTCCCAGCTCAGCTCAGCAGGTTCCCAGCACCGCATCCCTTCCCTGGGGTGCTCGGGGCCCGTGAAGCAAAGCCCCGAAGGTACAAAGTTCGTCAAACTTTATTGATACACTGCACAATCACAACCATCTCTTATTCTTGCCGAATTAGAAAAGGTTACAACTACAATGTAACATGCACAAATCTCAGGTAGTATAGCCACCCTTGGAATACAATGATCGACAGAAACTCAAGACCGGCCATCACGGCCGTCAGCAGGAGAGACCCGAGAGCCACACTGCCCCGGCCCTGGGCGCCCGGCCACCCCCCGGGCACCCGGACGTGGAGAGCAGTGGGCACAAATGGGTCTGCCACCGGCAGAGCCGCGGCGGGGCCGGCCTCAGACAGCCAACACGTTCCTCACAATGGCACGTTACATGGCACGAGAAAGTCGAATGCCGTCCCGGCAGGGGACAGGGGAGCCCACCCGGCCCAGGGACAAGGATGGGATGGGGGCAGCCCTGGCACCAGGCCCGCCAGCCTCAGTGTGCGTCGTGGCATCTCGTCGCCGCCACTCTGATTTGCCATGGCCTCTGGCCCTGTGATTCTGCAGCATTTCTGCTGCGGGGACAGAGAAATTTGGGGCTGACCAGGGAAAGGGCATGGGGTGACAGCGGGGGACTGCTGTGGGGCAGTGCAAACCAGTGAAGGCATCAGGGCAAGGTGTCTCCTGCACCCACGATACTTTTGGAGCGGGCATGTGGGGAAGGACGTGCATGTTGCCGTGTTGTCTGAAGACAGTGCCATCCCCACGTGATAAACATGCCCGGGGCCACAGGCTCGGACCCAGACTGCTGACAGTGCCACCTTTCCTGGATGCCAGTGGAGAAGCAGAGCAGCACCGCAGGGACCGCAGGACGCGGACTCACCCAGTCAGTGCCGGATCCCCGTCCACCAGGTAAGCCAGCGCCTCAGGCCAGCACGGGGGCAGCCGCTGCCTGGGGCCAGGCGTTTTGTGACAATCAGCCATGGTACATGTTGAACATCCAGGGTGGGGGGGACAGGAGCATCCATGGAGATTTTGTAGCAGGTCCTGGGCAGCCCGTTGAGAACAGGGATGAGGACGGGCACGGCTGCATAGAGAACAGGGTGGTGGCCCATCATGGCCTCTGGCTCAGGGTGGTTTTCTCCATCTGGTGTGCCGAGGGCTGGCACCCCAGCTTCCTTCCAGCCACAGAAAGCAGGTTTGGGCAGCAGCAGAGTTTGCATGGGGAAGACAGTGTGTGCGTGGCTGTTCTCAAGTCATCTCACTTATGGAGGGAGAAGGAAGATACAAGGCACGGGGAGGCGCCGGGTCGGGACAGGGGACACTCTGTGTGCTTGCTCAGTGCCTTGCTGTAGTCGAGTCTCCCTGTCACAGCAATAGGGTCCGGTGCCACGCGTGACTTTTCAGGAGCAGGATGGGAGTGTCCATCTTCAGACTGTGGCCCCAGAGCATTCCTGGGTGGCTATGGAGTGACAAGGCGGCTCAGGGCTGCCACAATATGCCAGGCAAGGGGGTCCATGGTGCATGAGGCTATCAGGAGCACAATTCCATATGCGGGGAGATGACATGGCGACCGCCGTGGGTGGCAGCTCACAGGGTAGCTGGAAGAAGCAGAGAGGGCAGAGTCTGGGTGTGTCTGTTTTGGTGTCGCAGGCAAGTTGCAGCAGGGAGCATTGGAGCCATCCTTGTCCCTGCTGTTCCAGCACAGCAAATCAACAGAGCCCAGGCCTTCTCCACAGGGTCAGACACATCAGGCTTTCCTCAGGCAAGGACAGGCGATGGGCGTGAGACAAGGCAGAGTGAAGACATTGCAGCTCAGGGCCCTCAGAGGGGCAGAGATACAGACGGTCGTGAGTGTCAGAGCCACAGCAAAAGGGCCTTGTCAGCTGGTGTTTCGATCTGTTGTTCAGAGCCTCTGCCCCACGCTGGTGATGCTGTGCTTTTGATGTGTAGGTTGGAAAGTGCTTGGAAAACAAGCCCAAAGAAACCTCCCCAAAAAAGTGCTGGCAGAGCATCAAGGTGAGAGCTGTGGGGCAGCCCCTGCAGTCAGGGGGGAAGCAGCAGAGTGGGCAGGGATCTGGAGCAAGGAGTGAGGGCCTGCCTGTCCGATGCAGCAAGAAGGCTCTAGCCTCTAGGAGGGCTGGCGGCAGTCCCCAGGGCTCACATTCCTGGGAAAGCAGCCTCGTGTCCTCAGGAGGGTGAGGGGGTTTTAGTGGGAAGCACAGGGATACGATGTCAGCTGGAACAAAGAGCAGTGGGAAGTGCGTGGCCCTTGAAAGACAACTGGTTGTGTCGGGTGACCCTCTGCCAAAGGGCCAGAGAGCATCCTGTCAGGAGCAGAGGCAGGTGATGGGGGCCTGGCGACATCGGGGTGCTTAGGGAGGAGCTTTGGCGACGAGAACTGACATTCAGGACCGAGAGGGCTGAAGGCAGAGCCAGGAGGCTTCAACCTGGGGGTCTTTTTGGGCATAGGCGGCTTAGTGAGACGACGAGACGGACATCCCGGTGAAGGCTGTGGGCGGCACCCGCCCCGACGGCTCCGTGCCCCCGGCGCTGGCGATGGGGCAGCCAGGGGGGCACCGTCCGTGCCGGGCCACATCCCCGGGGCGACGGTGGCGGGTGACAGTCTGGTGGCACGTGGTGGGGTCTGTACAGCGTAACCGGCGGCGAGGACGATCCCGGCACGTGGGAGACGGGGCCATCCTCGGACGCTGGGCGCCGCCGCCCGTCCTCCGGTGCATCGCCCGTCCGATGGAGAGGAGTCCCCGGGCGGCGCGGCGGCCGAGCCCACGGCGGGGGAGAGGTGCGGCGAGGCCTCCCGGGACCCTCCGCTCCCTTATCAAAAGTCGAGGAGGAGGCGAGCGAGGAGGGTGGCCCAGAGGCAGAGGCCAGCGGCCACCCGGGACGCCGCGTTGCCACCATCGTGCACCGCGCCGGGCCCTGTGTGGGGGAGAGAAGAGGGAGACAAAGGACAGCGTTAGGGCCGGCGCTGCCATGATGTGACAGACTGAAGGGAACCCACCTCCCCGTTGTCCCTGCAGCTCCCCTTCACATCCCACCCCTGAGCTGAGCAGGGTGTTGTGTTCCCCCTTGGGAGGGGTGGTGGATTTGTCCATCATTTGGAGAGCGCTGTCGGTGTTGAGGAGGTGAGGAGGTTTGCAAAGAGCTTGAAGAACACTAAAGGGAGGCACAGTCCTTGTCTAGAGGAGGAGGATGCCCTGGGCAGGTGTCAGTCCAGGCCCACCATGCTTGGAAGTTGCCCTCCTTGGGGAGTCCTGATGCAAACAACCACATGAGAGCCACCGGGACCAGAGACCTCGGTGCTCTGGAGTGGCACAAATCCTGACTGCTAACGAGGAATCGTCGGCTCAGGAAATGTCATTGTCCTGACGTGGATTCTCAGGTAGGCAGGAGCATTCTGGGGTCACCGAGGGGTTCTTGGCAGGCAGGTCAGGCAGGGAGCAGGCTGGTCATCTGGGTGCACCACTGGAGTGGAGATTTGTTTGTGTGGAGATTTGTTTGTTTTGTGGAGAGAAGGGATCTTAAAAACCATCTTTTGGGATGCAGGGCACACAGGGGGCCAGTGAGGATGGGATGAAACAGCTGGGCAGAGTGAGGGAAGCAGAGGCAGCCACCACACACTCTGCCACGGGGCCAGGGGTCTCTCTGCACTCCCTCTGGCCATGGAGAGGCTTGTGGGGAGGTCACAGGTCTGAGTCCCAGTACTGGCGTTCTGAAAGGGAAGAAACAGAGAAATAAGTGCTCAGCTGTCTTAGCATCAAAACTCAGGGCATGGATAAAGTGTGAAGTTTCTGGGATTCTTATGCATTTGTGAATATGCTCTCAGGCCTGCAGTCACCTGGAATGGGTTCATCACTGAATCCCAGAATGGGTTGAGTTGGAAGGGATCTTAAAAACCATCTTGTTCCACGCCCTGCCATGGGCCATGAACCCTTCCATTATCTCAGGCTGCTTCAAGCCCCGTCCAACCTGTCCTTGGACACTTCCAGGGATGGAGCAGCCCCAGCTTCTCCGGGCAACCTGTGCCAGGGCCTCACCACTCTCAAAGTGAAGATTTTTTTCCCCAGTATCTAATCTAAACTCATCCTCTTTCAGTTTAAATCCATTCCCCCTTGTCCATGCCCTTATCCCCAGCTCTCTTGTAGCCCCTTCCAACCCAAATCATCCTGTGATTCTATGAAATCATATCCAGTTACAATAATTTCCTCAGGATGGTGTTATTCCTTGTCTTTTTATCTACAGATTTTTTGTGAACATTCATCTTAATTCAGGAAGGGGCAAGGGAGAGTATGAGATGTTAAATCTAAGCACTGCCAGAAGGTGAAGGAAATGATGGGAAGATTGAGTGATGAGCAAGAAGCTGTGTCATGCCCATGCTCAAACAAAATTGATTATAAGAGCACATGATCACCTAAGAGGGGTAGAACTATGTCATAATCAGACACTTCCTTGCTGAATAGGCCTTGTGATATGAAAGGTGGAAACCCACATTTGTTAGGGGCAGGTAGAGCCTTTGTGGGTAAATTGGAGAGGCCTTCTTAGCTTGGTTTCCCTCAGACCTGTTACTGCTCCCTCTTCTTTGGTTTTCACCCCTCAAACCAATGGCAGCAGCTCAGCACATCATCCAAAACCATAAAAATAGCGAAAATTTCTGCAGATTTAATACTAAATGCTGATTAGCCTTAAACGTTTATGTATTTACACCTGCCCAAACGCTGCTAAATCAGTGCCTTTCTCTAGCATCTCTATAGATGTAGATTTTAATGTGTGACTAATTCTTATCACTATTTTCTAGTTCACAGTTCTGCACTGGTTATTGGCTTTGATTTAATGACACTTTTAGAAATTCCATAATCTATCCTAAAGCAATTCCATTGTGGTTGAGTTGGAGAGCTCCTAAATAGATAAGTCACCTAATACAGAGAGGAAATAAAACTAGAAATGCTGGGCCATTACTAGAAAAAAAAATAAAACAAGTATTTTCTCTTAAATGTATTCTTTCTTCTTTTCTGTGGAAGAATGTATTCTTGTATCAGGTAGCTTGGCCTTGTAAAGATTGTAAAGATACTCTACAGAAGAGACAAGAATAAAGATACAGGGACAAAATAAAGTAGTAATTAGATACGATCACAAAATCAGGGCAGATGGCTCATTTCATCGCAGGCTGCTGCGACTCCTGTGTGTTCTCTGAACTGTCACTCTCGGTAGGAAAAGGACAGCTCCCACCAGGACAGGGGCAGAACTCAACTGAGGCTCTGTCATCCCAGCAAATATTTTGGCTCTGCTTTGCTCAATCCCCCAGAGTGCCCCTGGACTCTGGCTGCCCCTATTTATTACTGCAGTTATTTATTATTGCTTGCTTTTCATTTTCTTCCTCTTGATTTATTTTGTGTCCACTTTCCTGGCTATGTTCTTCATTTCCCGGCTATTTCCTTCCTTCTCCATGAGGCAACCTTAGATTTTTTTGAGACTTGATTTGAGTACAGGTGGCAAGGTTGGGATTTTGTTTCTCTCCTAAGATCCTGAATACAAAAGTCAGAAGGAATCAGTGTGTTTATGGTGAATGGGTTTTCTTAGCCTGTGTTGAAGGCACTCTCAGCTCCAGTGTGAGCCATGGGAATAGCACAAATGCTTACAGAGCTGAGCAGTCCTTTCACATGCACCAAAAAATAGCTTTTCCTTTCTTTGCCTGCCTTCTTTCTGTCCAGGACAAAGCCCCATGCCTTCCACTTCACTCCCCCCAATTTGTTGCAGCACTGACCTTTCTCCAGGTGAGGTACAGACACGTGGAGAGGAAGGATTTAGAATGTGTCTCTTGCTGCTTTCCATTTTCAGGACTCAGGAGAAATGAGAAGGGAATGTGGCCACACTCAGGGCGCTGTTGGAGCCTCTCCTTCCTAGAGAGGAAAAGACAACAGCTCCTCTCTGCTTCTCATGGTCTGCAACAGCAGCTAATGGGGCAAACTCTGTCCAATTCTTCATGTCTGAGGAAGCCTTGGGGACCTGCTGGGGGGAAGCCTGTCCAGTGACTCATGTCTGAGAGCAGAGGCAAGTCTTGGCAAGCTCTCCGGGATGAGATTTTTCCTGATATTTTCCCTCAAGTAACTGCATGGTCCTTCAAGGCCTGTCCCTGCTCATTCAAGGGTGTTTGGACTAAATGACCTTCAAACCCTTCCAACTAGATGACCCTTCCAACTCAAATTATGATTCTAAGAAGGCTCCAGCAGAGATGTTCACCCTCGTGACTGAACAGCTGCCCAGCACAGAAAAAAGAAGAAAAAGTGGTGGCTTCTTGCACACTAAAAGGAGACACAAGTTGAGCAAGATCTAAGGCTTGCCACAAACACAGACCCTGGAACATTATGGTAATGTGAGCAGTGACTGTAGGTAAGCATTTTATAGCATAGTATAATATATGGATTATTTATAGCATCTAACGGCAAAGTCAGCAACTGGCATTTCATGAAATAGCTAAGAGAAAACACAGAGTAAGCACCAAACACAGGAAGGCAACAGCACATGTGAAACACAGGGATCAAGTGGAGTTAAAAGTGTGGAAGAGGAAAGAACCACATGTATAGCAGGTAGAGAGGATAATAGGTGAAGGCAAAGCAACCCCACAGGATAACAGGGAATGAGCTGGGAAAAACCCTACAAAAGAAAACAACTCAGTGAAGAAGAAGGAGTTGTCCCTCATCCCTTCACAGGAAGGTGCAGAAGAAGAGAACGCTGATAAATACTGAGCAAAAAGATCTCCCACTTCAGCTCTGGCTTCATTCACCAAGACATGAAAAAAGCTCTTCACCCTCACCTCCAAAGCTGCCCAAACCACAGTGCCATGGCACAGCTTCTGACCCCTGCCATAAAAGTGCTCCCATTTGAGATTCACAGCTAATTTAGGCCAAATTTATTAGACTAATTATTTACCTCTGTGTTGATGGATGATCAAAGCCTAACCCTGGGTGAAGTGCCGTGTTAATGATTGTCTAATAAAGCCTGGCTTAAGGTTTCAAGCTGTGTTGGTGTCTTTGGAACATCTCACCAGATGTGCAGCTGCAGAAGGTAAAGGTCGGTACGGACAGAGGGACACAGAGATCCAGGGGTACCAGTCAGAAGGGATGGAGCTGGAGAGCTCCGCTCTGTTCCAGATCCTCAGGATCTAAATCTCCTCCCAATAAAACTGAATGCAGGAGGAGCTCATGTGCAGACAGGCCAAGAGGTGCAGCTGCTCCCAGGATATGAGGGGACGGATTTTGGAGGCACAGCCAGGGCCAGAGGGAAGGGCCGGGGAGCCTGGCATGAGCAGCTCGCGGTGGGAAGGGAATGAGGTCACCAGGCAAGCTGGGGTGAGGGTGGGGCTGGCAGTGCTGGCACCACGGCAGGCAGGAGTGACACAGCAACAGCCCACGGGGGTTCCTCGGTGTGAAATGGAGCAGGAGGAGTCGTGACAGGGACACAAACTCAGGTTCAAGCTCCGATGTCACTGCTGGAGTTGGTGACCTCAAATACTGGAACAAGATGAATGGTCGAGCTCAGTGAAGCCCAGCATGGTCCCCAGAGATGGAATGTGACCTCAAATAATCCCGTGTTAATTGGCTGGCCTCAAGTGACCCCAGAGACCTGAAGTAACCCCAAAGAGCTCTGCAGAGAGTGAGTTTGACCTCTAGTAACCCAAATGACTTACAGTAGCCCCAAATATGAACTGGTTGACCCCAGGTAACCTCCCAGTGACCTACAGTAACACCAACGACCTACAGTAACCTAAATATGAACTGGCTGACCTCACGTAACCTCAAAGTCTTCTGCCCAGAAGACGTTTGACCTCTAGTAAACCAAATGATCTTCAGTAACCCCAAATATTAATTGATTGAGCCAAAGTTACCCAATGATCTAAAGTAACCTTAAAATACTCCATAGGAAGTGAGCTTGTCCCAGGTAACCTCAAATGCTAATTAGTTGACCAGATAATCCAAATTAACCCCAAGAGTTATCCCTTTCCAGCTCTCTTGGAGCCCCTTTAGGCACTGGAAGGGACTCTAAAGTCTCCCCAGAGCCTTCTCTCTTCCAGGTGAACACTCCCAGCTCTCCAGAGGAGAGCTGCCGTTTCCTGAGGGCTGTTTGGAGCAGAAGATGCTGAGGGGATGGATGGCTCAGCCCAGAGTCATGAAGCCCCAAGCATCGGCACAGCCAGCCCCCAGCACCAGCCACCTGGTGGGCATCCTGCCCAGCTCCCACCCAGAACAGCCGCACAGCATAACCCGCTCAACAGGGAAAAATCATTTTATTGTTGACCAGAGAGAACGGCAGCCTTTGAAATTCCCCACCCAACAGTGTTCTGTCCCCTCCACTGCTTCCAGCTGGGCTGGCTGTGGTGCCATGGCACCACCAGTTCCTGAGCTGTGCCCCAGCAGGTTCCTGAAGCAAAATAAAGCTGGGGATTGCAATTCCCCAGACTCTTTGGCAGCAGCTTCGGAGCCTACATATCTTAGACTTTTTGTGGGGTATTAATAATGGCAGGTGGCAACTTGAAGAATGATGAAATGAGGTGTGAGCTGCTCCCTTGACCTGAAAAGCAGTGCTGGTGACAGACACAAAAGAACATTTGGACAGACTCACCTGCCCTTCGGAGTTCCTGTAATGCACAAAAATTGATGTGGGGTAATTACTTTCTCTCCTATACAAAAGACCTGGTTCAGATTTATACTCCCTGAATACCTCACTGCCTACTTCTCCTCTCCTTACTAATTTCCACTCCTAATATCGCCCAGGTTTGTCAGATTACTGGTTTATGTGCACAAATAAACACAGAAAATCACTACAATCACAGACACTCCACAGCAATAGGTAAATAGGGCAAAGATGCTATTTCTTACCTTTTTTTTTTTTTTTGCATATGTTTTGCATAGATTCTCTTTTTGCAAAATTCAAATATTTGTAACGAGGCTCTG
Source organism: Donacobius atricapilla (assembly GCA_013397315.1). NCBI lineage: Eukaryota > Metazoa > Chordata > Aves > Passeriformes > Mimidae > Donacobius > Donacobius atricapilla. The sequence continues at coordinate 149,957 of WBMY01000875.1, forward strand.
GCACAGGTTGCCCAGAGAAGCTGTGGCTGTCCCTGGATTCCTGGAAGTGCCCAAGGGCAGGTTGGATGGGGCTTGGAGCACTCTGGGGGTGGAACTGGATGAGCATCAAGGTCCCTTCCAGCCCAAACCATTCTGTGATTCTATGACTTGTGTTTTAAGTGTTTTAAGTCAAGCAGTCTTTAAATATTGAATCAGAGCTCTTATTCTTAAAGACATAATTGCTTTCCCTTGCTTTTATGTATTTAGTCTGAAGCTGCTGATTCTTAAGAGAGTGCACAATAAAGCATGAAAAGATTTTATCTCTCCATAGAATAATTGGTTTAAATCACATCTAACACTTGGTATTTTAACTTATATTCAGTTAACTCACCCAATCATCAATCACAAAGATTACATACTAGAAATGAGACCCTGAACATCGGCAAAATGCAGATGGCATCTTTTATAAAACATCTACATCTCTCTTTATTCCAATAGCTCTTCAATGGAAAGGGCCAATAAAAGAGCTCCCAGTATGGAATGGGGGCTTGGGGGAATTTCCCTTGGTGACTGAGAGATGTAAAAGTCCAAGTTTGGGTGATTTTCCCCCCTATCTCATTATATAAATAGCAAGTACAAAATGCAACGTGATCATCAAAAAGCGAACCCAGACATCAAATTTTTAAATAAAAGAATTAGCAGATTTCCAACCGCTCGTGCTCCTCTCCCCTTTGGCAAAGGCTGGTAGAGACTGTCCAAGAAATGCCACGCACATCCCCAAATAGAAGCTCTCCACAGAGCCCATCTTTTCCACTCTCCCCTGCGTTTCCAAGAAGCTGCAGTTTTGACTGACAAGCTGTTGAATTTCACAACATGTTCACAAAATGAAAAAAGCGCAATCCTCGAGGAGGGATGGAATCCCACCTGCTTAAATTCCTTTTTGAGCTCACTCCATGGCCTGCTCCTCACCGCTCCAGAGTGTTTCACTCAATACACACTTGAAAGATGAAGGAAAAATAGAATATGAATGTTTGCCTTTTTCTCCATTAAAAGTTATGAAATTAAAATAGCTTTAGGTATCCTGAGTGTTCACACAGCAATATCCAAAGGATGTGCCAATATCCTTTCAAAGACAAATTTAAGCTTCAGTGTTCATGCAGGTAAATAACCACATGGAAACAAATGGAATATTTTAAGTTTTAACTTTTCCTTCCTAAGGCTTTTTCTTGCTGTCTCACAAGTAAATATTTTCCTAGTCTTCCTTATATAAAACAAGGATTAGAGGAATATTAGTATTCCACTGGACAAACCATTTACTAACATGAATTGCTACAAGGCAGGGAGTTTGTTAAACTCAGCCACAGGATTGGGCTCTTACAACTCACTTTTTGTGGACGATTTTTAATATCCCTGCTTTGTCATCAATTGAATCACCTCTAATGTACTTCACTTGAGCCTGCTGGATGCGTTTGGAGCATTAATTTATTAAAACAAGGTGAAATTTTGTTTTCTCTGCATGTTGGCATCAATTAATAACCGGTGTGAAAGGATTGCTGTGCTGTCACTGGAGGAGTGTGTAAAGATCAACACTAACTGCTGAGAGAAGGAAAAATGCCTGAAAACAGATGCTGTCAAATAAAAGATAACCATGAGATAGCTTGGAACAAAACCAAAAATCCTTAATCCAGTCCCCTTTAGAGTAGAAGGAGATACATGCACTGCAACTTTTTTTTTAGTCTGGTTCCAAGTCATGGAAAAAAGAGGTTTAGGTGATATTATTTTGTTTCACATCAGGGAAAGAGTAAGTGTAAGAGTGTCAGCAGGACAGGGAAACAGAAAAAAAATGCATATTGGGAAAGCTGGATTGGAAGCTTAATGTACTTATTTATGTACTAAATATCATAAATACAATATTTACTATATAGAGAATCATCAAGGTTGGAAGAGACCCTTAAGAGCATCAAATCCAACCATCAATTCAACACTGCCACTGTAGCTCCTAAACCCCCAAACATTATATATATAAAATACCTCATATACAGTGTAAATTATATATTGTACTATATAAAAACTAATAATGTATACTAGATATTCTATATTATATACTATAATATATAATAAAGAACAATATGCTCATATATAAAAATATGTCAACAAGACACTATTATTAAATATAGTATATGAATAGTATGTTTTCATATCTATATATTTGTATTAATGATATAATATTATTAACAATCTACATTACATTATACTTGTGTTATATTACATTATATATAGTCTATTATACTATACTGCATTACACTGGATATCGGAAAAAATTTCTTCACCAAAAAGATATAACACAAGAGAACAGAACAGTGGAGAGGGAACAGAACGCAGAGCTTTGATCCAAAGAGAAGAAATCGGGTCAGGGCAGAGAAGAACTGGTTAGATTGGAAAGGCCGGGACCAGCCCCTACCCAAACACCCCCGACTGGCACTCAGCAGACCCAAACACAACCCTACAGAACACGACAGAACAGAGTGGAGCAGGGGGCGCGCCAGCCCCACAACCAAAGCCAAAGACGTGGCCCTCCCACCACCCCAAAACACCAAGCGCCGCCCAGGTCCCAGCAGAGTGCAAAGCTTTGCTCCCACTGCCCACCCTGGTGCCACCAAAGTCCAAGCTGGTGCGGGAAATCCTCCCTCTCAACATCATCTTGAGCTTGCTGCCTGACTTCCATCCTCTCCTCCTGCTGGAGCCCTGCCGGGGGAAGGCAGGCTCCTGCTGTTCCCCTTGGATTGTGACAGCCCTCTCGGCTTGTCAGAATGCCAAAGGGACGTGCCACAGGTGCACGCAGCCTTCCCCAAGGGCAGCTGTCCTTGATGACACCATTCCTCAAACACCTTCCTGCCCATGCCACCTGAACCTCCCAGGCTGATGTCACCCGTCCTGCTACGGCCGGTACAGCGTGGCAGTCCTGCCAGCAGCGAACAAGGGAAATGCCCACACAGTGCACCCGGAGCGCGCTCTCACCTGTGCCAGGCTCCAAAACACCAGGGCTCGGCCGACTGCTGCCCAGCCGTGCTGTGCACCCAGTGCCGGGCTGATACAGATCTCATCCTCTGAGCATCCTCTGGCCGGACCTCACTGCTCGGGGTTTGCGCTCTTTGGCCCCTCGATGGACCAGGAACACCAAATACAGCTCAGCTCCATTGCTCCACCACTGTCTGCCATCCTCCTCCTCTTCATCCTCTTCCNTATATAAAATACCTCATATACAGTGTAAATTATATATTGTACTATGTAAAAACAAATAATGTATACTAGATATTCTATATTATATACTATAATATATAATAAAGAACAATATGCTCATATATAAAAANCCTCCTGCTGGAGCCCTGCCGGGGGAAGGCAGGCTCCTGCTGTTCCCCTTGGATTGTGACAGCCCTCTCGGCTTGTCAGAATGCCAAAGGGACGTGCCACAGGTGCACGCAGCCTTCCCCAAGGGCAGCTGTCCTTGATGACACCATTCCTCAAACACCTTCCTGCCCATGCCACCTGAACCTCCCAGGCTGATGTCACCCGTCCTGCTACGGCCGGTACAGCGTGGCAGTCCTGCCAGCAGCGAACAAGGGAAACGCCCACACAGTGCACCCGGAGCATGTTCTCACCTGTGCCAGGCTCCAAAACACCAGGGCTCGGCCGACTGCTGCCCAGCCGTGCTGTGCACCCAGTGCCGGGCTGATACAGATCTCATCCTCTGAGCATCCTCTGGCCGGACCTCACTGCTCGGGGTTTGCGCTCTTTGGCCCCTCGATGGACCAGGAACACCAAATACAGCTCAGCTCCATTGCTCCACCACTGTCTGCCATCCTCCTCCTCTTCATCCTCTTCCTCTTCATCGTGCTCTTCAAACTCCTCTTCATCCTCCTCCTCCTCTTCTTCATCCTCCTCCTCTCCCAATGCCTCCTCTTCCCTCTCCTCTTACTCCTCCTTGCCACCTCACCTTACCGACAAACCCCGGCACGTACCATAGAGGATGATGCTGGCGTTGGTGTTGCCCAGCTTGTTGGTGGCCACGCACGTGTAGTTGCCGTAGTCCTTCTCTGAGACGTTGAAGAAGGTCAGCGTGGACAGGCGGCCCTTGCTCTCGATCCTCACGCCCTCCAGCCCGTTCGCTAACCTGCACGGAAACGCGGACGGCAGCGCTGGGAGAACGGGGCTGGGCCTCCGGCACGGATCTCACCCCTCCCTGGGCACCCCTTGGCTTCCCACCAGCCACCATCACTACACACCCACACATCCTCCCACTGGACTTGCACATCACAGTTTTGAAGACAAACTCCGCATCCCATTCTCCATCCCGTGGGCCTGATATTTCTGAGTCTGAGAGATTTTAGCCTGCTAGCAGCTGCCGACTTTTACCCAAGGGAAAAATATCTTGAGAAAGCTTCTTCTCAAAACAATCTTGATAAACAACTAATCTGTTCTCAAAACAATCTTTTCTCCAGGTGATGTTTTGTCTTTCTAGTTCTGTTTCTCTAGTTTCACCAATGGGATTAGAGAGGAGTTGTTTCTGTTCACCAATCATGCTAAGTCTGTATCAGAATACCTTATAAAAGTGTTCCACTGTATTCCAGTATTAGAATTAGACAATAAAGTTTTCTCTATGCTCATTTGTTATTGTTGGACACAAAACAGACTACACAACTCCAGAGTTTGTCAGAAGGCTGAAACTGAGTTTATTAACAATTTGACCCCTTTATATACCAGGTCGTTAGAACTAAACTGATTGGTGTTAGAAGTAGCACCCATTTAATCACATTGGCCAACACAGAGAGAGACATCAAATGGTCTCCACCTCTAAAGAGGAATGAAAAACAAGATAAAGCTAACAAAAACATCCTATCTGTTTACAGAAAATTCTGTAAGAACTGAGTTTTAAAAATTGAAACATCTCAAGCTGAAAAACCAAAACTATACTCATTGCCTTCTGAAAAATATTTGGAGTCTCATCTTTTTTCGTGTCCTACAGCGACACCATCCCATAACCCAGCCTGACCCATGTGTCCCACAGCCACCATCCCTGCGAGAAACAACTCTGGGATTTCCTCACCAAAATGAGCTGATCCCAGCCTTTTTCCACACAATGTCCTTGGGCACTGTCACTCCCTGTGACACTGTTCGTCACACAGACACACACACACACAGGCACACACACTTTGATGAGAAGGCATGAACTAACTGATTTATTCAAAAAGATCTGACTCTATTTTATAGTATTTCTACGAAGGCCAGGGACTGGGCGGGAAGGGCGACACCCATCCCCCACCCCTCNTACATCACCCAAGCGTGAGAAAAAACCTAAACCATGAAACACTGTGAAACAGAAGAGAAGCTGAAAACATCAGGGCGACACCCCTCTAGCTCCTCACCTTATCCCCCCAAGGCTGTGGCTGCCCCCCTGTCCCCCACCACCTCTGCAGCCCCTCACCTGGTGTCCTCCTTGAACCACTGGAACTCCGCCACGGGGACGGCCGAAGCCTCGCACTGCAGGATGCCCTTCTGGCCCACCGAGGCGCCCGTGTTCTTGGCGTTGGAGATGTACGGCGGGTCTGCAGAGACACGGGGCAGGGTCACACCATGTCACACGTGCACCCACGCCCCCACCCCTCCCTGTGCCCCGCACTCACAGTTGACGGTCACTTTGACTTTCCGCACGTCCGGCACGGCCACGTCGTTGACGGCGCTGCACTCGTACTCCCCGGACTGCTCCCGTGTGATGCCTGTGATCTCCAGGTACTCGTCCTCACTCACAAAGGTCTGCCCTGGGGGATGTACTGAACGTGTGGCACCGTCACCCATGGACACCGACACCAGGAACTTCCCTGTGCCCCTGCCCCGACACCCCCTGCCTGGGCAGCTGGCATCCCCCTCACCCAGGAAACTCTTGACAAGCATCCTCAGCCCCATCCCAAGCCAGACCAAAATGTCAGCACTTCTGATGTGAGTCACCTTAGCGCCACCCTGACTGCCTCTGTGGGGACAACCACACATCCCATAGAGGTCAGGATGATCCTCCTCAGGCCCAGGGAGTTCGCCCACCAAGCAAGGGCTCACCTTTGCCGGAGAGGTGCCGCCACGTGACGGTGGGCTCCGGTCTCCCAAAGGCCAGGCACATGAGGGTCACGCTGCTGCCCTCGTTCACGGTGATGTCTGATGAGATGTTGACAATCTGAGGGGGCACTGCAAGACATAAAGGGCACCAAAAACACCATCAACACATCAGCTTGCCAGGCGCAGCTGGGAGGGAGGCCCCAGCCATGAGGCCTGTCCCGTCGTGCCACGCTGGTGTCCACTCCATCACCCTGTCCACTCAGCAATTCCATGTCTCCAAACCAGTATCTTGGACTGGAGCCAAGCAAGGATCTGGGGTGTGGAGGGGTCCCCTCACAGTGCCAGCCCCCCCACTCCATGGCCGAGACTCCGATAACCAGCTCTCGTTATGGCCTGTGACAAGGCTCATATTTTAGCATATTTATTAAAGCTGTTTAAATTACTGAGCGTCTGCTCCTTCAATACTGGCCAGAGTGATTTATATTACTCTATCCCCAGATACTCCATCTAATAAATAACTTGGCAATCTCTGTACCCATAAATATCCCTGGCCATGGCAAAAAGCAATTAAAACTCGCTTGCCGATGCTGCTCCCTGGTGCTATGGGCTGTCGGACACAACCCCCTAAAGGGTCTGCTCCTCAGGGACTAAATGAGGCCATATTTAACAACCCTCCCCAAATGAAACAGCATGCCTACAGTGCCAGAAAGGATGTCCTGTGCCCCCTCCCAAGCACACAACATGCTGAGAGCCCAGGCAAAGTGGCATCAGATGCCCAACCCTTGCACCCAAGGCTCTTCTGCAGTGCTGGGATCCCAGGATAATCACCCAGAAACCACTGTGGCCAACACCAACACTCCCTGCAAGGAAAAGTGGGGCTGCCTGGCTCTCCTCACACCCCCAGGGAAGCTCTCCTCACACTCCCAGGGAGGTTCTCCTCTCCCCTGGCACGGGAGAGGCGGCACAGCAGGATGAGCCACGGCAAAGATGCGGTGTGGGCTCTGCAGCCCTATGGGCTCTGCAAAGCAGTAAATTTCCCAGCAACTTGACACATTAATATAGAAGTACAGTCTGTTATAGCAGAGGGAGATTGTCTGAGTCCTTCAGGGGAAAGCAGCAATCCAAAAATGAAAAGTGTGTGCCGGCAACTGCTGGAAAATGTAGTTAACACTCGGAGCAGAACCGGCCAACTCCGACAGCGCAGCCACAATGAGCTCTGGGAGGGCTGCAAATGGCCCCTCCTCACTCAGACAAGATGACACTAATCCATATTACCAGCATTCTTGCACCTCTCCCCTCCAGTAACAGCACCTCAAACGGGTACCAGTAACATCTGAAAACTACAAGAACATCCAGGACAAGGCTTCCCACAACTGGGCATTTTTCATCTGCTCCTGAGCCTGCAAACCAGCCCTCCTCGTGAGCAGTTTTGGACGAAGATGACACCACCATTATTAGGGGATGCTGAGACCTTGGGATGCCACCCCTGCTCCAGATGGCAGCCTGTCTCTTCCTTGTGTGCTTTTGCCCGCAGATGCTGCACTACAGCTATGGCTTGCAGAGCATCAGCAAAATCATGGTCATTGTTCTATCCTTGGCCTCCCAGCCACCAACAGTTCAAGGCTGGCATCCCTTTCCTGTCCCCGGAGTCCCAAACCACAAGTACAAAATGAGATGCAGAAATTGGTGCTCTGGGCACAGAGGTGAGCCTGTCCCCCTCCTGGGCACAGAAATACTTTCATTCCTGTGATAAAAATTACCACTACCCATAACCACTACAGTCCCAGTGCTCCCATTCAGAAAACCCCAAGCCACACAAACCCACACGTCAGCCTGAGTGCCCTTCCCTTAGCAAAGGATGCTGACACAGACATGTCAGCAGGTCTCATAGTGGGGAACTGCATTTCCTGAGCATCCAGAGGCCAGGGAAGCACGGCCGTGCTTCCACTGCCTGCCCTAATCCAATCCGGAGTGCCCCTGTGAGCCGGCAGGGCCATGCAGGGGGGGGACACCCACGGACAGCACTGGGACCCCACTGGGCAGCTCGTGCTGAGATCATTGCCTATGAGGTTATCAGGACTTGGAGAAGGACATGGAAGGACCTTGATTACATTTTTATAGATCCCTCTGACTGGGCTGTCAAGGATGGTGCCTCAAGGACACACTGGTTTGCCATGGGAGGACTTAATCCTATGGGAGGAGTGGGTGAAAACTGGGGCCACTTGGGGATGCAGGCAGAGTTTGGTGGCAAACATGACTGCGTGGATAAAACCAGCCCAGAGCCACGCCTTTTCAATACCATGAGACAGGGGTGGCCAAGGTGTGGCTGCCCTGACAAGCACATCGCACCGAAGCTGCCTTGTCTCAAGGCAGTGACAGCTCGGGATCAGTGTTGGGCGTGGAGTCCCAAGGCTCTCCCGTGCCCCACAGATCCCTCTTGGTCCCCTCCCAGGTCAGGCAGCCCTGCTAAATCCTTGCAGTCCTCCAGCATGACGGTGGGTGCTGTTCCTACTCCTTTACCTGCTGACAGCATTCTTTTCCTGAATGAAGAGAACCTCTGGTTCTCTACGTTTCCCTCCCTCTGCCCTACACAGCTGGAGTGAGAAAAATAGGGCAGAACACCATCTCTATCCCCTTTTATCCACAGTCCTTCCTTGCAGAAGTCTACAACTACAAGCAAATTGAATAAAGAACAAATCCCGAGGAAGCGATGAGCGGCACAGTCTCACCGGAGCGACAAGCGGCGCACAGAGGGTTTCGTCAGCCCTGCGTAATATTAATCACAGGGAAGTTAATGCATAAGGTTTGGTAAGCCAAAAAATACATTTACACTGTAATTTCTTGTTTGTTCGGAAAGCCGGCGAGAGAAATTGAATGTGAAAGCGATGCCACTAAATTCAATAACAATAAGCTGTGATTTATCTCCTTCCTTTACCACTCGAGACTGCGCCGCCTGATGCACAGATCCACACTCCCGGTGGGGCCTGGGCACGTGCCTGTGTCTGTCACCATCCCTGGGGACTGTGAGGTGCCATCCTGCCCTCACCTCCCGGACTGAGCCCTGTGGGGCTGGCCATGGGATCACACCCTGGTGACACTGCCCTAGTCTCTGATGCTAAGTGCAATACTGGGATATAGGTGGGACTCTCCCCTGTGGAGGCAGATAAGCTTGCCAAGCCTCTGCCCTGGAGGGATGTCCCTCAAATGGAATGGGATAAGCTCATATCAACCCTCCCCAGGAGAGATAACCCTTAGAGGAGGCTGTTCTCCGTGGTCATGGCAAAATCACACCATGCTCTGATACACCCATGTAGATTCTTTCTAACCCATTGGTCTTTCCCCTTTGGTACCACCCTGCCTTCCCCCATAAATACCCCAGCTTCTGCCCAGTTCAGCAGGGAGCTGTCATCCCTGGCCCCCTTCACATGGCACTGGACAATAAAGGCCATCCCTGTGGAACCCCCACACCACTCCTGTCTGTCTGAGTCGGCCTGGGATCAGCTCGCAGGGCAGAGCTGAAATCACTGCTGAGAGCCGATCACTCGCAGCCACAGGCTGTGCCCGGCTGAGGCTGTCTGGGGGCTGGAGGACTGCCCGAGCCCCCTGGAAGGCTGTCTCTGGCGAGGCCTCTCTCTCTGGGAAGATTGCGGCATTCCGCGTGGGACCAACGGCCTCCTCCCCAGTGTGCTCCGTCCCACCATCCGCTGATGGCTTGGCACTCCTTGTCCCATCTCGGGGTAAAAGCGACGGGAAAGCTCAGACCAGACACCCGGGCGTGAGGAGGGATGGTCACTGCCGGCAGGGACGCCTCTCCCCTGCTAAACCCCGCGGGGGGAAAAACAGCACCTGTGGAAGGGCTGCGTGATCAGCGCCGCACATGACGGTGACGCACAGGACCGTGTGCGGGCTGACTCATCCCCGGCCGCTCCGGAGCGCCGATCCCTACCGGAGCCACTCGCCGCCGTGGCCCTGGATTATTTTTAGCTGCCAGATCATTACTGCTGCACGCCTCGGAGCGGAGAGCCTGCATGAGCGCGGTGGCTGACACATGCAACTGATGTCCCTCCTCCACATCATTAGCTCCTAATCCATTAGAAGAGGTCTCTTCCTACACTGCTGATAAGGGGAGGTGACAGATGAATAACTGTGGGCTCTTCAAACCACCAGGCAACAGCCCCTTGTCCCTCTCTGCTGCCCCTATGGGGGACCTGTCCCCCAAGTAGAGGTGGACATCTGATCTTCGGAGCTCTGAGGCATCCACAGAGACTGTCACACCTACAGCACGTAGTGCTCCTGCCCTGGCACCTCACTTTCCATCCCCTCTCACACATCTCCTATTTTGGGCAGATGCAGCATTCATGCAGCTCCCTCACCTCTCCAGCTGCAGTGTCCAGCTGTGTCCTGTGACAGGTGATGCTGTCACCAGCAGGGAGAGCGACTGTCACCCTAGCAGGGGAGGGACGCCTGCAGGAGATGACACTGCCTGCCTTCCCAGCACCCCAGCTGCCTCTAGCCCCAGGCATCTCCAGCTCTGCACAAGCCTCCCCAGCACAGGCAGGATGGGGCTGTCAGAGGTGTCACTGTGCAAGGGCTCATTAGCGTACAGAAAGTCAGCACAAAGGAGGCAAATATGCTGAAAGCTCACATTTTGCCTGTGCTTCCCATCTCCTTCACTGATGAGAAGCACAGCGGGGTGGCACCAGGGCCTCCTCCTGCCCCTGTGTGTCTGCTGAAGGCACCAGCAATACGAGACCTTCCCTAGAACAGCTCCTGTTTGGGGCTAGCGCCCTTCAGTGGGGCACCTGAGAGCCAGCTCCTGGCTGGCAGATGGAAATGGATGTTTTCCCTCTCTCCAACTCATTGCTTTTGGGGTGTAGGAGACACCTGTGAGGGCACACAAAGTAACTCCGTGCAAATGCACCTCAGTGTTCCCATGGGGGAAGTGACTGGGGCAAGGAGGTGACATCGGGAGTTTTAACATGTTGCTTCTCAGGAGCAGTGATCATCTCTGATCGAACCGTTCTGGTGACAGCGCAGCCTGAGAGGCTCATCAGAGCTGATTTTATTGAGATAATAGATTAAGCATTTCTAAAAGCTAAGGTTTGGTCAACAAAATTATTTTTGTCAAATTTCCCTGACGAGTGAGCTGCGTGTCATTGCTCTTGCTTTTTCTACAGGCACTTCACTTTGGTAATATCTTCCTTTTCCCTTTGCTTGAGGTCTTGAGCACCCTCTTTTCACAGCCTTCCCCCAGTAAAACACTCTCTGTGGGATCCTTTTACAGGAAGGAACACGGCAAAAATGAAATACAGGCACCGAGGACCCTTTGCCAGGTGGAGTCACCCCACTGCTCGCAGTGCATCCTTTTTCTCCAAGTTTTCACGTTGAGACAGGGAAAGCAATAAAAGCGAAACTCACAGTGTTATACCTACTGTGTAACCACCTGTCAGTAAATTTATGAACAATTAGGAAGTGAGAGTGCTTCCCAGGGAGCTATTTGTGCGCGAGCTAAAGCGTTCTTTCTGTTCGGAAATATAATGGGGAAACAACTTCACCAGTTCTCCCTCCTCTTCCCCAGTTTTGTTTTTTTGCAGTAATTAATCATCTGTTGCTGCTGGTCCCCGTGGCACATCTGATGGCTCCTTTTCACCAGTTTCAGGCAGCTTTGAGACTGGGAGGCCAAGGATGCTGTCGGGTGCACCTCATCCTGTCCCTTTCTTGCTCTCCCATCCCGATTTTGGGTTAGCACACCATGGCAGGCACCTTAGGGACAGTGGCCGTTCCCATCTGGGCAGTGTGTGCTCTTTTCTGCCTGCCAGTCTGACTCTTCCTCGTTCCAGACCTTCCCCCTCTCCCTGCCCTCACTCCTTCATTACTCTTTCATTTCTCCCCTTCGCTGCCTCCTGCCCTTTTGATGTTCTGGTGCTTTTCTGTGTGTGCAAATTTCCTTCTCTCTTCCCTTTGTTCTAGGGTCTCTGGGCTTTTCTTCTCATCCTTTTTTGTTGTTTGTGGTTTTTTCCCCCTCTAGCTGCTTTCCACTTCAAACTCCGCTATTCCAGATTTTCTCTGGGCTGCTTTGTGTTTGAATTCACTGCCACATTGCTCCTGCATCACCATCATTTGGCCATTTTCACTCTCTTGCCCATCCTCTGCTTCTTCAGGGAGGAAGGAAGGTTGAGATAAGGGTCTAGCTGCAACTTTCCATCCAACCTTTCCCCTTCGGAGAATAAGTTCTCAATGGGGGCGGCTTTGGTGGGAGAGGGTGGTCCTTTGAGAGCCTTAAGGAGCCAGTTGTTATCACAAGGGAAAAACAGAAGACTCAGTTTGGTTTTGACACACTTCAAAACACTTCACAGAGAAGCTACATCTGTGCTGGTGCTGCTTTGAGAGGCAGTGAGTGAGAGACAGGACCAGCTCCAGGAGAGCTTCCCCAGGCTCATTTGGATAACACACCACACCACCACACCCTGTAAATGAAGGCCATGGACCCTCAAAACCTGTCCTGGTTTCCAGGGCGAGGAAAGCAGCAAACACCAAGATGGGAACTGGATTGTGCCAACCAGAAACAAGAGAAACTATGCCAATAGCTGGGAGAGGCTTCAGTATGGCGAGGAGGATTAAGGCGGTGCAGGGAGGGGTTCCCTGAATGAGTCAGAAACAGAGGATATCTGAGAAATACCACAGAGCGCTGTTAGGTAGGGATGGCCAGTACCAATGCTCACCACCAAAATCTGCACCGGAAGGGATCCCAAGCTCACAGCCTCCACCAAAACACTGACCCTGAGCTCCACATTTCAGACTGAAGCGCTCCCTGAAGGAGCCCAAGCCATGAAGGCAGGGCTGCGTCCTGCCCACAGTCTGCCACACTCCTCACACCAAAACCATTAAGGTATGCCAGCTCCTCCTTGCAATCCTGCACCTCCCAGGAGCTCTCCCTCTCCCCCTTTTTGAGAGGTGGCCTTCACAGGGCTCACCCCAGAGGCAGGAGGGCTCACCCCACTTCAGCTCCACTCCAGCCTTTATGAAAAGAGGACGATGGGGTGACTCATCTTCTGCTTATGTGAGCTTAAATGCCTGTTCTCTCTGCATCCCCAGCTCTGCCCAGAACACACCAGCGTGCCATAAGCACCACGTATGTCTCTGAAAGCATCCATCCCTTCGTCACGAGGCAGCTCCTGACAAAAAGAGGAAAAGGGAGATGAAAAAAACCCTCTGGCTTCCTGCCATCTATGCTCTTATAAACCCTGTTAACGGCTGTTGCAATGAACCAATGCAAGAGACATATTAATAGTGCTACTAAGAGACACATTTACTGTTGACGGCAATTCCCTGGCAGATTTATTGCTGGCTTGGTGGGAGGGAAGGCTGGGCCCCTCCGTAGCACAATTAAAACCCAATTGAACACAGGCACAAAGAATCAATACTCTCTCCGGCCAACTTATAGTTGTGCAAAACACAAATAGAAATTAATTGACCTGAATATAGTTGCTAACTGGTCATTACTGCTTGTTTGCTGTCCTGCTGGCACAGTGAGGGCAACAAACAGAGGACAGACCTAAACCTCAATTTTGAGGCCAGAAACAGAGCTTTGCTCCCATCCCTGTAAAGTGCATGCTCTGCTTGCAGTAACAGCCAGGACCAAATCCATCTTTGGAAAATCACTCCTTTCCTCTCGGCGCTGAGCAAAGGACTGTGTGTTGTTCACCCCCATAGAAAGCACAATTTAGCCACCATGGAACTGCAGTGGAGCTGAATGATAGAATGGCTTGGGTTAAAAGTGACCTTAAATATGATCTTGTTCCACCCCCTGCCATGGGCAGGGACACCTTCCACTACCCCAGGTTGCTCCAAACCCTGTCTGACCTGACCATTAACGCTTCCAGGGATGGGGCAGCCACAGCTTCTCTGGGAAACCTGTGCCAGGGCCTCACCACCCTCACAGGAAGGAATTTCTTCCTTACATCAAGCCTGAATTTCCTCTCTTTCAGTTTGAACCCATTATTCCTTTTCACTACGATTCCTGATGAAGAGTGCCTATTGACCTCCTTGTAGGCCCCTTCAGACACTGGATGGCTGCTATGGCACATCCATACAAACTTCTCTTCCTCAGGCTGAACTGGGAACAGGGCACAGGAGGATTTGCCTCTCTCATCACCACCATCAAAGGCACCTACAGATGGATTTTCTCTGCTGGGCAAACCATGTGGTTTGAGCTTAACACATTGAAAGGGAAGTACAGACACTGCTCAGCATGGACCACTTGACCTGTGCCTGCACCCCCAGTTCCTCACACGCTTCCCTCCAGCTGTGCAGAAGTGACACTGCTGAGAACCACAGCCATCGCTGCAGTGGGAGCAATTCAACAGGACTTGCTCACACCAGGAAAAAAACTTTCCCCAGCACAGCTAGGAATGCCTCACCACCAGACCGTCACTCTGGACGCAAATTCTCTCTCACCTTCACCTGCCCATGCCTGGCAAGTGCCTGCATCACCCTGAAAAAGGGGTGAGGGCAGCGGGGGCTGAGCATGCCGCCGGTTCACCTGATTTCATTAGGTGCAAAGCACTCGGATACTTCACCGGTGTTGACTGGATGGATTAGCACGATTAGAGAGCAGACAGGATAAACAGATTAAACCTCACAGATGGACAGCTCGCACACAGCTCAAAAAGGAGGAGAGAGACAGCTCGGAACAAGGGGATGGAGGGATGGCTCCAGTGGATCTCCACTCCCCCCTTCCTGAGGTGAGCACTCCCCTTCTTCACCACAGCCTGGTGCACACAGTCCGGGGTTTCCCAACACACTCCCACAACCACCAGGCAGGAAAACCTGTAGCATAGGTGACCACAATCAACCCCTGCCTCTAGCCAATGAGAAGGGTACATAAATACATACATAACTCTGTTGGGGGCTTCTCACAGATGTGCCGAGGCTGAGAAAGTTTTCAGATTTGCTCATTGCAAAATCAATACCCATCAGCTGTTTGAAATTAAAAGAAAGATTAGGTCCTGGTTTTATACACGCTTTATTGTATTCTGAGAGCTTTCTACTCAGCCAAATAAATCTTCTTTAAGAGGATTAGGAAACTTTCATTATCTTTATCTAACCTGAACTAACACTAACTCTGAAAAATTAATCTAGAGACCGGACAAAAGCCAGTAGCTGGTGCAAAGCCACAAGAATCCAGAGGCAGCATCCATCGGAGTGCTACTGCTCCTCTGATCTGCCAGCAGCTGGATCCCCATCAGAACAGCCTCAGGACACCGTTTTGCAGCCCAACGGCATCTGCTACACCTGCCTAGGAAGCCCTGTGCCAAGAGCCCTTCACGGCCCCACAGTGACTACGACCTCTCTCCCAAAACCACGGATCCTTGTGCTGTTGGGATCTGCTTCTCCTCTGTGCCTGGCAGTGCGTTGCTTTTGGCTCTCCTGAAGCACCTTTGAATGCGTGCTTGAGCACCTTACTAATCAATCCCTGATGGAGCAAGCTGAGCAACATGGTTCCAAGCAGTGGAGACAGGTGAAATTCACAGCAGGGGCAGGCAAAGGGGGAATAAAGAAGAGCTCAGCAGCCTCACTGCCCGTTCTCAGGCGTCCTCTGCCCCATGCGATGACTGTACAACACAGCAAGGCTGAGACAATTCACGTTCATCTCCTCCCTGGCATGGTGGGCACTTGTCCACACCACCGTTCCCATGCCATGCAATCTCTGAAGCAACTACTGCTGGCTCCAACTCCACCACCCAGAGGGCCTCCAAACCCTTCCCAAGTCCAGGCAGCCTTGCAAATCAAACCACGCAGCAACAGCACGAGGCACGTTCAGACCTACCTTGCACGATGAGATGGACGCGTGAAGTCTTGGGGTGATTGTCTGTCTGCACGGAGCAGGTGTAGGGGCCCTCATCGTATATGTCCACGTTGTGTATCTTGATGCTGTACTGGGTCTTGGTGTTGGACAGGATGACCACGCGGTTGTCTATTGACCACTTGTCATTGCCGGCATAGAGGATGGTGCTGCGGTTCAGCCACGCTACCCGCGTCACCCGGTCATCCACAGTACACCTGCAGGGGACACACAGAGGGTCACACACCTGGAGCGGGACACACAGAGCCCCTCGGGTCCCAGAAGGGGATGGGGGCAGGATGGGAGTGTGGCTCCCCAGCTCTGCCAGCACGGGGATGCTGCATGCCGCGGCTGTGCTCCCTGTTTCCACATCCCCCCACCGCGTGAAATTTCACATCAACGGTGGGCTCGCCAGAAATAAAACCTCCCCTTTGTCTTTTACACACAACTGGGGAACCACAGACAAAATTCCCATTGTTTGACCTCTGCAAGCCAGGAAGACCATCTCTATCCCGCTTCTCACCCACCGCCACAGCCCCCCTTGCCTTCGCTGTGCACTGAGAATTCCAGATGAAGCTGTAAAATGTGCTGACAGTTCAGCTTGTTGGCACGGCCCTCGAGCCATCCCCGGGGTGATAAACACCCCTACTGCTGGGGACAGGGGCCACGGCACACGCACGGGGAGAGGGGAAGAACAGGAACAGCTGGAGACGGCCAAGCCAGCACACAGGGAAGGGAAGGGAACATTTGGATAAGCAGCTGTAAATCCTACAAGTGCCTTGAAAACACAACGCGGTCGTTTCCATTATTTATTTCCTGCCTGGCTCCCACCCTCCCTGCTCTGAGACACACAGGAGCTTGGCAGCTCCAGTCCACGGCAGTGAGTTACACTTGGCAAAGAATGGGATGGGGGGGAAGGGAATTAAAATGTTCCTGGAAAACATGGCTTTCTCATGCTCTTTGATAGATTCTTCTCCATCTATTTACCCGTGGCCTTCTCTGCTGCCGTCATGGTATCTGCAGCAAAAGCTCTGAGCGTTTGGTTAAATTAAGAGCCCAGCACCTCTTTGGAGCTTCACCTTTGCCAGCTGAGGACCAGGCTAGGGAAGCTTTGTCTTGGCATGAAAAAAAACAGGAAAATCAAGCTAGACGTGAGCTAGTGCCGGCAGTGGCAGACCTGCCACAGCTTTGTGCAGCCAAGATCGTAGGAAAAGGCACCTACAGTCAATCAAGAAACTCGTGCAAGTCCCTCTCCACATGCCTGTAAATTCAGAGAGGGGCTGGGAGGCTGTTCCTGTCCTCGTCCCCATTGCAGCCCCTCTCCTGCCCAGGCTGTGGGGGAGTTTTATGCCTCCCCTGCTGAGATCGCAGAGCGTCACCTCGATCGAGATTATTAATCGGGCGCAGGGAAGGGGCGATACTTGGCATGTTTGAGGGTCCCCCCGGGTGCTCAGTTCCGAGGAGTGAGCCATACATTCTGCTGCAAACAAGTCATTTTCCCCTTGCAGGGGCTGTACGTCTCTGCCAGCCACATCACGTACGGACGCCGGGAAAGACGGATGGCCCTCCACGCCTGCCACGGCACCGCGGCACGAGGGGAGCCTGCCCGGTGTCAGGCATGCCCCGGCCCCAGCTCGGCTCTGCCGGACCAGGGCAGCCTTGTCCTCGTCGGGAAGCTGAGCCCTCTCTTCCTTCAAATTAACTGGGGGAGAGCTAAGCACAGCCGAGTTAAGTTCGGCCCTGGGGGATTCCAGTCTAGTGGACTATTACTGCTGTCTCACTTCATTATAATGAATAATAAAGAGATACTTACACACGGCTTCTGTAAATTATTCATTGCGTGCACTGAAAAATCAGGGCAGCAATATGTAAAACAGACAACTTGCATGTCTGCGCTCATATAAATATCCAGACTACAGCCCTGCGAGGTACTCTCGGGTCCCCTCATTAGGGGTGAAGCACAAGGACTCGGGTTTGAAGTGACAGCGATGAGACGCTCGTGCCGGCGCTGAGTACGTTCGACTGTTGCTGCCCAGCTTTGGCTGCTGCAATATGGGATGTGCTCCCCGAGGAGAGCTGGGGCTGCTCCAGGACACCTCAGAACTGGGCTGGTTCATTCTGCATTTACAGCTCACATTTGCATCTCAGAGCTGCACCTGTACAAGCACGCAGGGATGCCCCAGGACACTCTCACAGGAGGGAGGGCAAGGACAGCATCACCCTCCCTTGAGCGTGGTGCTGGTGACAGGCACTGCCCTCAGAACCACTTGGAACATGCAGGCAGCAGCAGCTTGTAGACCTCTGTAACAAACTCCTGCCAAGAGCAAGGAGGAAAAGGCTCCTGCTTCCCACCCCTCCAGCTCACGCTTCAGTCACTGCCACTCAACAGCTCATTCAGGACCAAGTCCCTCCGGCTTTGTACAGCATCATGCTCCTCTCTACCAGAGCCCAGACTGTTCCCTGCAGCTACAGACGACCAGACAAACCACCCTCCTTCAAAAAAACAGCCCTTCTGCGCCTCCGGGGAATGTGTCAGAGCCACCACCAGCAGAAAAGCCTCATCCATCAGCTGGCACAGGGCACATGGCATTCCTGGAGGCACCTTCTCAGCTGACCTCACCTTCCCACCGCCAGTTCTTCCAGGCCCTGGCAATTGTCACTACAAAAAATACTGACGGATACCCTGGCACAAGGAGCAGCTCATCAGCTTCTTTACCTGTCTGGGAAAGTGATCTCCATTAGCTGCTAAGCTGGTGGCACTCGCTTGTCTGCTGAGCCGTCTTTGTTCCCCATTTCCAATTGACCAGGATTATGATAATGTCTCCAGTAAGCAAACAGGTAAAGAGACTTCTGCAAAGTGTTTAGATAAAGCAGACAAGCTCTGACAAAGCTGGATAATAAAGCAGACCAGGAGGTTTTCCCTTGAAGGGATCTAATTAAAACCAAAGACAAACCCCCATTAACAGTTTCCTGAAGGCACCGTATCCCTCTCCAGAAACTGCCTTACGAGTCCAGAAGGGACAAAAGGCAATAAAGCACTTGTCACATGGGAGGGAAATAAACTTATCCTGGCTCTGCAGTTCACTTGCAGAAAGCCCATCAGCAAGGCAGGGGAAACATTCAGGAATGATGTTGTCAGCCCCCAGCATATGCTGCATCCCACCTCCCCCACGCATCCCTTCTTTGTCCCATCAGCTCCTCCATCTCTGCACCCCACTTACACCCTCATTGCCTTTGAGCTGACACTTTTCACCACCTGTAACCCTTCAGCTGCCACCAACCCACTGCTGCTCTCCTCCAGAGCGGCTGGGGAGCTTTGGATGCTGGGGCTGTGCCGGAGCTCTGGCCCCCACCGTGCTCACAGTGATACATGTGGGCTCTCGAAGGCTTCATCTCCTGAGACCCACACTGCTCCCCTCACTCTGCAGGGGGATCAGAGCTGCCGTAGGGATCCCAGGGCTCCACCAGCGACGAGGGCGATGAACCTGAACGCGGCAGCGCGAGAAGATGCATGGGGGTGGGAGCTGGGGGCACCGGCACTGCGCTGCTTCCCCTCTAATTGCCCCCATTCCTCATTCTTAAATGCTAATGTTGAAGTTTGCCGTGGAATTATTTCACTTAGTGTCAACAATACAGATGGCTCCGCTGACGTGCTCTTTGTGTTTAGTGGCACACGGTGCCCGTCTCCCTCCTCCTGCACCGATTAGGAGAGACCCCACATCGCTCCCACAGCAGGCTCCTTCCCAGCCCCATCAATGACACTGACAGTGCCTCTCCTACACCCCCCACCTTCACCCCTGCCTTCTCCAGCCACGTCACAGACCTTTCCTGCACTGCTGGCTCGGCTGAACACGAGTGAGAAGCCTGGGGCTGCCCTCAACGCCTCCCCCATGGTGAGGGAAATACTGTGTCCAGGGTCAGCACAAGATTTCTGGCAGTAATTTGGAGGGACAAACAGTGCACAGGGAGTTGGAAGCATACAGGAAGTCTTGCAAAACCCTCTGCGTGGGTGCAAAATATTCTGAGGAATGGGATGTACGGCACCCCAAAATGTTGATGTACATCCTAAGAAATCCAGGGGACACGTTTGTTACTGAAGAGCCAAGACCACCAGTCCCTGTCTGTGCCAAGATGCTGGGGGGATGGATCAACCCAAATTTGTTGCCCAAACAAATGGACAAATGGGATTTTTGGGGCTGTCCAGTGCAGAGCCAGGACATGGACTTAATGATCCTTGTGTGTCTCTTCCAGTCAAGGATATTTGATGATTCTAGGATTCAAATGTCTCCTGTTTCCTTGCTCAAACCAACAGTGCTCTACTTTTAAACTCCTCTATGGCCCTTCAACCCCAAACTGCTTCTCTCTCCTGTAGGTAACATGTCTCGTCAGGATGACAAATGGAGATGCCAAAACCAGTTGCAAACTTGCCAGCTGACCCAGTTTTCAGCGGCTAAAATAGCTCACCCAGATCGGGAGCAAAGCCCCTTGACAGTGACCAGGTGATGCTTCACCCTGGCAAGCCTCCAACCAAAAGTACCTACTGGGGCAGAACAAACACCCTTGTCTTTGAGAAGAAATTGTTAATTACATTTGCCGCAGGCTTCTAATGGGATTTCTCCTGCACTTCCAATATTCACCCCAGCTTTGCAGTTAAGGGGCACCGGATGTTTTTTATTCTGGGCGGCTGGAGCAAAGGCAGAGGAGATTTATTTGTAATCATTGGAAATAAACAAATTTCCTCAGAAGTAAACACAAAAGAACAGAACCTGGCTTTGCTCCCACTTCATTCACGATGCAAATGAGCAGCAGGCCATCAAAACATAGCGAGTCTTATAATCCTCTCCCAGCAATGCAACCAGCCACAATATCTGCAGGGACAACGGCACCTGCACCGTGTGACAGTGGGTCTCACACAGCAGCTCCCGAGGGCAGGACTGTGCCACCCAACCTCCCATCACTGCCATCTGTGCTGTTTATTCTGGGGGTGGAGGGCACGAGGCACTTTGTCTTTCATCATAGTCTTGTCCTCTGGCACTCTGTCTCCTCTCCGAGGCGCCCTCTCTTGCATCCATCCGGGGGGCTGGATGTGGAGAGCACAGCTCCACACCACCCCAGCACCCTGAGAACAGAGAGCACAGCTCCATGCTGCCATCCCAGCACCCTGAGAACAGAGAGCACAGCTCCACGCCACCCCAGCACCCTGAGAACAGAGAGCACAGCTCCACACCACTCCAGCACCCCGAGAACAGAGAGCACAGCTCCATGCTGCCATCCCCACATCATCCCAGCACCCTGAGAACAGAGAGCACAGCTCCACGCCACCCCAGCATCCTGAAAACAGAGAGCACAGCTCCACGCTGCCCCAGCACCCTGAGAACAGAGAGCACAGCTCCA
>WBMY01000875.1:171543-250613 GCA_013397315.1 Donacobius atricapilla
TGAGAACAGAGAGCACAGCTCCACGCTGCCATCCCAGCACGCTGAGAACAGAGAGCACAGCTCCACACCACCCCAGCACCCCGAGAACAGACAGCACAGCTCCATGCTGCCATCCCCACAGCACCCCGAGGGCACTCAGGATGCACCATGTGGTATCACCCAGCACTACCACCTCCCACCCAGCCTTCACCAAGCACTCAGCGTGTCCCAATCCATCACCACAGCCATACCCTCCGTGGGAAAACAAGGAGCATGGGATGTACACGAGCTTGGCCAGCCCAAACAGTTCTCCTTTTCTCCATGACATTCCTCCCTCCCCACCGTACGCCACTCAGCCACCACCTCCCACAAAGCCACACACAAACCGGCTCTCACTCTGCAAGTTTAATTAATTGCCTGGCCCCTCTGCTACCACTCCAGTCCCCAAGCGCTCCCAGTGCTGTTCAAACACACTCCAGGCCACTGGAAAACCTGTTCCCTGCCAACAGCCCCCTGCACGAAGCCCTCCGAGGGCTATGGGACCCTTCTGTCCTCTCCAGAGACTCAGGGCTTGCCAGGGAGGGTTTGTCCCTGCGGTGGCAGTTTGCCCACCAGCAGGCACCCGAATAGAAGCTGCTCCCCATGAAAAATCAAAGCCTAAATTGATACATTAGTGACTGCTAAATATAAAATATCCATCTGCAAAGATAATAAGCCTGTGAGGGCAGAGGCTGTCGAGTTGCTCCATTTCAGATAGTTTAATGGTGTTTTGGTCCATGACTGCAGCTCCCAGACATTAGAATGATAACAAGATGATGAGGAGGGCGGGAGCCGTCTGCGCCAGGCATCAGAAGTCAAGACAATGCTCGCTATGCAGTCCCTGCGGGGTCCGTGTCACACAAAACACTGGCTGCTCTGCATCCAGCATTCGCAGGGTGTTGGGTGGCCTCTGTGACAACCCAGGGCAGGCAAAGGCTGATCCTGGTTGCTGCCAAGCCTGAGCTGATATTTAATTCGCGGGGGTGGGTCTGAGCCCCCTGGAGTCAGGGGCAGACCTGGGCACCACCGCAGGTGGCACAGAGAGATGCTAAAGCTGATACAGGCAGAGCTGTGCCGCAGGTGGCTTAAAAAGCAATTGTAGTTTGAAGAGGGAAGGGATACCCAGGGAGGTGAGCTGCTGCACGGTGCCCCCACTGACAGATCACGTCTTCTCCCCAAAGCCATTCACGGGATTTTCTGAATTAATGCTCCACATCGAGCAAATCCAGAAACAGTCAGCTCTGTTAAAGCGAGCCAGGCTTTCCCTCCAGTTCGTAAAGCCCTTCTTTCACTCCTCATTGCTTTTCCTTCCAGCCTGAGAGGACACACCTCACCCTGACAGCACCACGGGCAAGAGGAAGGGGGGCAGGACGAGGTCAGGAGCTCAGGTGCACTTTTCCCAGCTCCCACCTGACTCTCCCTTGTTTCAGACACAACAATGCATCAATATCCGTGTCCCCATGCCGGGATGCTCCCTCCGTGTTGTAGGGAAGCTCAGAAGGCATCAGCCTAAGCCCCAACAGCCAACAGCTGTTACTAGCTCAGGAGAAATCTTCATAAGGAAATATGAGGTGGCAGGAAAAGAAATAAAGCGGAAGGCCTTCGGATAGAGCAGATCAATGGGAGTGTTTATAGAGCAGGTGGCACGTAAATGCTTCCATCAGAGTCAGTCGATGCTGGCGGCCACACCTCATCTCCCAAAGACAGAGATGAAAATGCAGGCACTGAGCAGGGGCAGCCAGGCCAGAAAAACCACAGAAATTGGAGGAAGTACAGAGAAGCGTCTTTCCTTGCCCAAAAAGGTACCTGAATGATTGCACTTTCTCCCTAACGCAGCCAGGCACTGATTTCAAACTTCTCCCGGGTCACTTGGCCATCCTGTGGTTTGAAGAAGGCTGGGACATCTTCCCAGCTCCTCTCCAAAAAGACAGACACCATCCAGCAGCATTTACCGTCAAGGTATTGGCACCTGTCCTTGGAAACACGGGCAGACAGCTGTTTTCTCACCAGGAAAGCCAAATTCCCCTGTCCTTACACCAGGCCCTGCCCTACATCCCGGCAGGGAAGATCCCACTGAGAGACACCTGCCAGCGCTAGCAGCACCCTTCAAGGGGGCTGATTAAGGGGCACAATCTGGAGATTCCCCTGCTCTCTGCATCGGCAGAGCCCCCTGCTCAATCAGTGCCTGCACCCTGCCTAAATCAGTGCTAATCTCACACAATACAGCACCTGCCACCGGCTGATTTCCAGCGTTCTTCAATCAAAAGCAGCAAGGAAAACACTGAGTTCGTTGCTAGCAGAGCTGAGCCGTTGAGAACCTCAAGTCCTCCATGCCTGCGCTGGGGTTGTAGGGTTGGATTTTTTCCTTGCTTCTGCTTTTTTTTTTTTTTTTTTTTTTTTTTTTTTTTTTTACAGGCTTTTTCATTCATCTGCCCAGGCAGGGAGGAGAGAGGAATAACTTCGGCTGTCACAGCTGGACGTGCAGTTAAGTGGCGGTAATTAGCGTGTGGCAACACGGGGCTCTGACCGCTCTGATTCAGCCATCCTGGTGGGACTGGTGACCGTCTCCATCTCAGCTGCACAAGGGGGACACTTTCAACCCAGGAGGATGTGGCCGTGGCACTGGCAGCATGCCACTGTCGCAAAAGAAGAAAGGATGCTGGCGGGCTGATAAAAACCTGGACCAAGGCACGTCCACGAGAGAAGGAGCCAGAGCAAAACGATCAGACACTTGTCCCTGCATTGCAAGGAGGGGGAATTGGTCTGAAGCCACCCCAGTGCAGGACAGGGGGGCAATACAGTGAGGGGGTGGTGTGGACACCCCAAAAGGGCTCCTGGGGGAAACAAAAGCATGTTTGATAGCAAAGCCATCCATGTCTCCATCACCTGTGGGCCTCGGGCTCTCGGTCGGTCTATCTGGCCACACCATCCTCCCCAAGAGTCACACAGAAAGCAAACCTCTTCTCACATCCTGCCGTTGATTACCACCAAAATATATTTGTCATGAGATGCCCACCGCTATCTCTGTGGCTCTTAAGGGTAATGGAGAGGTTTCAGTCTTTGGAGGATAAGTCTCAAGCTCTTGGCTGCTTGCCCGGGAGGATTATTTTACATCAGGTTGAGTTCTGTAGTAATTATCTTCAAAACAGCTGGACTGCTGGATAAACTCACTGTATCTTAATGCACAATACGGGAGCAAATGCAGGGAATTAAACTGCAATTCCAGACAGATCGACGGAAAAACCTCTCACAGGTGTTTCAGAGGCCGAGGCTCAGGGCTCCTCACACGTTAGGGGTGGGGAGGCATTTGCTCATTTGAAATCAATTCCAGCTTCCCCAGAGACAGAACGGAGGGGGGAAGAGACGTCGGATGAAGATGTTTTACCCTCAAGCTTTCAGCAAAGAAAAAAAAGCACTGTTTTCCTGACCCTCATGGCTGGAAAATAAAGTAATATTTGATCCAGGCTGGACAGCTTGATGTTGCACACAACCCTGAGACTTCCATAAAAGCTCCAGCATTCCAAGGTCTTGCTTCCACACTGTGCCATTCACTGTGGTGCCAGAGAGCAGGGAAAGCCAAGGGGCAAACCAGCTCACTCCATCCGCACCCCTCACACATGGAAGTCACTCCCAGTGCTGACTGTAGCCCATCCCAAGAGGATGAAGGGGCTGACAGATGGGCAAACCAACTCCCAGACTGGTCCACCAGCATGAATTAAAAGGAAAAAAGTCAGGTACCTTCATGATTGTGCTGCCGTAAGACTTAGGTGCAAAATCCTTGCAGACGGAATTAATAACCGCTAAAAAGAGGGAAATTTTGCCTCTGGAGAGTGAAGCTGTATTTCATGGCGAACACCATAAAGTGCTCCTGCCAAACATGAGATCTGTAAACGACCTGGGTGAGCCATCAGCTCAGGAATATAATTGCCAATTTGCAGGAATTTCACCAGCAATTAGGGAAAATAAGATAACCCACCAGAGGAAATCCTTTCCTCGCTGCTCCCGTGCCTCCCTGACCCATCTGATTTCCACCCACCACTGCTCTGCCGGGATGAGGTTGGATGCTTCAGGCACTAAGGAGTGAGGTGACAGCTCCGTGAAGATGAAGAAGTCATCTCCAGTGGCAGATAAAGAAGTCGTCATCAGTGTGAGATGACAACAGACACTCCTGAGCACCAGCCAGATGAAGACCTCTCCTGCTGGTATCCCCTCTCCGAGCATCCCTGAGAACCAGGAGCCTGATCTGGGCAACCCCAGGGGCTGAACAACTGCATGCAATTAGGGGGTTTATTTGTTTGAGTTGCACGTGAATATCCCAAATTACATTATCAGATCATAGTCCTGCTTCTGATTTATTCCTTCTTTGTTCTTCAAGTCTTCGTACATCTAAGCAATTAACCTCTCAAAGAGCTGGAGAACACATAATTATCCTCATTTGTCTAAACGTCACCAAGATGGCTGCCTTTCAATTAACCTTCTGGGAATGGAGGGAAGTTGGAGTGATACAGTGATCATTTCCAACTTCAGCCTAGGCTACTGCTTTTTTTTTTCCCCTTAAAGTAATTTAATTGAAATATTCAGATGATAAAATATAGCCAGATAACCGTTACTGCAGGTAACGGGATCAAGAGGGGCTTGCAATCGAAAAAGTCAAACGAGGTACAGTAATATTGTATCAATACGTGGCACTTCCGTCTAAAAATATCAAAGCACTTTGTGCTTATTAATGAAGGGAGCATTTTGCAGCCCCCTGCCAGGCTGACACTTACGTCACTTCAATATGTCACTGCCATCAATAGGGAAACTGAGGCAAGGGGTGTGCTGTGGCACCCAGAGTTTGCAGAGTCAATCCTTACGCAGCCAGGAGCTTCCCAAGAGCATCCTCTCATGAACCCCTCTCCTACCCTAAGGGAAGCTGGCTCCTTCATGAAGCCAGCACAGGAGATGTGGTGGTGGCCGAGCTGCTTTTGCTTTTATTTATTTTAATAATAATAACGCCGGTTCTGCTGAGCCAGTGTCTGCCACGCCAGCGAGCGAGGGAGCCATTCCCACCCACCGCCTCGCTAATAAATATGCATTGTCCCCGCCGGGAAGTGCCAGGTCAAGCTTTGCACCCGCACGAAGCACGACACCAGCACCGTCTGGCACGGGAGAGCAATATTTATACACACCCCCGCTCATAAATACACAGGCAAAATAAACAAGTTCAGCGCGTCTCCTCCCTGACAAGCGTGGCTCCTCAATTCCCCGCGGTGCCACGGCCCCGCTCCCGGCGTGAAATTGAGCTGTCCAAAAAGCAATCCGGGCTCCAGCACCGCTCCAGCCCTGTTCGGTACCTCCTGCCCCGGCAGCACCGAGGTGGCTGTGGCAGCACCAGCTCTCACCCTCCCTGCACACGCCGCAGGTTGGGGGAGGCCGGACAGAGCTCCCACGTGAAGGGAAACTGAGGCACGGCGATGCCCAGGGCTCGGGCCCGGCATCCTTCCCTCCCAACCCCACGTGTGGATCAGTGGCTCAGCACCAGGCAGCCGCTCCGCTGATCCGTGCAGGCAAGCGGGGAGGAAAGGACGTGGGAATGAAAGAGGGTCCCCACTGGGGACGCCACAAACCCGCATCTCTCCCGGCGCATTCATCCGGAGACAGAAGCGAGGGTAACACAATAGCCACCGAGTTTATTCTCAGCACAGGCTGGCGGCGACATAATTAAAATGCAGGTTGGAGTGAAGGAACCTTCCGATAAATCTTTGCTTTTGGCTCTTGGGCTTGACAGGAAGCCTATACCTGGCGCGGGGAGTACAGACCGAGGGGGAGGCACGGATAAAGGCTCTGCTTTATGGACGGCCATTTTAATGTTTCGTTTGAGTAATGGGCCTTGCAAATTAGCACCCCAGCGGCCTGAAATACATATTTTTCCAAGGACATGCAGGCTCCTGATCCGACAGGTGATGTGGGCAAACAAGCCCCGAGGGCAGCTGCGATCTCAGCTCTTTGTGGCTGCAGTCATATTCTATCCCAGCCGGGATGATGAAGAAGAAAACAGAGAGCTTGGAGGGGGAATCCGGAGGCTGGGGGAGGAAATGGAGCAGAAAATGACCCTGTGCGAGACCAGCGAGGGGCTGATGAGTGGCGGCAGAGGCAGGGAGTGCCTGGCAGCCTCTGGAGGGAATTAATGCTGCACTGGCACAGCACGGTTCCTCTCTCCCATGAGGGAACCTGCCGGAACACTCCGGGGCGTGTCTGCGGCACACGCCTCTCCTTGCACAATCGAAACTATGGGTCTCCGGCTCTTGATGCAGCTTGTGTGAGCATCTGGCTCCCAGCTGAATATTCAGGAGGGCCGGAGGTGCTGCAATCACACTGGGGAGAAGGGGGATGCCTTGGTTGTGGGGAAATTAAGCCGACAGCCAGTGGACTGCCCAGTGGGGCTCCAGTTTCTCCAATGGAAACATGGCTGGAAAGACGGAACATCCCTGCAATAGCTGTGAGAGTCGGGAGAGCAATGGAGAAATATGTGCAGCTGAACACGAGGGGGAGCTCAGGCCAGAGTGTGCAGGGAAGCACAGAGCTGAAAGCAGAACCTACAGCTCACCAGCTCGCCCTCTCTCTCCATCCCTCCTTTTTTGCCTCATCTCCTTCTTTTCCATCTATCCACTCTGCCCCAGCAAGTACGTGATCCGTCTGGACGTCACCTTCCCACATCAGCGCGAGATGTGCTGCAGCTCTGTCAAACTTCCAGAGGAAGTGGTTGGTCGAGCACCCAGGGGATGTGTCTGAGCTGCCCCAGATGGATGTAACTCTGCACAGCAAGGGGGGAGCCCCTTGCACGGAGCTGGACATGTGGCTGGGCATGCACCCAAATCAGAGCTGAAAACGTGCCTGCAAATTGTTCTGAACCTCAAAAGAGGAGACGGATGTCTGGAACTCTCCTCCTTGTTTGCGCAGTCTCCTGCAAGAGGCACAGGGTGACACCTCCCTGTCAACACACATCTGTCTGCCTCAGGATTTCACTGCACAGACCGTAAAGGATGGGGGGACAGGATGAAAGCAAGCTCAGAGCCCGGAGCAGCAGTTTTCACTTTACTTGCAGGGTCATCAGCTTAAATCAAAAGTGTCCTAAAAGGGCTTGGGAGCAAGATGAGCTGGTGACCGAGACACAAACTTTGCCAAAGGCCCCTGCGTGGCACCACAGTGCGTCACAGAACTGGAGACCGGCTCCTTCCTGACCGACTCCATGCCCAGGGCACAACTTGCTGCATCTCCCGGACGACTCCAGCGCAGGGAAGTTGTACTTTGCGAGCACGCAGCTCCGCCTGCCGCTCCCACTCACCCTGCCAAGTTTCAGTCATCCAGGATGTAATTCGGAGAGACAGCTCTGAAGTCGACGGGAGAGGCGGGAGTCTGGGTGCAGTGTATCCAGCACTCCCGAGGCGCTCTGGAGCCATGGCAGGGAGCCTGCGTGCCAGCCACCGCTGCGTGCTTCTCCAGCCGGGGAGATGCTCCGGGGCAAAGGGGAAGGAGCGGCCTTTCAGAGGTACCACGCATTCCAAGATTCTGGTTGATGCACCAGCTTCTCCCTCCAGGAGGTTTGACTGCAGCTCACTGGGGCGAGTGCAACAATCTCCACCTCCCTCCAAATGTGCAGGGCTGAGCTCTCAGGAATTCCAGCCACCCAGAGCCAGTGCATTTCATTTACAGCCACAAGGAGTGGCCAGAGCCACCATCACTAAATCCACGGTCTTGTTGCCACTCTAAGGACATGCTGAGAGCTGTTCCGAGAAATCCCTGCAGCTTTAATACCCGGAATGCCAAAAAAAGGGACATGGTGATGCCAGCTATTTCTGCCACCCACTCGTGTGCACCTACAGAGCAGAGAGACAGAGGACTGGGCCAAGGCGCACGGAAATCATTTTCTGCTGGCAAAGCTGCCGACTCAAGGAGAAACATAAAACCCTCGATGAAGGGCTTGTCTAGTTTATTATAACATCGGCTTTAATTTATGCGCCTGCCTTTTATGATTGTTCTCTATCGCTGTTCCTGGGGCTTATTTATAGAGGGCCATTAGCACAGAGAGCAAGCCCTGATGAGGGAGCATTTGCAGTCTGCCGGGGGACCAGGATATAAACTGAGCTGAGGAGGAGGCAGTGAGCTCTCGCATGGGGCTGCCGGAGTCCTCTCCCTGAAAGCCGAGAAGGATAATTTGATCTCAGAGAGTGATACAACTTCATTTCACGTGGCTGTCTCTGGGCAGGCTGCAGCCTCCTTCACATGCACTTTGCTGAATTCCCTAGTCCCAAACAAACTCAGCAGTGAGCGGAGGGGAAGTGGAGAGCTTTGGATACAACCTTCCACACCAAGCACAAAGACAGGGAAAAGCCTCTCAAGGGTGTGAAAGAGATGCTGGGGTTGGGAGAGGGAATCCTAGAACGGTTTGTGTTGGAAGGGATTTAAAGATCGTCTCATTCCAGTCCCATGTTGTGGGCAGGGACAGCTTCCACTATCCCAGGCTGCTCCAAGCCCCATCCAACTAGGCCTTGGGCACTTCCAGCGATGCAGCGGCAGCCACAGCCTCTCTGGACACCCTGTGCCAGGGCCTCCCCATCCTCATGGGAGGAATTTCTCCCCGATATCCCATCTAACCCTGTTGTCAGCTTAAAGCCAGCCCCCCTTGTTCTGTCACTACAACACCCTTATAAAAAAACCCTCTCCAACAAGGGTCCCTCCCCAACTGCTCAGTGTCCAGGCAGTGCATCCCAGGATGCTGACATTGGCACTCATCCCTGCCCGGGCATCTCAGCCCTGTGCCCATCTCATCTCCTTCTGCCTAAAAGCAAAACACTTTGAAAGCTGTGCAATCACCCCACAGTACACAAACAAACTTCACAAATTATTCCTATTTACAAACATCGCTCTCCAATCTCCAACACGATTCAGACAGGCAATCCTATGCTGGTAATTAAAACCACAGGCACCAAAACGATGGGTTAATTAAAGGTCCAACCCACCCCCAAAACACACCGATGTGCAGGGAAAAATGCATTGGTTCAAACCCCAGCGAAGCGGGTAGGTGGGTCTGCTGGCAGAGAGAGGCGATGTAAAATGAATTTGTATGATCAAAACCTTCCCGTACAGTTCGCAGGTAATTTGCGACGAGAACAAAAGCTTTAAATTCATCTACTAAATTATTCACTACAAATCGTCCTCTCGGCTCCCGCGCTCGTGTCCTTCAAGCTGTTCTAGGTGGTGATTACGTCCCCTCGGTGCACGGGGAGGCCTCGGGGAAGCGGCTGCAGGAAAGACGGAGCCGCCGATCCGACACTGGCAGTTTGATTTACAGAGAGAACTGGGGAGAGGAGACAGCAGCCCTCAGGAAAAAAGAAACTTCAAGCTCTAACCATCCCATCAAGGGGCTTTCTGCCTTCTTTATGTGGCGGATTTTTTTTGCTCTCTTTCGTTTTCCGCAACAAGCTCCCGCTGCAGGCACAATAGATGATGCTAAATTATTTTGGAATATGCTGAGAATGCCCTGCTTGGCCAAGCGAAGCCACATAAATCATTCCTCTTCTTCCACTCCCTTTCCTATTCCTGATCTCTCTTTCAGGCAGTGTAATGCCAGCTTGCTGGGGAGCCCATTGCCCTGGCACCGTGGGCACTGCTGAGAGCGCCCAGAGCCATTCCTGCTGTCGAGGGGATAAGACCACGAGACTGGGACAGACTGGAGCCACTCATGCTGCTCAGGTCTCTACATACCAGAAATCAGCTCTGGAGCCCACCTGGGTGCAAGGCACCCCCCACAGCAGCCCGTAGTGGTCACAATTCCACGTTCTGGTGGGAAGGGATGGGAAAAGCGGTTGTAGTTATGTGTCAGATGTTTAAACATCACCCCTGATGGAGCTGGTGGTTAGGACTGAGCTCCTCTCTTGTCACTAGCACAGGACCCCTCCAAAGCAGGGGGGATGCTGGTGAAGGACCTGGCAGGGCAGTGTACTATCAGTGGTCTGGAGAAGAGGGAGAAAAGGAAAGCTGAGGCAAGGAAAGCCCTCAGTGGAGGAGATGTGGAACTCATTCAGCATTTGTGCTGTAGCTGGAGTGGCTGCACGGCCCAGGGCTGTCGGCCTGGCTCCTTGCACCACAACTAAAATCACACTTTTCACTAAAAACCCCAGAGCAGAGATACAGTAGTCAAAGGCAGAGGCCCCTCCAGCTGGATCTGATGGGAGGAAAAGCACTTTGGATGAGGAACCACAGTGCGGCAAAAGCAGTCATTTTCTAATACCTGAAGTGACATTTTCTGAGTCCCTCACGCTCAGCTGTGACACTGACAATGTCATAATAGGGATATGAGTGCTGTGCATCTCTGTGCTGGCCTGGTACCCATCACTCAGGGATGATGGAGAGGCGGCAGGCTTGGGGAGCTGCTGACAGGGAGGAGCAGTGAGCAGTTCTGTTTGCAGCCCTGGGCAAGAACTACATTCTGTTCCCTCCCCAGCTCAGAAAAAGGTGGATTGCCATCTTCCATGGCTGTGAGCTGGCGTGGGAGGACTCAGCCAGGTGTTTTGGAGGGGAGGGCAGGATGAGGCAGAGTCCCCTGAAGTCGCCCCAGGGAGGAGGGAGCCCCATTATCCATCAGCGTTCGATGCACCCAGAGCTGCAGGATGAGAATCAGGGTACCAGAGGCAGAGCTGGGGTCCTCCAGCCCTCTGCATCACCCCATCCCTCCTTTCACCTTCCCATCCACAAGCACAAGTGGGGTTTAGCTTGGGTTTTTAATCACTGCCCTTCTGCCTCCACAGGAGAACGCTACAAACCCCAAATGCAGTAAGAGCCTCAGCAGCCACCCCTGCCTCTCCAGAGCCTGAGCTTTATGACTCCGTGGCCATTCTGTGTTTCTCACAGACCAGATGTGACACTCATCCTGAACAGCCAAATTTCAGGTCCCTTGGTTATTCCTTAGATGGAGCTGCTATTTCAGACATGACAGACGCAAAACAAAAACAAAACTTAAAGCGGAAGCAGAGGGAAAAAGCCCTCTGAGCATCACAGTGGTGACAAAAATCCATAGTGAGGCATTTGTCTTTGGTTTTTAACTCAGAGGAAGGTGAAAAAGCCAAGTGGAGCTGCAAACACACAAGGACCATGAGTGCCAGCAGCCCTGTGGGGCTGGATGGGAGCTGCTGGCGAGCAGGGAGATGCCAAGAACTCTGCCAACACTGGGACCAGGGCTGGAGATGACACTGTGGACAAGGGGATTCACTCACTGGACTTGTGCATCACCACCTCTCCCACGCCAGCCCCTTTTCTGGGAAAACCAGAGAGCCACAAACACACGGCTTCCCTCCAGCGCTTTTCCCAGCATGTTTGGATAACCCAGCTGCAATTCCCACCTTTTCCATCAGGACCTCTGCTGGAGTCAAAGTCCCTTCAAGCCAGACCACCCATACCAGCAAGGCCCATGGTACCCAATATTTCATCCCCAGTATCCCAGAAGGGCTGAGGAACATGTGGACGCGCTCCATAAAGCCACCATTAGAGATCCCCTGATGGAGATGAATTATAATTTGCAAATGATTAAAGCACAATTAACGGTGGTAGGGAGGTACTCGAGGCTCTGCAAAGGAGCTGTACAAATGAGGAGTTATCAGGACCTTCAGTGTCCTAAGCACCTGTCAATTCTTGGTTGAAACAAGTGCATTAGCCTCGTCCAATATCCATCTAACCTTTCCACTCTCCCTTGCTCTGTTTCCCTGGCAACCAGTTAAAAGTGCTGGAAAAAGGCACAGCTGCTTTCAGAAAAAAGAAAAGGAAGAGGAAAAAAAAAGGCAGTGTGTTCTTTTAAAGCACGTGTGCTAGTCACTCTTTCCCCCCTCTCTCTCTGTCTCCCCGTTAAGTGTCTGTGTTTTCCTTGCCCAGCTCGGCTCCAGCTCCAAGACCTCGGCAAGAGCTGCCGCTCTCAGAGGGCAACGAGCAGGGTGGGGATGGCTCTGCCATCCTGCTCTGCCTGGGGATGGCCAAATGAGCCACGAGCCACTGCAGAAAAACCACCCGGGACTGCAGGGAAATGGAGGGGAGCAAACCCAGGAGTGGGCTCACCGTGGGAAGCTGCTGGGAGGGCAGATGCTATCCCAAACCAGCTCAGGGTGCCCCCGCTGTGCTCCCTGCCAGGCACATCACAGCACAGCCACACACGACCTGCACAGCTCTCCAGAGTGCTACAAGCTGAACACTCCGTATTTCACGGTGCTCCCTGTCAGTCTCTGAGCAAAACAGCAGTTTAACAAAGATCAAGACTTGAGGCTGTCACTAAACCCTGCTCCGCCGCCTGCTAAACAGGGTTATTTTTCGTTTCTTGCTTTTTCTCCCTGCTCCTGCCTGCCTGGGCAGAGCCACGCTGATGAGTGTGGCATTTGTCCTGACACCTTTGGGAACTCATCTCCAAAGGGTAGAAGGAAATAGCAGAGAGAGCAGCCGTCACAAAAGCTGGGGTGGGGAGGATGGTGCTCCAAGCCTGTCATTGCCACGCTCTCCTGTCTCCACAAGCACAGAGAGGGGCTGGAAACACATCCTCCTCCACAGGGACAGCCTGGCACCCCGAGCAGCCTGCTCTGGCTGAGGAGAGTGGGGTGGGAAGAGGGGAAGGTTTTCCAGGTGTTTCAGGAGCTGTCACAAAGGATGGAGCTGGGAATACAGCCAGGGGAAGAGCAGTGAAGGTGGCATGGGGGTCACTCAGCCGCCTCTGATGAATCCTGCAGCTTTTCACGACACTGTTCTGGCAGGGAAGGTAGAACATCAAAGCTGTTCCATCCTGGAAAGTGCTGGGAATCTTTAGGGAAGGAGCCTCGTGGTGTTACAGTAGAAGGACCATGAATTTTCCTCCACACCAGAGAGGCTCCAGGGGAACAAATCCCCTGGGATGGCTCCACAGGCAATCAGGCCTCATTACGCTGCTGCTCAGTGAACAGCTTCATCCACTCACGGATTTGCTGCTCCATGTCCCGGCCTGGCTACTGGCACGCACAGGAATTGCTGATAGCCCCGTATCCTTTATCCTCCCCAGCATCTCCAGGAGCAAGGGCTGACGACCACCACCAGCAGCATCCCTCTTACAGAGGGGACACGGAGCAGAAAGGGGTGGCAGCAGCGTGGGGAAGAGCTTGATTGTGTTAATTAATTGCCTGGTTTGAAGAGCCCCTGCCACTTTGCACTCAGCATCTTAAACAGAGGGAGGGGGGGAAAAGAAACAACCCATTAAACAACACACATGGGGGAAAGAAACCAAAACAAAGGAAAAAAATCACCCTAATCTAATGTTTTGCAAACACTGGGCACCCAAACAGCTGATCTTTGTCAGGAACCTCAGTTCCAAGAACCACTTAGAGGCTTTCATCAACACATTATAATATTAATCAAGACTCATAATGCAGAGTGATTTGCATGCCAACAAATATATTTACACTGTAAATTGTTTGTTGAGAAGCCTTAGAGAAATATGCAATTCGCTGCTATTGAACTTGGGTAGCAGGGAAAAAAAAAATAAAAGTATCAAATCCCTGTAGAGTTGGTTCCTTCTGGTTTTGGCAACACGACTCATTAGCATGCACTCGCACTTCCACGTGGGTTTTTGCTCACAGACGTTTAGCTGGATCACAGCAGTTGGAGGTAGAAAAGCTTAGCAAGGTCCTCACAGTTAAATCCAGGTCACTGTCTTCTCCACAGGGGAGACACAGCCTCTGGTAAGCTCGTGCAGCAAGAGCCAAGGACTCAAAGCACAGCTGTCACCCATGGGTGCCTCTGACTCTCCGAGCGACCCCCAGGCTATCCGTGCAGTTCTGTTGTGGAAGCCAAAGTGACCCCAGAGAAGTCCTCCTCCCACGGAGGGGAGGATGGCCAAGCACAGGGAGCTGAGCGGCTGCAGAGGCAGTGACAGAGCTCCCAGTGCCCACAGCCCCAGCTCAAGCCAACCAAAAAGCCTGAGGATGATTGGATTTGATCTTAGAGGTCTTTTCCAACCCTAATGACTCCATGATTCCATGATGTCCTGCTGCAGAGGACCGTGGCAGCGTGCAGGATGTGACTGCCCACTCCTGGGACCTCCCGCATGTCCCTGCTGACAGGGAACACTGCTCCGAGAGACAGCCAATCCAGATCCCAGCGTTCAGGGGTCTGACCCACCCTGACAAGCCCTGACAGACTCCAGGGCACTGTGTGGAGAGGCCAAGAGGAGCAGTTTTCCTTATCACCTGCACAGGTTCACAACACAACTTGTATCTACAGCACGCAGGGAGAGGACAAGACGGGAAGCAACACCACTGGGAGGTCTTTTCCAACCTGAATGACTCTGTGACTCCAAGAGCATTCAAATGGTTTGCACGTTGGTGCCACGCTTCTCATCCCAAGGGATCTTCCCCTCCTTTTTCTCCCACTTCTTTTCCCCCCTGCACCCCTGCTCTTTCCACTGTGCTGTGCAGGTCCTGCCATCCCGAGCCGGGTGTAAATGAGCACCTGCAGGGCTTCCCATCCCCACTCTCCCCTCCCCGCCTGCCTGGGGCTCTGGGGCTGCAAAAGATGATTAGCAAAGGTGTTAGAGGAGAATTAAATGGAGTATTCTGTGGTGCCTCGCTAAGCTGCTGAAGAGCGGATTAGCGGGAGGCATTGATCTCCTGGTTCAGAGACCTTCTAAAGACCGAGGCAGAAAAATAATGGGAGGGAGGAGGGTGGAAGCTAATTAACACTTCCAGGGTAGCAAGCCCTCCATGTGGAGCTGGTATTAATAGACTGGATAGAAGATGCCCTGGTCAGAGTAAGCGGTGTTTGCTCATCCAATCGGTTTCCTTGCGTGGTGACTGGGAAGGAGCTGGGAGACAGGACCAGCGCTAAGAAAGGGGAGATCACAGAATCCCAGAAAACACAGAAATCACAGAATCCCAGAATGGTTTGGGTTGGAAATGACCTTAAAGCTCATCTCATTCCAACCTCCCTGCCGTGGGCAGGGACATCTATCACTAGACCAGGTTGCTCAGAGCTCAGTGCAACTCAGCCTTGAACAGTTCTGGGTCTGGAGCATCCACAACTTCTCTGGGCAACCTGATGACACAGAGCAGCAGAGAACCCTGTCTCAGGTCACTGCTGTCTCCGTGGAGCTGGGACAGGACCAAAAGCTGCTCTCAAACAGCTACCTCTGGCCACAGCTGCTGCCTTTGCACCAGCTTTTTATGGGAAGTCTGAAGCTGAAGATGCACCCCTGCATCCTGGCTAGTTATCCCTACCCCCCAGTTAGCAGCTATTTTGGGATGACACCGCATTGCAGCTCCCAAACCCCATGCCAGCCCTGTAGTGGGCAGGGAAATGATCTGAGAGCTCAGGAAGCATTTCAGCGGAGCAGTGCAAATCACAGGAATAAACTTTGCGGGCCCGTCAGGTGTTTTGATCTGTTTGCATTTCATACTCAGTTTCTCTACGTGCGCGCAGTGCAAGTCCCTAATCCCTGCTCAGTAATTACCAACATTAGAGGACCAGAGCTCAGTCCTACCCATCCGTGCTCGCTAATGCCGGCACAAGCATTTCCCTAACCCTCGCCGTGCCATGACATTAAGGACGAGCAGATGCCTTCAAGCTCTCCGTTCACAATGACTACCCTACAAAAACATCAGGCAAGGAGAAAGAGCTTGGTTGGGGGCGAAGGGGCATTTTATTTGATAAAATCATAAAGAGCAGTGCATCTTGCAGAGGAAGAATCTCCGAGACATAAATGTCAGGTTTATGAACAATTGAGCTGCTCCGTGCTCACCCAAAATTGCTCTTTAAGGTCAGCGCTGTAAGTGTTCCCTCAGGAAATGGGCTGCAGGACAAGAGCCGAGCAGGGAATGGTGGCTGCTCTGTCACCAAAGTGGGGCAGAGATACAGCACCAGGGCGAGGAGCCACAGCCCTGAGGTGTGGCTGCCCACACGGTCTCAGACACCCACACACTGCCTTTTTGGGAAAAGCGCTGGGAGCAGGAGCATCGCTGCCTCCAGCCTGCCAAGCCCTGTGCTGACACTCCACGGAGGTGTCGACTCCCTCTCAGAAATGCAGATTTATCTGTGCAGCCACAGCACTTGGATTGGCTGTGCCAAGATGCTGCACTTCACCTTGGAATTAAAGTGATGGGATGCAGACAGACCCTCTTCCCTACTGAGGGTGGGGGCCCCTCCTGCTCTGATGTAGTGGTGTGTTTACCATTTATTTTTGTACATTAATCTATGTTCAATGGTTCAGCCCGCATACCCCCACTGTTATCTGTTTTTGCTTATACCCTGTTGTTCCCTCCCCTCAGCCGTGTGTCAGTTCCCTACTCCCCTCCTCTGGAGACGTGCCTGTCACGCTAGAGCCCTTCCCTGCTTCTGGAAGATTCCCTACAGGGCGTCGAGTGATAGGCTGAGACTAGAGGCATTCCCCTCCTTCTCAGGGAATTGGTCTCCCAGGGTGTCCCTCACCCCTCGGGCCACTCCATGGTTTCTCCTGGTTGGTGCATCCCCTACTTTAGCATAAAAATTTCTGTCTTCTGTTTGCCAGGGCTCTGCTGAGGCAGATCCCTCAAGGTGAGGAGGCCCCATCAGGGCCCCAATAAACTCTTGTAGCAGCTCCTTCGCAGAGGCCTCCTTTCTTTCCTCGCCGTTGTCACCAGCACTCGCCAGCACACTCATGCCTCGATTGAGGTCCTGCCCAGACCCCCCGGATCAGCCCGGTCTGTGCTGCAGACTGGGCTCTTCCAGGTGCCCTCCGTTGTGCCAGGCTTAGCCCGGGCTGGCCTTAGAGGACACCTTCAGGCAGGCACGATGACACTCTGACAGTGCTCCCTCCATGGAAATGCGAGTTATTTTAGCAGAATTTGGTAAAGGAAGGCTGTGAGTCCGCAGGGGAACCAAGGAAAAGCCCCAGACTATTTGAGAAGACAACAAGCTGAGCACGCTCCAGATGCATCTAAATCTCAAGGAAAGACCAACCAGATGTGGCTTTATCCAGCTTAGCAGCTGGGCTGTCTGGAGGCAGTGGAGGGGTGAGCCATCAGTGACACCAAGAGGCCGCTTCACACTGATCCAGGGGTGAGAAATGCTGGCAGGAGCACTAAATGCTCCAGCACACCCTTGGGTGCCAAAAGGGCTGACACGACCCCCAATTTCACAGCTGCACATGCAGGGTCTCCTGGCTTTCCCTATATCAGGCAGGGTGATGGAAGACTGAGCCTGGAGCCACAGATCCCAGGATTCCTCTGCTCCTCCTGCCTGCCAGGGAGGACAGCCCATGAAGGGATGCACAGGGCTCTGGAAAGCAGCCCGGGGCATAAATCAGAGCATGGTGGAGCTGGGGAGCTGCTCTCACTGAGGTTACAGCAAACAGCCTTGAGAGGAAGCAGGAAGGGTGAACTAACACAAGGTGTTTTATACTCCTTTGGGTTGTTACAACGGGACCTTGATGGGCCATATGGTCTTTTCTTGACCCTTAAATCATCTTCTGCCCTTTCTAACAGCAGCCATCGCTGTTGCTGGCTTCCATTCCTTGTTATTCTTGGCACTGGGAGGCCGGGAATGCGAGGCAGCTCGAGCCCTTAATGAGATGCATCAGATGGAGACCATCTGGAAGGAGCATCCAACTTTAACCTTGAGGGCTGCTTGGAAAAAGACCTTCAGCCAGCAAAAGTCGCCTTCCCACCGACAAGCAGCCCTCTCTGGGCTGCTCCTCACAACATTCCGGGGTCCTGGGAGCCGTCAGCCTCCGAGAGCTCAGCACTGAGCCTCCTGCACTTGAGGCCTACAAGATGGGCTGTCCATCTGCTCCCTGCCAAGGGGCCATGTCCTGGTGGGGAGGGAGAGCGGGGCAGGAGAGCGGCTGCAGGCACTCGGGGGAACGGGACAGCCGAATAAATCAATTATCCAGCATTCATCATCGGCAAAGGCAGGAGGACACTCGCAGGAAGCTCCAGCTCCGGTTGGGAAGCTGCAGGGGATGGCTCTATCCGCTGGCGTTTTGGACTCTCCTCCCATTCCCCTCACCCTGTGCTCCCCATCTCCATTCACTAACAGCCAATCCTTGGCATTTCCAGATTCACAGCCGCTTAAGGGCCACTGACAGATAATGCAGACAAATCTTGCCGGCCATCCGGAAGGAGATCAGCTTTGCAATTAGCAGAAAAAAAAACATTTTCTAAACAACTCAGAGACTTCTGCCTTTGTTTCCATCTCAATTAGAAAAGAAACATACATAACTGGGGGAAAACAACCTTTATAGCTCAAGTTTCTGTGATTAGAACCTGCTCCAGGTGGATCAAAACGTTTCCCATCAATGTAGACTGGCCTCTGGGGTGAAAAAGATGGAGGGATTTGCACCAGTAGCCTCAGGACCCCAATTTCATGGAGCAAAGTCCCAAAACACCTCTAAGCCTGCACTGAAAGCAAGGAAAATCTGTTACTTCTGCCATTTGTTGAAGTGCTTCGCTCAATTGTGCCTTTGTTCTTTCCCTTTTTTTAATTAAGATTGAAAGGCCAAGGCTGTAGAAAGAGGCATCGGGAAGCTGCAGCAAGAGAACAGGGAAAGTTCATTTGAATGGAAATTGAGAAGCCAAATCCTTGGAAAGGCTTTCAAAAGCCACCTTAAACGACTTTCTTTGTTTTCTGGCAGGTTAAACACCTCATTGGAACTGGGATATCTGTCTTGAAATGCCTCTGCACATCTCCCCAGAGGCTGTTCTCCATAGCCTGGCTGCACGTGGATGGGCTTTTTCAGGAAAGAGCTTGTGCCGTGGCCAAACAGGAGTGGGATGCAAGAGGAGAGCAGGATGGGAGAGAGGTACTGGGCTGCCTTTCTAAAATCCAGGGTTTCTCTGCCCAAGAACCCTCTGACAGCCCAAGTACATCCCCACAGCCTGACCCAGACACTGCTTGAGATTATTTGAGAAGGATCAGGCAAATCGTTTCATACCAACCATCCCCCTGAGACACGCTGAGGAAAAAGATTCATTAATAAAAAAACCCAGACGAGCAGCACTTAGGCAGAGAGAGGCTGGGATGGAAATAGAAACCCCAAAGGGCCTCGGGAGGGCAAGCTTTCCTTCACACAGAGGGTGACCGGAGGGGACAGCTGAGCTGTGCCAGCTGCACAGGCAGCTCTGCCCGTGGCAAACATTATCGGCTCCACGCTGAAGGATTTATTCCCAGCCACTGACTTCTGCTGTCCAGCCAGGCTGGCTGGCATGAATCATCCCCACGCCCGACCCTAATTTAGCATCCGTCCATCCATCTCAGCGGAGTGCATGCCAGTGGATCCTAGGGCAGGATCAGGCTCACGGGATGCACATCTCCAGGAGAAACCCAGGGGAGGAGACCCTGAGAGGTAACACTCCATAGATGCTTCTCACAGCATCTACAAACTGCGGTTCTCCAGTCGGGGCTGGGCAGCAAACAACACCAGGGTGCTCTCAGATGACTTTGCTCCCACCCCTGTGGCTCACACGATTTTCATTCCCTATTTTTCCTGATATAAATCTCTCAGATGCTGTCCCCAACAACCCCAGCTGACTACTCGGGGAAGGAAAAGCCTCTCCCTGTACAACCATCCATCTCGTATTTGTCCACTAAAGATGATTTAAACCTTTCTTCAACATGCCTGGTGCTGGTCTGGACCTCAGAAGAGGCACAGCACCAGCCACTATGGACAGGAGAGAGAAGCAATTTGGGCAAGACAGGCTGAGAGCACTCGTTAAGAGAAGGGTTAATTGGTGGGGTGGAGGGAAGAGACAGCATGAAAGAGACAACTCAGGAGCAACCCCCCAAGTCCTGATCCAGCTTCTCCACTGGCAAAGCCACCTCTTGGTGTTCTCCAGGCCACGAAGAGTTGTGAAGCTCCTCACGCCTGCTCTCTGACCCAACAAAGGCTCCGGGAGCAGCACCAAAGAGCTGGGATTCCTCAGCCTTTTCCATTTGTCTTTCCCTTCTTGCTGTCAGCATCCTCATCCCTTCAGCGGGATGAAGGTGCCTCTGCCAGGCATGGGATGAGGTGCTGGTAACAGGGAGCCACACAGGGAGCGTGCGAGCCACCCCGCTGTGTTATTAATACATGAACTTTGCCACCGCCCTCCCACGCTGCCTGCTGATTTTTATACCATATTGCATAATTAATCTGTCAACATTCTGTGACGAGGTATAAATATTAATAATACGATCACACAGTTGGCTGTTCCTTTTAAAATTCAAACTTGGCGAAGATAAATCGCGCACTTAATCTTAGCAAGCTTTGAAGAGTGTATTAAAAAGGGAGAAAAAAATAATAAGGGTGAAAAAAAAAAAGATACATATGATTTTGCAACAGGATTGCCTGATTTTACCTGGCTTTATCTCTCCCTTTCTCTCTGCCTCTCCCCTTTCTGCACATGTGAGGGTGATATTAGCATTTTCTCAAATGTTTGGGTGCAAGTACCAAAATGCAGTGGTGAGGGGAACACGCACACAAGCTGTGCCCATGTCAGAGGGTCCTTTCCTAGGTTAGGTCATCCTGCACATATTCAGCTGGGAAAAACAAACAAACAAACAACAACAACAACAACAACAAGGAATGGCTTTAAAAATGCCATGAAGCAGTGTTTGAAGGATAAAGAATAGGGGAAGTGTGCATCCTCACCGAGCTGAGCTGCTTTTAGTGCCACCCCAAAGAGCTGGATGTTAAGGCAGTGGTTCCCAGTGGAGCCAACAAGAATGGGAAGCTTAAAGCACCACCAGCTTCACAAATGCCTTTAAAAACCCAACTCAAGAGGCCCCCCAGCGCTGCAGAAAGTGATTCCTTGCAGACATGAGTTGTCCAAGGGAGCACACAGAGTTTCTGAGCTCTTTGCCACACGTACAATCCCCCCAGACCCTTCCCTCGACAGAGGACGCTCAGGCTGAGGAAAGCCTGTGGCACGGTTTGCAGCTGAGATCTCTGAGCATCTACCTGTGCCTCCGTGACTCCCCGGACCTGTCTCTGATAAACTCCACTAAGCCTGTGCAGAAGCAACTTTCCTGTTTGTTCTGGGCTCCAAGACCTCTCTGCCTTCCCTGCTGCAGCCTTGCTATCCCAAGACTTCAACACCCTGTACTTCCCACGTATTGTTCATCTCCAGTTGAGATGTTGCCTCTTCCTGTGCTTGCTCTGCCTCCCAAGATGAAAAAAAATGCTCTCTGCCCGTGATGTAACACCTCGTGAATCACGGGAATTCAGCCTTTTCCATGCCCATTTAGTCCCAGCTCATGTGCTCTTTCTAATCCTGCTCTTGTTTCTGAAAGAGGAAGACAGGGAGGGAAAAAAATCATTGCCTCTCTAGTACAAATAAAGCACAGTGATGGCAAACTCTTCCCTCAATACTCCAGTCACTTTGTTTTACAGAGTACTGAAATGAAAGGGATACTTTAGATTAAAAGATTTGTTTAATGGTCTGATTAATTCATTCCAAACAGACAGAGACTGTTCTGAGGATCTCTGTTAGCTCTTAACCTTTCCAGCTTGGGGTTTTTTTGTGTGTAAGCGATGTGTTTTAATTTAATATTCAGTGCCTGCTGCGCTCTCTCTGGGCTGGATCACATGGCTTTTCTCCTGCACATGGAGAAGGGACCAAATGCTTCTTAAAATATACAGAGAGGAGCTGGTAAACAAGGAGGGCAAAAGTGGGAGGGCTCACCTGGCAGCCCGCACACGCCACAGGCAATTACCCCATTCACCCTGGTTCAGTTCACAAAATTAATTAGCACTGAACGCTGCTGGTCCATATTATTTCTGAGCTAATGAGCAGGAGAAGCTGCAAATCCAAAGGCAAGCACACCAGGTAGCCAGAGGCAAGTTTCCAGCCCTCAGGAAGGGACAGAATCCCAACCGTGATCCCAACAGGAAGCTTTGCAAAGCTGGGACTGGAGTTGGGAATTTGAGCGTGGAGGTTTTGGGGAGGAGAGCGCACCTGTGGGATGGCAAGGCATGAGGGGAAACTGATCCTGCTCCTTGGTTTTTGGAGACCTGGGCCAAAGAGCAAGGGGGCTGGACAGTGCCCTGTGCCTTGCCTTCATGGGCGCTGTAGAGCAGCTGCACCCTGCAGGTCACCTGGTCCTGGGCACCACAATGCCCATACGGCAACGTGGCCACGACCATCCCTCACACAGGCACAGTGTCCTGCGCCTTCTCATGCTCCTGGTGCCTTCGCCTCTTCCAAGCAGATCCCGGAATGGCCATTATCAGGCATGGGCATGCCCTGTGACAAGACAGAGGGGTTGCAGGATTGGCACATGGGTTAGAGGTGACAGAGCTTCAGCTCCTGGCTGGCAAAGGCCATCTCTTGA
Organism: Donacobius atricapilla; assembly: GCA_013397315.1. NCBI lineage: Eukaryota > Metazoa > Chordata > Aves > Passeriformes > Mimidae > Donacobius > Donacobius atricapilla. The sequence continues at coordinate 193,888 of WBMY01000875.1, forward strand.
ATGGCTGTCACTGTCATGCAGGAATTCAGGAGGCCTATCACGTTACACCTGCTTCCTGCAGGATTCTAGCTGTTTCCCTTTCCCCCTGTCCTCTCTAAGTGTGAAGACAGATTCATCCTCCGATTGAAACACAGCACCACTGTGCCAGGGGAGAAGTGACAGTGACAAACAGGTGCAGGAAGCTCTCCCACCAAACCCCAGACCCAACACTGGACCTTGTCCTCACTGCCACCACCAACCACTCTTGTCCCTGGCTGGATACACACGGCATGGCATTAACCCTGAGGAAAGACAAGCTCAGCAAGGCGAGCGGGAGATGATCCCCAGGCGCTGCTCAGGCAGCAGGCTGGGAGCAGGGGAAGCAGCGTTTTGTTTCTGCCTGCCGCGCCATCGCAGCTCGGCTCCTGCCTTCGCTCAGCCCCCTCCTCTGCAGCTGCGGAGAAGTGACACCGCTCGCTTCAAGTGAGGCAGAAAGTTCAGCGCAGGCACCTGCTAAGAGTACTCCACTCTAGTGCTCATCTCGCACGCAAGCCTCCAACCACAGGCTGCTCCCCTCCCAGAGGGCCCAAGTGGGTTAGGAGAGGCTCCATTAACATGAACAGCATGATTTTGGGTAGCATGGACAACCTCCAAGCCAGCAAGGCTGCTCCCTGATCACCCCTCCTCCCAGAGGGCCCAAGTGGGTTAGGAGAGGCTCCATTAATATAAACAGGATGATTTGGGGTTGTACGGACAACCTCCAGGCTATCAGGTCACGAGTGCCCCTCCTTCAGCCCAGGCTCGGAGCTCCCATGAACTCAACGTTATTTCCATGTTCAGCCTCCTGTGTGTTCAGCCTCACAATTAATTTCATCTGACTGATCTCTGTTTGCCTGTTTCACTGACAACATATCCCCCCACAATACCAATTCCAACAACCACAAATTAAACACAACCAAAAAAAAAAAGCTGCCCAGCCAGAACATCATTTTACTTTATTCGCCTGTTTATTATTTTTCACCCCATATGCTCACAATTATTCTTGTTTCCATTTTGCTGCTTAACAAGCAGAGGGGAGGGGAAAATCACATTCTCGAGTTTTTCCCTCTATCCGTCTTTCCCCCTTTTTTTAGCACAGAACAGATGTTTCCCACGTCAGTGTCTCTCTTGACAAAGGCAGTCTTTTTCTGGTGGGAAAAAGATACTCCAAAGGAAATTTTCCTCAAGCTCTACTCCCAAATTTTTTCAGGTTTCCCTGGGCTCTTCCTGTGGCTCCAGCTAGAGCACAAAACTAAGCGTGTCTTCTGGGTTATCCCAGCACACCAGACTGCCTGGAGCAGTCACCCAACCTTGCTCATGACCTTCAGGGCAGCTTATACAAAAATAGCACAATAACGGAAACCGCCATTAGTGGGAATAAATAACTTCCATTAGCGTCAACTGCAACTGTCCCAAGAGGGGAAAGGAGTCCAGAATTAAAGGTATTTAATTAAAGATGTTTCAGAAATTTAGGTTGGATAGATGGAAAAAATTCTTCAAAGTGAGGGTGGGCAGGCCCTGGCACAGGGTGCCCAGAGAAGCTGTGGCTGCCCCTGGATCCCTGGCAGTGTCCAAGGCCAGGCTGGATGGGGCTGGAAGCACCCTGGGATATTGGAAGGCGTCCCTGCCCATGGAAGGGGGTGGAACGAGATGGGCTTTGAAGTCCCTCACAACCCAGGCCATTCTGATTCTATAATGTGTTAGCACTACAGGAGGAACTCACTCACCTAAAACCCAGAACATAAAACCACATCTAGACTGCAGTGAAGGCACCAACCAGCACCAACAGCCTTGGCATGGGACAAAGAGAAAGGAGGTCCCCTCAGATGCCTTCAAAGAGGCATCACAATCAAAACAGTTCAATCCCAGGGCTTAGTGCCAGGACCTCTGGCTATTTTTTGGCTCCTTGTTATCTACTGTTCTTGTTTTCTGACTGTGCCTCAATTGATTTGTATGAAAAATGGGGATGATAATGGCCAGCTAACAGTGGCAATCTTTGAAATACTGGCTCTGCTAAAACAGATGAGCTGTCTCAGCTTACAGAAGCGACCCTGTGAGCATCACCAGAGATGGAGTTCTCTTTTCCTAGCGTGAACAATAAATCACCAGCTCATCTCTGCTCTGGGATAGTCAGGGAATTGGGGTAGCGGTCGACAAGGTGTGCTTTGGCAAATCGCCCCACAAACATCGGCTACTGAATATTGCAACACTGGCAGAGCGAGGAGGGGACCAGGGCTCACTCTGCCTCTTCCTCCCGCTGCCCTGTGTGAAGAGAAGCAGGCGCTTGAAGAGAAAAGCAAATAAACCTCTTGCTGCAGAAAAAGGCCAAAGAAGTACAACCTGTGTGCATGTGGGACCTTCAAAACTCCCATCTGTTCTTGCTTGAGCCGGTGGCACAAACTGGCTTCCAAGTGTGCAAATATGGCCAGGACTGAAGGGAGCAAAGATGGTGGGGGGCTTTTGTTACAAGAGCATGGAGTCACAGGACAGAAGGAAACAGCTTCACACTGACAGAGAGTAGGTTTGGATTAGCTATTGGAAAAAAAGTTCTTCCCTGTGAGGGTGTGAGGCCCTGGCAGAGGTAGCCCAGAGAAGTTACGGATGTGCCACCCCTGGAAGTGTTCAAGGCCAGGTTGGACATGGCTTGCAGCAACCTGAGATGGAGGAAGATGTCCCTGCCCACTGCAGGAGGTTGGAAGCTGATCTTTAACATCCTTTTCAATCCAGGCTATTCTATGATTTTATGACTCCATGTTTGGCCAAGAGACCCAGACACGAAACTCCAGGAGCATTTCCATGCATGGAGCAAACCCCACGCTCACAGTCCCTAGCACAACGCCACCCCATGCCCAAATCCCAGTGCTTTGGAGCTGCGTCTCCTCCGGAGCTGCCGCGATCACTGCTGGCACCAGCCCCTTCCCCAGGACGAGATAATGTGCATTATTTGCTAAAATAAGTTTGACATTAATGAGCAGGAGTCTCGCTGGCAAAGGCTCACACTGCGCAGCAGATGTGATGCGGACTCACAGCTCCTTCCCTCCCTGCCGGGCGGATGGGAGGAAGAGCTGGAGTCACGGAGCTGGTGTAACGCGGCCAAGAAGACTGCGTCAAGAGGGACTGTCACCGCCAGTGCCAAGCCAAGACGCCCTCCCAGCAGCAGCCTGGATGCTTTTTAAAGAGGCAGGCTGGGAAGGAGACAGATGTCACCCCTGACAGACAGGGCAAAGGCAGGGGATGGCTGGCACTGGGGCTCCACTCCCCAGGAAATGCCGACATGGGACACGGTCATTTGACTTCCTGCAGAAAGTGGGCAGTGAGTGATCGAAGCATTCGTCTGAAAGCGCTTGTTCCCTCCAGAGCATCAGCTTCAGATTCAAGCCAGGCAGCTCAATTCCTCATCTTCTGTGCTCAATAAACCCTGGTCCATAAAATTTATTGCCTGCTTCTAGATGACAACTGCAGGGAAAAAAACCCCGTGCTGTAGTCGCGTCTCGTGTAGACAGCCTTTACAGATGGCATCACCATGGCTGATTTACGTGAAACAAGAGGCAGGCCAGACCTGAGTCATGGGAAAAATCCTATACCCGATCAGCAGCAAACACCTTCTCCATGGCCCCATCCTCTCTGAGCAGTGCCCCACTCCACAGGTCAGTCACAGCATGCTGGAGAAAGTTCCAGTGCATCCAAGGACTTGGGAGAACCGAAATCCCCACAGCCACCTGCACCAGTGTGTGCATCACTACGGAACCCACATCCTCCTGCCCCTGCGTGGGAAACGTTCAGAACAGGCAGACAGAAGGCACAGGGAGAACAGCCATGGCAGGAGAGCTCTCTCTCAGTCCAGGAATGTTGCAGCAGGACCGGCTGCTCCCCTTCCTACACTGCCTGTCACAAGGAGTTCAGTCCTCCTGCATTACACGCTTCAAAATCCAAGAGTGGCTGGTCAGCCCTGGGGAAGTGCGTGCTCTCTCCACAGCTCGGGAAGGGCAGGTACGAGACAGAATAAAACCAAGCATCCACTGACCCTGAGAAAAGGGCAAGGACTCGAGTTAACCGGAGTATCTGAGCTGCAGGATGAGGCTTGGACAGGTCTGGAGTACCTGGGAGAGGAGCACAGAGCAAAACCATGAGGGCTGGGGAAGGTCAGCACTGAAGGATGCAGGACTGATATCCTGGGAGACACAGTCCCTTCACTCTCATCGGCACCAAACTCAGCCATGGAAGTGAGGACTGTGTGAGCAGAGCAACGTCTCTGCCACGCTCTGCCCTCCTGTGAAAGCTTCACTGACAAAGGGGAGAGACGCTGCAACAGCAGAGTTCAGAGCAGGTGAGGACCCAAACCACACAGCATCTGTGTGTGAACACAAAGCAGTCTCCGTGGGGCAGGGTGGAAGTCAGGGTGGGAGTGACCTGCTGAATCCTCCTCCATGGCACAGGGGCAATGGGACTGTTAGAGTGGGGAGGCAGCAGGAGCAGGGGAAAAAAATGGGGAAGAAAAGCCATGGTGAATGGAGTGGAAAGATTCCTGAAGGAGCCACGTTTGTCACATTAAAGTGAGTGAAAGGCAGTGCAGGCGCTTCCCTGCCTGTCAAGTGTGTTTGTCTCTAGTCCTGGGAATTTTCATTATTCATTACTCGCCTGGCATGGATAGCAACAGGAGCACGAGGTTCTGTCTAATCCCCACCTGATAATGCATTTCTGATAAGCGTGACGGAGCCGACGCCACTGACCAGATTCACATTTCCAGTGGATAAAATGCCATTTACAGCAGGCAGGCACTGAAAATTCAGATTGGGGAGATAAAGGGAGGTGTGGGCAATGGGTCCCAAGGGCATGAGGGATGAGCAGTGACGTGGGCCTGGGGACAGAGGTGATATACACAATGCTGCCTTGCCATCTGTGGCAAAGATGAATGCAAGTGTTTAATATTATAGATGTCCCAAGTGAGGACAAATCAGCAAGGAAGAGTTTTGGGTAGACTTGTCTCATCCGACCTAAATCTTCCCTCTATAATACAGAATTTGAGAAAGCAGAGGCCAGAATTAACCCCCTGGAGACACAATTCAGAGCTCCAGAAGTGCACAGTGCTTGGAGAGAGAGCTAATTCAGCGCTGCCTGGGGTCCATGTCCACCAGCAATTATCATGCCTCGGATCAACCTCATTGACTCCAATCCTACCACAGTACAAAGCTACAGCAATGGGCCATTAATATTTATCAGGCTTCATACGAGGAAAAATGGCTTGTATGATACGTTCTGTGTAATTTATGTCATGTATTTTAACAGTGGGTCATGGCAGAAGCCAGATAACAATAACCTTGTCAACCAGCAGGATTTATAGCCTGGTTAAAATACACAGAAAGGTACCTGCATTGTTGCAAACATAAGTATTTCAAGTGTGAACACTCTAAAGAAGAGGGGTACTGGGAGAGGGGATTTTGCCAGAGGGCAAAAACTGTGGCTGTTTGCGAGAGAGAGAGAGAGAATTTAGGTCAAGTACATACACGAAAGAAGTTCTTGATTCCAAGATCTACAGGGCAGTGCTACCATCTCCCAGAAGGAAGGAGAAGATGCTCCGTTGTTTTCCACATTTGAAAGTAGATTGGATGGAGAACTAAATATTACATATGGTGGAGAGGAGCTCACACTCCGGCATGGGGAGAGACTAAAATACAACCTGCTGTGAGAAGTGGCAATGGGGAGATGGCACAGCCTTTCCATCCTATTCCACAGAGAAGCTCCCCACACATATTCAGAGCCGGAGCTGCTGATTTTGGGTGACAGAGACAAGTTTGCAATGCGTTCTGTTCCTGGCAGCCCTGCAGAGTCAGCCAGGAAGGAGGGAGCGGAGCCTCCCCCGACTGCCGTGTGATGAGCGGCGTTATCGCCATCCAAGGACTGGTTCTGCAACCCTCAAGGGACAAGGAGGCTGCATGGATATGAACAAGGACAGTATTTCACCTGGAAAAGCTCAGCTTGACTTTTCGATCTCAGCCTGAGCCAGTAGAAAATCTTTTACTCCTCATTAAGAGTCGAGAAGCAAATCTACTAAGGCTCCGAGAAGGTTGCACGTGGATATTGGACTCACTGCCCCTGGCAGATGGGGAACATGCCCAGAGAGGCCCAGACCGAATTGCTGCTGTTGGTCACAACACCATGGCATGTCCAAACATCTCAGCCTAGAGCCAAGAGATGCACACGGATTTACCCTCACCCGGGGTCTAGCCTTCCTCTGCCTGTCCCTTAATGACCTCTCAGGATGCAGGACCAAATGCCAAGGAGCAGGTTCCCCAGGAAAACGGCAGGTAAGGACCAGCTAGTCCCAGAAGACAAGAGCATCCCCGCAGTCTTGGCAGCAGGAGAGGCACAGCGTAACTCCCTCCACACAGAGATCATAACTTTGCAACAGCAGCTCTTTAACAGCTTCCCTCGCTAACAAGCTGCTCTTGTTTTCATGTTTGGGAATGGCTTAATCCTGTATATGATAACATCCCCAACAAGCGAGTGCATTAAACTGTGACAGCTTTTCACTGACCTAAGCAATTGCATTGTGAAAACGCCATTAGCGTCTCTCTCTTCTTCATCTAATCCCCCCTTCCCCCCCTCCGCCTCTTCCCTGGCCAGTAAGAGCTATGCTCAACACCACTATTAAATTACCCTTAGAAATACGCTCCTCAAAGAAAATCAATGCACATGTGTTTTAACACTTGTCACAAATAGATCAGCAGGGCAATCAAACATACATCATTCCGCCCAGGGTTTAAATAAATACCAGGACCACGTGTTGATGGTGCATTCCCACGGCTGGAGCACCTCTGGGCTGCTGCCGTGCCCGACACTGGGCTCTGCTCCGCCTAGATCTCCTCTAACAGGGGTGCTGCCCACACTACTGGAAAGGCAGAAGGTAGAAGAATCGAGCCCCATCACACCAGAGCTCATTGCACCTGGTCTTCCAGCAATCCTCGTGTACCTGCAGTGAAATTCGGGGGAGCGGAACAGGCAGCGCTGCCCATGGCAGCATCAGGCTGTGCAGAAGCTGCTGCACAGGCTCACTTGGCTTGTTTTTCAAACCCTACTGCTCATTCCCTTCCTGTCACTATTATTTACTGCTCTGGGTGCCAGTGGGACAATTGTCCCCACGTCTGTCTGTAAAGAGGCATGGCTGATGGTTTGTATGGGGAGCATGCACACGGGTCTAAAGTGCCTGATAAATAGATCGTGAGCCTTCAAATCTGTTCCTACTGTGAAGATGTTTGCTGCAACTATTTTTACTTCAATATCGTTCTCTCTATTTTTATTTTTTTTTTAGAAACCATCCTTCCTCTTTTTTTCCTTGATCAAATCGGGACAGAGAGGGATTTCTTGCTGACTAATTAAAGCCCCACATGTTAATGAACTCCCAACACTTTACTGCCTCAGAGTGTCTGCAGCCCCACAGGAAATTAATAAGAGCTTTAATCACAAAGAGACTTGAAAGGTCAGTGCCTGCTATGGGTCTCCAAACACAGAAGGCAAAGGAATCATATCATATTTTTAAAACACCCCGCTGAGAAGCCACGGGGCTGAGGCCAGAGGCAAAATAACAGGCAGAAAATGAGTGGTACAGCTGCCGTCACAGGGCTGGGGAAAAGCAGGACAGGAGAGGCTGTAATCACATGCTCTTCTTTTGTCTTCTATTTAATCTGCCTAACCTTTGTTATTCCTTTTTCTCTCAGAGCAAGGCCAAATTACACGTGATCGATCTGCTTGAGAGTAACCCTTTACCAGCCTACCTGATGGCTCATCTGCTGACCTTCCCCTCCATCCCCTTGCTAAACCAGCTCTTCCTGGTTTTCCTTTCCTCATTATGAGTGTACATCTTCCTAAAGCTCCTTTCAAGATATTAAGAAGTACATGGAAAAATTGATACTGTAAGTAGATGCTCCAGATGGACCAATTACTGAATTAATCCGTAATACCCACCTGGCTCCAGCAGCCAGTTATTTACAGCAGGCACCAAGGCACACATAATCTGTTCATTCCTCAGCGCAATATCAAAGCGCAGCGTTACGAGCACCAGCTCCACAAGCTATTTTTAGCCCAGCCCCAGTGAAATTTCAGTGCTTGAAGGACTCCAGCTCGAGGAGCATCTCCAGGTGGAGGAATGAACTCGGAAGGATTGGTTGAAGTAGCTGTTTCTGGGGTCAGAGAGCGCAGCCCCATCCACAAGAAAACTGGGGCTTCCTATGTTTTCACGTGGCTGTTCCTGGGACAAACCTCAGCCTTTCACAGTTTTTAACATCCATTCCAGCAGCAGCATGTCCAGGACCAATGGCAGAAACCAGCCTGAGGTCACAGCTCTGACTTCAGACCTGGTCTGGCCACCCCACGCTGCCCACAGCACAAAACCACCAGACCTATACTCACTGCTCAAGTCAGGAAAGTCTCTGTTGTCCCAGTCTGGGCAGCCAAACCAAGCTGAAGACCCCTTGGCTGTTGTGAGGACCCTCAAAGCTTTGCATCCACACATCCTCCTTCCCTTTCCAAGCCCCTCAAGAGGCTCTGTCAGCTCTTCTCTCTCCTTATGCTCTCCCCAGTTTCTCTGACCTCTGAACCCACAACGATGAGATTTCCTACCTGATGGACTCTAAAAGCTTCAGCTCCTCTAATCACAGATCAATGGCCTATTCCGTGGAGAGAAAAGCATCTTTGGGGGTGTTTATCATCCCTGCAAAGTTCTGCTGTCCTCCTCTCTCTCCTCTGCCTTTTTAACCCCTTGCCACCCACAGTCTCCTGCTGGATGCCCTTGGGACAGGCTGAGGAAGGAAGCAATACCCTCAGGATGTGCAAGCAGCTGCTGCCAGCACCCTCAGCAGGGCATTTTCTGCAGAAATCTCTGGTCCTGCCTTTAAATTGAGCCATTTATCCCTCTTCTCCCCCAGTCACCTCAACATGGTTGTAATCCAAATAACAAGAAGGAACAAGGCCAGAAATGAGTCCAAGCAGAAACCAAACTTCCCTACAAGTTGGAATGAGGTGCTAGAGGAACAGGAAATTTGGCCACTGGAAGCAAGCATCCAGACCTAGGAGGCAAGTCTGGCCCAGCCACAAAGTGAGCTCCTGCAAAGCTCATACCTGAAAGCCAGGGATCAGACCTAACACATCACTGCTCCAGCCCAACTCCAGGGTGCATTCAAAGGCTTCTGTGCTCCAGAGGCCTTTCAGCTTTTGGGTTTACAAGCTAAATCCCAAGCGGGAAGGAGCCCCCAGCACTACCGCTGGGGCTCAAATAAAGACTTGGCAACACACAGCCCAGGAGAAAACCCAACGATCCAACGGCATCAGAGACATCTCAGACACCCTCCTGCTTGCAGGCTCACAGCAAGTGCTTCTTCCCTCGAGTTCAAAGTCTTTTCCCTTCGGGCAAGTTATAATTGAGCCCCGTGACGTTCCCCACACGGCCGCTCTCGGACGAGACCCGTCATCGCTCCAGTTTCTCTCTGGCAATTCCTCGATCTCGTTTTGACTTACAGTGCCTCGTCCCCTCTAGGGATTTGGCCCCATCTACAGAGATAATTGGAAACACACCCTCTGCATTCTCCTCCTGTCAGGAGCCAGCTGTCTGAGCCTTTGAAGGCAATCTCCCTGTTTTCCTTTTCCTGCTCCCCATGAAAGCATCTGCTGAGATCCTAGGGAGAGGGAGGAGACAGCCCTTCTCTCTCCCCAAATATCTCATCCTCTGCAGGCCAGCTGCAGCTTCTCCCTTAATTTCCAGCCAGATTTCATCTGACGGCACTTTAGGAAGCGATAGGAGAAATCACCATCGGAGCAATAATATGATTACAGTCCCTCAACAGCCATAGCTGAGGCTACAATAACCGCAGAGGCTTTGGCCTCACCTCAACCCATCCTGCTCCAAGCAGCCCAATCCCCACTCCCACTATTTTTTTTTTATTATATTTGATTATCTGTCTGCACCAGGGAGGATGAAAAGCACATAAACCCATGGGAGATGCAGAGAGAAAACTTTCCTGGTGAGACCCGATCCTCCCACCACATCCCTCCCTCCCTGAGACAGGGAATGTCTTCCCTTTCCCGCTGCACTGACATTGGCCGTCTGAACAACTGGGATATATAAAAATATACATATGTGTATATATATACACACACACAGATACACACACACACACACATATATATATATACCCTTAAGAACAACCCACTTAATGAGCTCTGATACCCTCTTTGTAAAGAGTGGGAAATTATCTACAAGTCTAGGAATATCTTCATTAAAAATGCATTTAGCTGTGGAGCGCTCAGAAAAGAGAGACCTGTAATACATGAAAGATTAGCCCCAGATTGCTGATTGGGCTCTTTCACATCGTTATGGTAATTAGACTCACACAGCCTGTTGTGCTGACTCCGACACTTTGCCGGGTTTGCCTTTGTCTGGGATTTAAGGTGGATTTTCCCCCGTTCCTCACCCCTTCTCCCTCTCCAATTCCGCTTCTTCGGCCGCTGGCCAAGGAGCGGGCACTACCTCGGCTCATCAATGTGCCAAATGCCGGATCCGATGCACCCTGCTCCCGGCTGCCTCAGACAACCCCAGCCCTGCCTCGCAAGAGCAGAGAGAAATTAATGGTAATTATGAGGTGTGAGTGGATATTACAGCTCTCAATCTGATTGCCACCGAAACCAAATAAAAATGCAACTTAATCAGCCGATTATTAAAGCAAAGGATAAACAAAAGGCGATGTGTCCTCGTGCCTCCCAGCTCCCTGCCCTGCCTGTGTGCCCGCGCTCCAGCTGGGGTTGTCTTTGCCCCATCTGTACGAATTCAAAGGGAAATCCATCTCAGCCCACCCAGCCTGTGGAGCTGAAGCAAAGAGCTGTACTTCAGACGAGGAGTGAGGGAAGGAAAACGCTCAGAAGGTTTCCAAGGAGGAGCACATCTAATGATTGCCGTTTCCGACAAGTCTCGTGGCTCACCCCTTGTTGTGAAGTACTGCTCCTCTTTCCTGAGCTGCTGAACTCCCTCTGAGGATCACACAGCTCCAGACCCGCTCTGAGCCATATGGGCGAGGCACGAAGCTGCCAGTGAGCCCCTTGTTTAACCCAGACAAGGAGAAAGGGCCGTTTCATGGTGCAGAACCTGCGCACAGACAAGCTGGGAATGTGTCGTATTATCACTGCTTGGGCACCACTGCAGCCTCTGCCCCTGAGCTACAGCAAACAGCAAAACAACCTCTCCCAGCACTCTGAACTCGGGATCCACACCCTACAAAGTCCTGCCCTGCTCCCCACTGCCTGAGAATTAGCAAAGACCTATAAAAATCCCAAGCATCTCCTGGACAACAAAGATTTCCAAAACCCCTCTTGCTACCAGCTGCTGAAGCACCTCTGGGGCAGAGAGGGATTTGAGGTGCAATGGTCAAACGCAGCTAGCCCAGGAAGCAGGGAGTACAACAATCTGCAAGCTCCCCTCGTCCCATCAAACAAACAAACAAGGCACCACTTTCTCCCTCCTAAAATAAGTCCGGGCTTCCGCGCTGCCGCCATCCCGGATGATAACGCTCCTCTGGTGACCCCGAGGCGCTGCCAGCCCATATCATCACTCGCTAATCCCAGCCACCAAGCCCTCTAACCCCTCTGCTCACCCGCTTATCTCTCGGGCCCCTATCTGCCCACCTTAGGTTTCTGCTGGAGTTTGTCTAATCCGGCTCCGAGCCCAGGGGATCTCGTGGAGCCATTGGCCTTGTATTAACCTTATGGCACCAGGGCAGGTTTGGAGACTTTCCAAATGCGATCTGAGTGTCTGACTCAGGATAATAATAGACAGGAACGATCGTAAATTAATCTTGTCATCCATCTCTCCCTTCCTCATACATGTATTAATGTGTTTCTATAGCCCCTCCACATCCTCCCTCCGCTCCATTCATCCATCTATCCCTGGCATGTCCTTTAATTACCTACCCATTAGGCTTCCTCTTTCTTGGATCCATATTTGATCCCTTCTCTGACTGCACTGGGGAGTATGTTTTAACCCTGCAACAGACCGTGGGGGAAGCTTTGGGGCAAGTTTCTTGCGACAGAGGGATGCTGAGCTCTATGCTCCCCAGAAGGGTCTCAAGAAATCCCTTCCTGGAAGCAAAAGAGCTTCTGGTTCAGTGGAGGAAGCTGTAAGCTGGACACCTACCCCAGGGGACACAGTTGGGGTGCCAGTGTGCTCCAAACCACCACTGGGCAGAGGAGAAAGCCAAGCCACATCTCCCGTAAGGACTTCAGCTTTGGGTACCCACCCTGTTCCTCCTCATCCCACTCTCTTCAAATCCTTCCGCCAAGGCCCCATTGCTCCAAGTCCTTGAAAAAAGTGAACAGGGAGGATGCAATGGAGGCTGCTGCCTCTGCTTACAGAGAGGGGCCAGGGCAACACCAGAGGGGGTACATTGGATATTAGGAAAAATTTCTTTATCAAAAGAGATGTCAAACCCTGGCACAGGCTGCCCAGGGCAGTTGTGGAGTCACCATCCCCATAAGGATGTAAAAGATGAGGAGATGTGGCATTTGGGGACATGGGTCAGTGGTGGGCTTAGCAGTCCTGGGCCAACAGCTGGACTCAATGGCCTTAAAAGGTTATTTCCAACCTAAATCAATTCTCTGACTCCATCCCCACATGGTTTCAGGAAACCATGGTGGGTGCTGACACAGCCTTTGCCTTTGGAGCAAGCAGATGGAAGTTCTTGCAGCTCCCAGCCCCCAGAGCTAGCATTCATGTCCAAAAAGCACAGCAGAGGCTCTGTGTGAACAACATCACCACCACAAATAAACCCAAGCACCAGCAGGATGACAGCTGTAATGAACCAGTGCATACGTCCCACTCGGAGGTTTCGGAGAGGCTGTTCAGCTGCTGATGACGGATGACATTTGGATTTCAGCGAGACAGTTTGCACAGGAAGGCTGCAGAGCAGCCAGCTTGGAGACACCTCTCTGCTTCCCCCCCGTAATTGCTTAATAAGCGTTGTATCCCTGCAGCCCCCGTCACTGTGCCCACATCTGGCGGGGAGGGACAGCATCACTGGGAAGCCACCACTTACAGATTGTCCCAGACTCCACCACGGAGCAGCACCAGCTGTCCCCATCCCACCCCCAGCGCTGATTTGCTCTTTGAACCCACAGTCATGAGACACACCAATCTCCCCATCCCCTTGCAGCGCTTTCCAATGCTTGCACCAGACTGCTGTTCCCAAATATCTAACCTTGATCTTCCCTACTGCAAATTAATCTGATTCCTTCCTGTTCCGTCTAGCAGTGGACACAGAGAGCAATCGATCGGTCTCTTTTCTATAACAACTTCTGACATATTGGAAAAAACGAGATCGCATCTCCCTCCCTTCCTTCGGGTCCCACAGGCGGCACTCGGAGCTTTTCCAGGAGCTCTGCCTGGCTCCACAAACACCCAGCCCTGCTGCACAGGCAGGGGAGCTGGTCTGCAGGTCTGCCCCTTCCCTCTCCTGCTGCTCTCAGAGTTACACAGGGGGCTCAAGCCCCCGAGCCTGGTGGGGAAAGATGCAGGAACTAATGGCTTTAAACTGAAAGAGGGAAGATTCAGATTAGTCACTAAGAGGAATTTTTTCCCTGTGGGGGTGGTGAGGCCCTGGCACAGGTTTCTCCATCCCTGGAAGTGTTCAAGGCCAGGTTAGATGGAGCTTGGAGCACCCTGGGATAGTGGAAAGCGTCCCTGCCCTTGACAGGGGGTGGAACAAAATGATCCACATAGTCCCATCCAACACAAACCCTTCTATGATTCCGTAATATTCAACATTCCCAGCAGTCATTTCTAGCTTGGGCAATAGAAAAACTCCAAAAAGCAGCATCTAGCCTGTCTCCCTGCATGCACGCTCACCTGCATCTCCCTCCAGCCCTGCATTTCTCCCATGGAGTGCCCTGCGGGCGGATGCCCAAGCACCACCCTGCCAGGAGGGTCTGTGGCAGAGCTGGTTCCCTGGCTGTGTGCCATCCCAGGGTCTGTGTGACCACTCTGAGCACCACCACAGCATTTGGGACATCAAAACAACAGAGAGTGGCTTCGTCAAGAGCTCTGCTATTTATACCTGAGGGCCTGATGAGCACCGGCAACAAGGGAGACACAAAGGCGAGCGGCGGGAGCTTGATTACCAATGGGTATTTTTAGTGCGTGCGGGGGTGCAGGAGAATGCTCCGCTCCCAAGGCTGAGGGTTTTCAGTCCCCCGTCTGATCCCAAATGGCAGCACTGCTGCTGATCCCCGGCATTCAACCCCTGCCTGCCAACTCACTTGTGCTCCCAACTGCAAATGGGTAAATCACTGCAATTACGCTCAGAAAGCCGCATCCCTGACCTTCCTTTTTCCCACTTCTGCACACATGCCCCAGTCCCACAAACCAAAGTAATGAGTGGAATTGAAACGCTTGCACCGTTAATGGAGCCCGCTTCTGACTGTGGTGGGTGCTGCTCCTTTGCCTGGCAGCCAGCGCTGGGCGCCCGCGTGGGAGCCCAGCAAGGAACCATCTCCAGTCGAAGGGGAGGCAGCAGCTTTTCCAACTCCCAGGTGAGGCCGAGCCCCACCGGGGCTGACTCACAGGCAGGCAGGAGCTGCTGTGTGCGGCACATTAACACAGCTGTCTCAGCTTCCAGGTGAATCAGCTTTGCTTCGTCAGACACATCAACAGGTTCAGCACTGCCATCCCCTCTCCTGTTCAGACTTATTTTAATTGCAAGATGCAAATAGCATTCTCCACTCATATTCCTTCCCACGTCCATCTAGAAATATCTCTCACATCATCTACTTTTGTGTTCATGACTTTTTTAGCACTCTGCTCTTCTCTTCCCCACCTTGCCCTGATCCAAGTTTGTAGCAAGGGCCAGGGAATCCGGAATGGGAAGAGTCTGGGTCTCTGCACCCACTTTTTCAAATACCAGTGGGCCTAAAGCTGGGTCCCTTCTGTCCAAGACTTCAAAAACTGCTCCTCCAACAATGCCAGCATTCCATCTTCATCATATGCACGACCCACAGGATGTGTGCCAGCATTCCTGGAGTTTCAGAGCTTCCCTCAAACCTCTCATTCCCACATGAAAGAGGCTGGACACCCAGTAGTTTCTACCTGTATGGAAAAATACCAGCAGAGCACCTCTGGAAACCAGGCTGTGTCTCCAGGGACCTGTAGTGGGTACAGGCACAGAGCAGCTGTGGAGAGAATAACTTCCCAGCAACTAACCAGACACTTCAAAACCTTCCCAAAGGGGTTCCTGTTCCTCAGCCACTCTAGGGAGGGTGTCTGCCAGCACACAGCTCCCCTCGAAGCCGTCAGCTCTTCCTGACTCCCCTTGGATACGCAAGAACCATTTCAGCCCTGTCCTTGGACATCTCTTACACGCAGCAAATTAATACCGGCAATCAATCATTAATCAGAGCTCTCCTCCAGCTACCAGGGAAGGGAGCTGAACCAGGCCAAGTTCTGCTCCCATTTATGTCAGACAAATGCAAGCCCGTGGAGCAACTCCAGATCTACACGGTGCGACAGACAGCAGAGCAGGGCTGGGCACTCAATCACCGGCGCCGGGAGCCAAGCGGAGCAGCCAGTGGCCCGGCAGCTGGGCCAGGCTTCAGCCGCTCCAGCAAGGCTATTAGTGAGGAGAAAAGGGAAGAAAAAGTACCCCCGGTGGTTATTCACCCGCCCGGCCTCGCTAAGAGAATGTAATCATTAGATACGGCTTTTCCCATTATAGCTCGTTAATGACTTGCCATTGTCCTCCAGCATGCGAGGAGGGAAGCATGGAGGACAGGATCGGCCTGATTGCTGAGGTGTCCTGCGCTCGCCACAGCTGTAATTAAAAGCTGCTATTGCCTATTTCTTATTAGGGCTGGCCGGCAATTGAACCTGCTCTGCCAAGAATTGTGTCTTCCCTTACATATGTACACATACTTATAGAGATATAGGTAAATTTTAAATGTAATCATTTATAAAATAAGAAATTACCTCATTCTGCAGGCATTTCAAAAGAACTCCCATCATTCCAGACTGTATAAATATTTTTAATATCTTTAGCACGGCCATCCAGCCTGTCCAACTGCTGCAGGGCTATTTCTTCCATGCTTCAAGCCACCCATGCCCACCCTGAAATACGGGAGCTGTAATCCACGCGCCCAAGCGAGGCTCCTAACCCACTTATTTTAATTATCCGTGACACCAGCTCTAGATAGGTACTGTGAAACTCATGATCTTGTGATTTCCAGCAGCTCTCTTCGGGGACCACGCCACACGTTACTGCCACAGCCCTGCTCAGAGACGGCTCTGCCTGTCTGAGGGGACAGTGGTGGCTTTTTTATTTGTAGCTACTGCAAAAACCATGTGGCAACTGCCTGGAAAAGGGCAGAGCAGCAACTTGGGGGAAGATTTGGGAGCCAACAGGTCTCCTAGAAGGATGCAACCTGCTGGGGAATGCAAGAGGAGTGACCAGCAAGGCTCTGCTCTGCCCACAGAGCAAACGCCGGGTAGGTGGTGCACACTGACACCTGGCTGAGCCTTGCACATCTCCAGCGAGTCAGCGGGGTTTCTTCTATTTTTCCATGGCATGAAAAGCTCCAGCAGCACCAAGACAGCGTGCAGCCCCCCTGCCTTAGGTCCCTGCAGACTCCTGGAAGCAGCCTGCCATGGCTGCCTTTAATAACTTTGCAATCAGGTTTAAATTGCCACTGCAAAAGGTTTATAAAAGTTTGTGTTGCCTGCTAATTAAATCCATACAAATGCCGGCTTGGCATTAATTTACTGTAAAATTAGTGTGAGGCTACAGTGGGTTATTTTCAAGAAACTTGTCCACGCTGAACTACCACTGAGGAGCAGCTGACCTTGGGAATTATCTCCCCAAAGCCTCCCTGCCACAGATCAGACGCAGCTTTTCTTCCAGGCACCACATGCAAATATTGTTGCTTTTCAATTATTTGCTGACTGATCCAGCGGCTGGGAGACAGCAGCTAATTAAAATCTAATTGAAATAAAATAATTTCCAATTCTGCTGCCTTTCATCGCCTCTTGGAGCAAAGGTTCCTTGATGCACGGACCGGCTGCTCTCGGTCCCATTTGCCCCTTAGCTCTGCACACAGCCCATGGGCCACCCTGCTCTCTGCTGGGGTGTTCCAGATGTGGGGCCAGGATATACCCCCAGGGGGCGAAGAAGGGACATGGGGGAATAAGGGAAATCTTGAAATAAATAGGGAGCAAAGTGAGGAAAGAGAAGAGGATGGCAAGTGGATGAATGGAGAAGGCAGGGGAGGGGGAAGAGAGGATACAGCCAGGGAGGAAGGGAGCAAGCTCTGGCTATATGGATGTCCGAGGCCAGGCTGGATGGGACTTGGAGCAGCCTGGTCTAGTGGCAGGTGTCCCTGCTCACACCAGGGGGTCGGAACAAGATGAATTTCAAGGCCCTTTCCAAGCCAAACCACTCTGGAATTCCATGATCAATGAGAATCTCTTCTCCCAGAGCAGCACCCAGCCAGCACCTGGACCAAGCCACGCCTGAGCACAGAGGATAAATATACCCTCCGTCCACTCCGGAGGCACAGCCCCACTGGTCACCCTAGATGTGATTCCGTGGGGAGGATGGAGCAGAAATGAGCATGACAGCAGTGCCAAAACAGCCTCATCCTACAAGGCTGAGCCGAGGGATCCCCTCCAGCCAGGCAGCAGTGGGGGCAAGGAGCAAACTGGCTGCACAACCACCTCTATTTCACCCTTAAAAGTGAGGGAAAAAATCCTCTGCATAATTCAAGCAGAGGTGGCAGAAATGGCTTCCTGATATAGCTGCGCCTCAGCCACCGAATATAGAACTGGACACACTGTATAAAACCCAATTACTACTGTGAAAACCTCTCCCAGACATACACACTTGAGACTGTATTAACTCCAGAAACACACTATATCTTGTCATGCCAATAAAGTTCTTGACACTGAAATTGAGAGGAGGGAGAGCATCTATATGTACATGGGGACTATGGAGAGAGAGCCACGGAAAGCCAAGGATACGAAAGCAGCAGTTGATTATAACAAACCAGTTCAATTTGCCTGATACAGTTGCCCTAGTAATTTTTTCTTCTCCTTTTTTCCTCACCGCCTTTACAGCTCAGCAGGAGAAATCATAGTAATAATTAAAAAAATCCAACCAGAGTTATAAATAAAATGAGACAAAGAAAGAAAGGAAGAGGCACACGCAGTGTTTAGAGGCAGCGGAGCTGCCATGCCAAGGGCTTTGGAGAGAATTCCTCCTGCGTGCCCTCCCAGCTGTGCTGCTTTGTCCCTTTGTGGCCAAATTGGATGCTGTACCCTCAGCTGGTCACTCGGCTCTACGGCCACGACCAGCAGCACAAGAGCATCCCATGGTGATGCTGGAAGTGCAGGGATGGGGAGGCACCATGGCCAGTCCCCCTTTTTGAGGTGATGGGGAGGCTCTGTGCTCAAGTGGAAGGAAAGCTGCCAGCCTTGCCCTCCCTCCCATTGTGTCCCTGTGTTTGCTGCATCCTCCCCCTCCTCAGCAGCATGTCAGGAGCACAGCTCCCTCGGAGACACCCGCAAGTTTCTCTCCCTGGAAGTTCTGCTCACAGCTGGCTCCCACCTGGAGCACAAGGATAACCAAATCTGCTGCTCCTCAGGTTTCATTCCAGTGAAACGTTCTTCATTATTAATCCTCAGAAGAGGTTGCGGAGGATCACACTGATCAAATGATGTCTGCATTAGCAGGAGCACCGCACAACTGTCACTACATCACACAGCTCTTTCTCCCTCTCAATATTCACAGGAGCTTAAGGGCTAAACAAACTTCATTCGAGGAAGGAAGGGAGAGTGGAAGCCTTTTGCCTCCACCACATGGAATGGGCTGTGGGAAATGGCAGCAACGTGTGTCAGTTTGAGTTTGGGGAAAGCATCCCAGGGTCGGGATATTTGGGAGGCAGAGGCTCTAGCCGGGATGGAAGAGCTGCTCCTGGTGGGCAAAAATCCACAGCAGCAACCTGCCCTTCTTCCAACTGCAGAGACAGAGGAAGCTCCTGGAAAACAAATTTCCCTATCCAAGCTCCCCATAGTCATGTGGGACTGTGGATATTCACACTGCTGTGTTTCTGCAAGGTGTGCACAGCGCTGAGGGGAAAGCTCACAGCCGTCTCCAGATGTGGGGAGACTCAAATTGCAAAATATCTGGGGAAAAAAAAAAAAATCAACTCATTTTTGGTCTCATTCATTCCCGCACAGTCTTTTTTTCTAGCACCAATCTATGTGCCCCAAACTGAAGGGATCTGGAGTGAAGGTCCCCTCGCACTGCTGAGGTGGCATTTGGGACAGGCCTGAATGGGCTTTTCCTTGTCAAACCAGTCCATGATCAAATGGGGAGCACAGGGCAGGGAGAGAGGAGGGTGGCACAGGGCTAAATACCTTGCATAGAAACTTCGGTAGCAGGTTTAATTAAAAAAAAATAAAGAAAAATCAGGGGGTGGGACATAAGGATTTGCACTGGGACGAGAAGAGGCCCTTCTCTGCCCCTCAGAGCATTGGCAAAATGCTTCCCATCCCCTCATGCTCTTGGGGAAAGATGATGGTTCTTCATATTAATGATAAGTGTCAGCGTATCAATTTCAGCCTCTGCACGAGTTGAGATGAAACATGTGCCAAGGTCAGGGCTGGAAGGCTTAAGTGTATCTATTGTCATCCACATAATAGCACACGGATTCATTTCTATCATTTTTATCTCCCTTCTTTTTTAATAATCCTATAGCGAGGATATAATTCTCTATTAATACATTATAGAAGAAGCTTAATGGAAAAAAGCAGGGTGCTGCCTTTTTTTTCCCCAACTTACAAGCAGCACATACAGACAGGCGGGGTCTGAGGTTGCCCGTTCTCTTATTTTTTGAACAGAAGAAATGTTTTCGCTACTTGACTTGCCTCTTCTTTTTTCCCATTACCTCAGACAAAACAAGAATACAGAGTGTGCCTCCTGGGGAGGCTCATTAGAGGTTCCCCCAAACTGGAGGTTTTCTGAGCCATTATTTCACGGCGCAGGGTTTAACAAGGACATTTCTCTCACGAGCTTTTCTCCAAAATAAGCATTCCAAAAGGAGGTGACAACACGATCCACCACCGAAAGTGGGGTTTCAAACAGCCAGAGCTACCCCTCAGCCTCCAAAGAAATCGTGTCTCAAACAACAAAATCCTAACAAGTTCTCCAGATGTCCTCTGAGCCTCCCAGAGAATAGAAGACAGACATATCTTGAATTTTTAATGTGAAAACACTCTGAAAAGTAAGAAAGCAAACAAAGAGGAACAAAACCAAACAAAAATGAAGCTTTTTAGCCCTTCTATATATGTAAATCTCATCTCACTGATTCCAACATCTGTTTTTTCCTATTTTTTTAAATCTCAGCATAGCTACGTAAGAGAAACTACAGCAAACAACTCCAGAGCTGGAGCTACAAGGTCTGCTTTGGGAGAGGATGAGCTTGTCCCTCATCCATGCCATACCCACCATCACACACAGCTACCAGCACTCAAATAAATCCCTGTGAGCCCAATTTTTGGGAAGGTGAGCCAGGATTTTGCACGGACAAGCCAAGTGCTGTCTGTGGCCAACATGATGCACCATGGCCCACGCTGCCTTCCTGGTGTTGACTCATCCATTTCACCGTGGTCAAAAAGGAGCTTCCAACCACCACCTTGCCAGGGAAGATGGATTTTATGGCATCTGGAGACGCAAGTGTAGCAACACAGAAGAGACAACAACTGCTGGAGGAGTGAGAAGCGCTTTGCAGTGCTGTTTGTTCCCCCAGCACAGCCGGGGAGCAGCCCACAGGCATGGCGAGGTGTCAGCTGGACCTGTCATCTCCAGCTGGGAGCCCAGCTTCTGTCACTCACTGCCTGTCGCCTGCCAGTCCCGTCACGTTCAGCCCTAAAGCGCCACATTGTTCTCCCCGAGCGCTGGCAGCCAGAAATGCCTCGGGGAGGAGGTGGGAAAGGGAAAATGGAGCAACGAGGGACCAAGACAACGACTGCAGCACCCTTGCGCCATGCCGAGCCTAAGGTGAGGGAGTGTTGTCCCACATCCGTCACCACACCACAAAGCATTTCTTACACACTTCTGGGAGGCAGTAGGGACAACCGTCTCGTCTCCACAAAAACCCCCTTCCACAAGGGTTTCTCCTATGACTCATCCTACTCCAGTGGAAAAGCCTGGGGGCTGTATATTCCCACCAACACAGCCCTTACTCCTCATTTAAAATATGATCGGGGTAAACGGCTTCCAATTCCCTGACTTTGAAAGCCCAGAGCAAAGAGATAAACATTAACACTTCCAGAAAGCTGTAGAGATAGAGAAATTATGGCTGGCTCCTCTGTGGCTCCAAAGACCTGGCTGAACTCCTTCTGGGGCCTCCTGCTATTCCCAGCACAGATCAAGATAAGAGCTGGATGAGGCCCAGAGGTCCAAGCTCTCAGCCCATTTATTAAGAAGCCAAGGGTATCAAGAAAGCCAATAATTTTAGCATAGCTTTAAAAAAATAATAATAAAAGCAAAAGCACCCTTCTATTCATAGCAGGGCTCCGGAGGATCCAAGTTGTAATTCTGAGTGAAGACAGCCTTGGACGACAGCCCCTGGATCCCTGCTGTGCACAGCAGGGATGAGGCTCAGGAAAGCCGCTGCCGAGAAACAGGATTCAACCTCTGCCCAAGCCACAGGCTGAATCCAAATGCCTAAACTTCCCAGGGTTCACAAGCAGAGGTATGGGGAACACAGGCACATCTAAAATGCTTTTAATCTTTGCCCCCGAAAGAGCAGCCTCCTCCCGTGGGATTTCTATGGGAAAAGAAAGAGCTGCGGGTGTTCAAGGAGGGAAAAAAATAAGAGAGGGATGAAGAAAAAAATTATTTTCCCATCTTTGAAAACAAAGTTTTGGGCAGAAGCCTGCCCTGGAGCTGCTGCTTGGCCGTGGCCGGGTAGGTGCGGCGCTCTCGCTGCCTCCCTCGGAAGGGACATTGATCTCATCGTCGCATTAAACACCGAACCAGTGCTCACCGTGTTGAATTAGTGCCGGTAGATTTCTCTGCCTAGAACATGTTAGAATCACAGTTGGGTTACAAGAATCAATTAGGGCCAGATGGGGGAGTGTGAAGAAGTCAAACAATTTGCCTTATTGCAGGATTCAGCACTCCAGCAAAAGGGTTCTTTACATTTTCATTTAGATTTAAAAATCACTCGAGTGCACCCTCTGTATAATTCAATCGAGGAACAGAAACTACCAAGCGGGTAAGAGATATAATGTTCTTCTCCAGAAGATAAAAGTGGGGAAAAAAAAGAAGAGAGGATTAGAGCACAGGTCCTCAGCAGGAGGAATTCTGTGTGGAGATATAGAAGTTGATTCAGCATCACCATAACCCAGAGAAGTTAAGAGCACATCCTCTCCCATCATCCCTGGCTCCATTTGACCATTGGTGGGAATTCAAGCTTGGCATTTTGTTCAGTGAATCACAGAATCATGGAATGGTTTGGCTTGGAAGGACCTTGAAGATAATATAGTTCCAACCCCCTGCCATGGGCAGGGACACCTTCCACTATTCCAGGGTGCTCAGAGCTCCATCCAACCTGGCCTTGGACACTTCAGGGATCCAGGGGCAGCCACAGCTTCTCTGGGCACCCTGTGCCAGGGCCTGCCCACCCTCACAGCCGAGAATTTCTTCCCAATATCCAGTTTAAACCTACTCTCAGTCTGACGCCATGGCCCCTCGTCCTGTCACCCCAGAACTTTGTACAGAGTACCTCTCCATCTTTCTTATCTGCTCCCTTCAGGTACAGAAGGCCACAAGTAGGTCACCCTGAAGCCTTGCCTTTTCCAGGATGAACAATCTCAGCCTTTCAAACTCAATGATTTTAGAGTTATTTTTTCCCAGCCTCAGTGATTCTATAAATTAGCAGGGCAAAGCATATGGAGGCTGCTGTTGGTCACCAGCCCACCCCTGGCAGGATGGGAAGCTGGTCGCCTCCCCATTCACAGGACACGGACCCGCACAGATGGACAGCCCAGCAGAGCCCGGAGCGGGTAATGAAACCTGGCCAAGGTTAGTCAGGGGAAAAAACTCCTCGCTAATATGCAGCACACCTCCACCACTGCAATAAAGACAAGATTGAATTGCAGAACGTGGCTGCAGGTCTTGTTTCTATACATTTCAATGTTGTGCTCCAACAGGTCGGAATATTGTTAACAATTCCGTCTGCAGAGGAGACATTGCTGAGCTGGGTAAAACATGTGGCAAATTTCTTCCTGGGCTCATCTTGGATCAGGTGAAGGGGTTTGATTATAGAGGCTCAGGGGTTATTTGCATTATGGGATTCCCAACACTCCTCCCGAAATGGTTCGGAGCATTATGTAAATCAGCCAGAGGGGAAGCTTTTGACGAATGTCTCAGCTGATGGAACAACTTTAATCTCAAACCTGGCTACTTTTCCAATTACCTCGTAGTCTTTTGCCAACAACAGCTTCATAAGGGAAATCCAGCCTTTCTGGGGGATCCCCGAGCTGCTACGTTTGAAGAAGGAAAAGGTCAAAGGTCCTCTTGAATTTTCCATCTGTGTGCATGGGCTAATGTGATGTGCTTCCCTCAGACAAGAGGAAAGGTTAAACGGAGCCCTGTCGGAGAGGAAAGCCGCAAGGCTTAAAGCCGAGATCTGCAAAGGAATCTGAGAGCCAAAGCCCACTGAAAGTCAAAGGAGGATGAACATCTAAGCACACAAGGCTGTTCTGAGCCATCAAAATGGAAATAAGTCCAGGTGCTTTCATGCCCGGGCTTGTCTGCTCCAAAGAAGAACCACCAAAGACAGAGGGAGATGTGATGGGGTCTATCCCGCCCTCCATATGATCCAAGGCTGGCAGGGATCAGGAGGAGGAACTCCAGCACTGGTGGGAAGGAAAGGGATGAAAAAGGGGGGCAGAGAAAGGAAGCTCTGTGCCTCAGACAGCTGCCCTTTTCCAGAGCCCAGCTTGAATTTGCATCCACCCAGCATCACTAGAGATGTTCAACTCCATTCCATTTTTATTTCTGCCTTTCCTCACCTTTTCCACCCACCAGACAAGACTGGAACTGAAGCACCACCACCTTTCCATCAGAAGTCCCTTTCTCGGTCATGGACAGCTCTTTCTGGGCAGCAGTGAATCCTTTAGCACAAAATCCCAGAACAAATCACAGCGTTTGAAGGAAGAGGAACATCATCTGGAGATTCCTCTCTGACTGGTTTTTAGGTACAACTTCATTTCTGTTCTGTGTTGACAGTTGCTGAGCCGCTCCCGAGCTCCCTGCATTGGAACATCCATTCCTCCCCCTTCGGATACACCTTGATTAATTTTGCTTCATTTATTATTTAAGCCCGGTATCTTCATGTAAAATATTGAAGACCTGACTCATTCTTTATTATTAAGCCCTGCCATGCACCCTTAGGAGACTCTGAGGTCTCCGCAGCCTTCAATCTGATAGAAGAGAACAAACTCATCTCAATCCCTCAGTAAATATGAGGGATTGCTGGAGGGATGCTGTCAGCATCCTGCTCCCTCTTACCTCTACTGCTGCGTGCGCCTTGCCATGGAAAACACTCTGAAAGGCTAATTCACTCTCCGACGTCTGCACGGCTCATTTCCTGCTCTCCCCTCTCCCTCTCTGTTCCTCCGCAGCTGGCATTGAAGTTGGTCGGCTCCCAGTAATCCCCGTTTGTGGATATAAATGGAGCGAGCCGGGAGCTGCGACTGCGGCCAATTAGACACCAAGGGCGGCTCTGCCGGCAAGGCCACCAGGAAATCCTCACCTAAAGGAGGAAATGCTCACCTAAAGGCCACCAGGAAATCCTCACCTAAAGGAGGACATGCTCACCTAAAGGCCACCAGGAAATCCTCACCTAAAGGAGGAAATGCTCACCTAAAGGCCACCAGGAAATCCTTACCTAAAGGAGGAAATCCTCACCTAAAGGAGGAAATGCTCACCTAAAGGCCACCAGGAAATCCTCACCTAAAGGAGGAAATGCTCACCTAAAGGCCACCAGGAAATCCTCACCTAAAGGAGGAAATGCTCACCTAAAGGCCACCAGGAAATCCTCACCTAAAGGAGGAAATGCTCACCTAAAGGCCACCAGGAAATCCCGCTCACCCAAAGGCAACCAGGGGGATGCCACGGGCACAAAGCACCTCAGATGCTTCCAGAGTGGTAGTGTGTCACACTAGGACATGAAATAGATTGACTCCGTATTGTTGTCAGCAGAGAAAGAAGGCTTTATTTACAATCCCAACAGTTTCTTTTAGAACACGCTGTGTAAAAAGGTCTGTTATTGGTCCATGGCACTGACACTGCTCTCCATTGGTTCAGGAATAGGAAACAACCCCTGGGACAGTTGTTCTGGCAAAGGGAACACTGTTAGCTGAGCCTGTGCTGAGAAATGGAGAGAGGTGTTTTGAAAAGAGAAACTGTTGGCAGCTTTCCCTTGGGAAAGGAGCTAGAAATAGTTAGCAAGCTAAAATTCTTTCAGGCTCAGAAAATATCAAGCCCACAGTAGTGGGGCATCATATGGATTTTTTCCCCCACCAGAATCCCAGCTGCATCCCATAGTTTTCTAACTTCAATTTCTTTTCCATCACAGACACATTTTGGAGGCAAACATAGCAACAGCCTTGCTTTCAGAAGCTGAGCATGGAAAAAATATGTGGCTTCCCACCAATGCCACTCGCAGCTCGCACTCTGGACGCAGAAGGATGACAGTCAGTGGTCACTCCTATCTCCCAGGAAGCCATTCTCAAGTTTCTATCCTGACTATCAGAGCTCACCAGCTTAAAAAGCTGGGCAATCAAACCGTGTCTGGTGGTGGCTTAGGAGGAATTTACATCTGAATTTCACAGCTTGGCTCCAACTCTGTAATAGGCTGAATGGGAAAAGAAAATGTAGTGAATGCTTCTCTCCTTTGAGCGTGGATCTACACCTCGAGATGAAACTCCATGGCTAAAATTCATCCCTACTTCAAAGGCGCCTGCGTAACTCAAAGGCAATAAACCCAGGAAGAGGGAAAGAATAAAAATATTTCAAGGGCAAAAGACAAGGCTTCACATTTCTACGGCTCTCAGAGTACCTTGAAACGTAACAGAGCACACAGCCAACTGCAGGTCACAAGAGAAGGCAAGTTCACACCTTGAAATCAAGCCCAGCTGATGGAAAGCGAATTTCGGAGCGATAAAAGACTACTGGTGGTGCAAGCTCCAGGTGAGCACCTTGCATTGAGCACTCAGGGTAGCTCAGCTGAATACAGCAGCCTGGAACTCGCACACCTTGTGCGGGTTCACCTTCAAAGCTGTTCAAAGAATGGTGGCCAACCCCAATCAGAGAACTGTGGAGGTTGGAAAAGACTTCTCAGCTCATCAAGTCTCATTGTTAACCACCACAGGTTTGGACTGGGAGGACATTTAAAGCACTCCTTAGGGACAGTTTAAGAGGATGTGGCCTCAAGCTGCACCAGGGGAGGGTCAGGTTGGACATCTGGAAGAATTTCTTCACTGAAAAGGTTTTTAAACATTGGAAGGGGCTTCACAGGGAGGTGGTGGAGTCACCATTGCTGGAGGTGTCCAAGGTGTGCCTGGACTTGGCACTCAGAGCTCTGGTCTGGGTAACAATGTGGGAATCGGTCACAGATTGGACTCAGTGATCCTGGAGTTTTTTTCCAGCCTAAATTCTGTGATTCTTAAAATGAACACCGTTTAAGCAGCTTTTTGGGGTGCAGTGAACTGCTCTCTTGACAGATCCAATGGCTACCAAGATGTTCAACAGCTCCTACTGCATTTTCAGCCAACAAACAGGAGGTCTTTGCCTCCCCGCGCCCACACGCAGCTCCGTTGACAAGTTCACAGCAAATCCGACAAGGAGCAAATTACACATCTGTAAATATCAAAGGCAGGTTGTTTTGTGAGAAGTTCAGCATCCTGAGTTTGGGTTTTCTTTTTTTCTCCCATCTTCCCCCCCGCCTTTTTAAGCTTTGTCAATACCAACTGTGTTTTTCTTCCTAGAAACTGTATAATGATGAGAGAAGCTGTTTATTTTTCTCTTTAAAGGGATGAAGTATTTTTCACCGTTATTTTACATGTCTGTAAAAACGATTTACGGGATTCACTGGATGGGTTACACGATGCCCTTTGCCTGCTCAAGAGAAGGGGAAAAAAGGTCACTCCAGGGTGAGATTTCAAGAGCTTCTTTGCTTCTCAAAGGCTTTTATGTGAACACCATTCCCCTGCTTTTCTGGCCAGGGAAGAGAGAATGGGATTGTAAACACTGATCAGCATGGGCTCATCTCAAGAAAAAAGATGATGCAAGACAAATATAATTGCATTTGTTAAGGGACTAAAGCAGACACACAGAAGGAAGACAGTGGATGTGCTTTGCTTCAGTGTCAGCTAATCCTCTGGAATGGAGCATGTGCAGCCCCAGCATGGAGAAGGGGGCAGGAACAAATCCCTGTCAGGCCTCTTTGGCATGTGGTTACAACCAAAAACCACTGGGCGTAATAGGACACACACAGGACCTCAGCAGGTCAGATCGCATCTCACAAGTGCGGTGTTTTCCGCACCCCGGGATAGAAAGGCAGCCAAGCTCCAGAGAGCATCCAAACAAAGCAACAAGCGTCATGATCAGGTAAACAGGAATTTTTCACTGGATAAGGAGCAGAAAGGGTGGAAGATACTCATGTGAGGATCCACAGCTGACGCCTGGAACCAAGGAGTGTTTCTGTACCGGTATTTACCTCTTCCTCCACCACCTTTGCTTCTCCTCCCGCCCACTCCAAATGAAACCAGCGCCTCTTATCAGGCACAGAAGCCAGAGACAGCTGGAAGGAATAGATTTTCTCCCTTCTTTCTCTCTCCCTTTTTCTTTGGATTTATGACAGAGAGCTGCAAACCAAGAGCCTCTATTCCTGGAAGAGCGGTGCTGGCTGGGAAGCCCTGCGGCTGGCAGATGCACGAGGCAATTAACCCCTGTGCGAGCAGGAGGGGATGGGGAGGGACTGCCTGCAAAACACACGGCAAAGGGCAGGGAGCTGGTGTCCCTGCATCCGCTGCCCGCTGCTGTGGGGCACAGCTGGACAGGGACATCACCTCCCCAGGAGACGAGACTCTGTAGGAGCCGCCACGTGAGCTGCGGCTTGGATCACCCAAAGTATTTAGGCAGGCAAATATCTTGCAGGTCCTGAGCCCCTTGGAGCCTTCTCATGCCTCAATCCACACTCCTGTACCATGGAACCGAAGCCCCACAGCACCTAGCAAGATCAGCCGCTAATTAAATCGTTCCCACGACAGCTTGCAAGTTAGTTATGGCTCATTATCCTCACTTAACCGACTGGAGAAACTGAGGAAGGAGAGAGATTAAAGGATTTGCTAAATCTCCGGCAGCAGTCAGTAGCAGAGGCAAACCCGGAGCTCATAAACATTATAAATCCCCCACCCCCGGGCTCCCAACCTCCCACATCCCTCCACTCACTGTTTTTACTACAAACTTTTGCTTATTAAGTACTGAGTGTATGCAAGAAGCAAAGCCTGGGGAGCACCGTGCTCGAGAGCTCATGTCTGGAGGGCAGGTACGGAAGGAAGAGAATGCTGAAAGCCAAAAGACCCTCAAACATCTCCAAAAACACAACCCGCAGGGGAGCTCACCCAGCCCAAACCGCAGCACTTGACCGTGATCCTGAAAACAAACCCAGTGCCCTTTCAGTGCCCTCCCAGCCGCTGGCAGTATCTTGGAGGCGCAAATACCAGCCCAAATTTTCTCCGAGTGAGCCAATAAATCAGTTGTGGGAAGAGATGGAGGAGCGGAGGGCCCCCAGGAGAGGCTGCAAAGCCTGGCGGCGATGGAGAGGATGCTGAGAGAGGAGGAGGGCTTGGGAGAGAGAAGCAGCGATGAATTTAAAGGGAATAAAGGAGATAGGAGAGCGGAGGAAGGGAAAGGAGCTTTAGAATAAAGGAAGAGATTGACAGAGCAAAACAAAGATGGAGGAGAGGCACAGAAAGGAGAAAGAAGGAGACAAAAATAAAGGAGAAAAGCAGGAGGAGGAGGCAGTGGGGGAAGAGGGGAGGTGGCGAGACAGGGAGAATTAAAACACTAACAGCAATTTAGCAGCCGACTTTTATCTTCAAGTTTAACGAGAGAAACCAATCCACTGCAAGGAAGGTGGGTTCTGTCTCTGGCTGTCACTGCAGCATGACCACCGAGGAGGGGAAGAGCAGAACTGGGTCCTTCCCCTCCTGCCAGCAGCGCTGCTGTTCATTAGAGATGGGATACTGCCTGCTCCCCCAGCTCCTCTGGATTATATCCTCATTACCCCCTCAACGACAGTTTGCCAATCATAATTTGGTTGTTATTATTCTTGATGATGAACTCTGGCAGCTCTGGCTCCCTCAACAGAAAATTCCTGCCTCCTGTATCCTGCCCTGCCACAGGGAAGGTGTTTTTTTTCCAGGGGATTAAAAGAAATTCAAGTACAGGTTTTTTTTGTAACAGATCTTATCTCTTTCCTTGTGTTCTGTTTGTTATTTCACTGCAGATGGGCTTGGTTTAGAAACAAACAGCATCGGCTGTGACACCAATAACTTCCACCTCCCCAGGGAAAAGAGGAACCTGGCAGAGCAGGTGGGAATTTGGGATTTTGGGCTGCACGGCCCCAGTCTGGAGAGCAGCTCTGAACCTCCAGCCACCCCATACTCTGCACATCACATCCTGAAGTCTGCAAGTTGTGCAGCTGGGAAAACAAAGCAGAAAGAATGGATTAGACCTTGAGTCTGAGACTCCCTTTGCCC
This sequence comes from Donacobius atricapilla, assembly GCA_013397315.1. Lineage (NCBI taxonomy): Eukaryota > Metazoa > Chordata > Aves > Passeriformes > Mimidae > Donacobius > Donacobius atricapilla. The sequence continues at coordinate 223,763 of WBMY01000875.1, forward strand.
CTCTGGTTTTATGCACTAAGAGAAACCCTTCCTCAGCTTGTCCTGGGGAGCCCATCTGCTGAAAAATGGGGGTCCTGAAAAGCCCAGTTCAGGAACCCCAGGAGGCAAAAGTCCACGGAGATGTCATGAAAGGGACTGAATGAAATATTCATTCCCAGGTCTGCTGGGGCTCACAGTGCGGTGCTGACCCGCGCAGATTTGGGGTGGCAGTGGGATGCTGATGCACACGCTTTGGGGCTCACAGGGGGATGCTGACCCACACAGAGACCCAGCAGAGAGGTTTGGGGGGATTTCAGCCCTGAAGGCAGGAGCACATTGCTGCGAGCTCTGCCCAGACTGAAACCAGAGGCATTTACGGGGTGCAAGCACTGCCAGGATCGCAGACAGCCCAGCTGCCAGAGAGCTCCCCTGGACAGAAACATGGATTCACAGGAAGGCATGAAAGCACCAGGAAAAACAGCCCGAACAGGATCAGTATGGCCCAAAAAGGGCTTCCTCCCTATCATCTTTAAGCCCGTGGCTCTCTCTCCCTAAGGCAGCCTCTCACCACAGGCACAGAGCAGCGATTTGAGGGCAGACACTGCATCTTTCACTTGTCCTCCCCAGTATCTCAACAAGGCTGACGAGCAAAACCACAATGCGAAAAGATCCCTCTGGAGATGGGAAATCGGGGTCATCCAGTTTGTCTCCGTAACAGTATCAGGCAGGGCTGGAAGCGACGCTCCTCAGAGCTTCACCTTGCAAATAAATAGCTCTGAATTGCAGCCAGAAGCAACGGGATCTTTCAAAGACATTATCTGGGAGCAGTCAGTGGAATGCACCTAAAGTCTCATTAATCATCCCGCCGCTTACAGTACTTCTTAATGGCTTTTATGGTTTATCCTTTGAACGCCAACAAAGAGTGTGATTTCTCCTGGCTTATTCTATTAAACAGAAATCAATATCTAACACAAATGTGCCGACGGTGGGAGATTTGGAACGGCCGAGGGGGCACCTGTCGGGCCTTTTCTCCTCTCCTCTGACGTGGGCAGAGGACTCTCCGAGGGGCAGGGGTCTGCTAAGCACGGCTCCTTGCTTTGCAAAGCCAGGCCTAAGCAGGAGAGAGGCTGGGAGCTCCCAGAGGGGCTCTGAAACACGTTCGGTGACAGCTTCTTTTTCCTGGTGCTCAAAACTTTGGAGGCAAGTGCTGCGAGCGTGCAGGAGAGAGAAAATAGAAAAGAAAGCGAGGCAGAAGCAGGATAGGGTGGTTTTCATCTCCTTTCTATGAGAGCTCTTGTGAATTTGAGTGATGCATGTGAGGCAGCTGAATCAACACTAAGCACAGGTATAAATAAGCTTCTGGGAACACGGGCTCAGGAGCTGAAGCTCGTTATTAATTTTTGCAGCATGAGAGGCAGGCAAGGAGAAGAGGCTTTGGGTCTTTTGCTCCCTCTTGGACCCCTGGAAATGGGACTACAGGGTGAAAAAAGAGAGGAAAAAGAGGCAATTTGTTGAAAATGAGTCCAGCTTTAGGACAGGGATGATCCTTCACCAGCAAGGCTTTTCAGCCCAGCTCATGTCTTGCCTCTTGGACCACACCAGGAGCCAGGAGTGAGGGCAGGCACCAAAGGGAGTCAGCTCTGGGGTTCAACCTGCAGTACACAGGGCAGGCTCCTACACTCGCAGAAACAGGACCCAAAACAACTACAAAATCAGCATTAACCACCTCAGAAACCAATTCCAAGATCCTAATAGGAAATGAAATTTGTATTTGTTAAAAACCACTTAGAAGCTTTGGAGCCTTCTCTTTATGCTCCTCACGGAAACACACTGTTAAGTAATTAGCAATTTACCAGGTTTAAACAGTTACAAAAATCGTCCCTGAAAACACCAGAGGCAAATCACATCACTCCCGAAATGAGCTCTTTCCTCCAGAGCCCTCAGTGGTACCAACCACCTCATTCCAAGGAAGGAGCAGGGCCGAGCCCACCCCATTGCTGCCTCAGCGCACTCCCAGTGTCCCAGAGCACGCGGGAATTACAGAGCACGAGTGGGTTTGAGTCTGTTTGGTGCCACAGACATCTGGAGCTCTCCATCCTGGTGCATCCCAGTCCAACCCATCCCCGCACCGACGTGATCAGGAGCAAGAGGATTCTGAGTCCAGAAGCATCTCAGAGGCAACAAGTGCACCTTCCTTGCTGCCTTCCTGATGGTCTAGCAACACCCAGCTCCAAGCACTTCCCTACTCCACAGATGCCAGCAAAAGGATCCAGAGGAGATGAGAGATGGAGGGGGTGAAATTGGGGAAGGAGCCAGCCCAGGCAGCCCACACATCAGTGCTGATGGCACCTTCTGCAGCACCCTGCAGGATTATTTAGCACGGCTGATTGCACTCGCTTCCCTCTTCAGAAAGTTTCTCTTCACGGAGGAAAAATACCAAAGAGCCGAATAGTTGGGGATGCTCGAGGCACTTAACTACACTTAGCAACCCCGAGCCTGCCAGAAACATCCTTGTGCAAGTGACGATTCCAGAATTAACTCCCAGCTCTCGGTGTGCTTGGAAAAAAAAGACAGAAGCAGGCAAAGCCCCTCCAATGGCAGCTCTTGATTTGGGTTCAGCACCAGTTCACACTCGGCTCTTATCCCACCAAACGCTGCCTGGATGGGGAACAGCATCTGACCTGCTGGGCAGCACCTTCACCTGCCAGAAACAGCTGGAATTTTGGGGGTTTGGGTGAGCATCCAAGCCCAGGCTTCAGGTGCAGCTGCTGGCTGGGCTTGTGGTACCTAATATAAGAGGAATCACACAGCAGTGCAAAGACGCAGGTAAGGAATCAGCAGGTTAAACGTGTGTGGGAACATCTCTGGATTGTGTTGGGAAGGAGCTGCCCCATGCCAGCTTCCTGGAAGGAGAGCGGAATCACCTGCTCCTCTGCTTCCTAAAGAATTAAGGGAGGCAATGAAAGAAAATGCCGCTTCTCTGGCAATGCAACAAAAAGTCTTTTTTTTTTAATCTCTTTCCCAGGGAAGGGCAGCACCAGTTTGCATAATTAAAGCTGTTGGGATTGTCCTTACACCTGTCTGGATCCTTTTAATTATTTATTTCCTTGACTCATGCTCCTCCAGCCTGAACATGACCACAGCATCAGAATCCTTCCAGAGCCACTCCTACTCCTGCCACCCCAACTCAGAGGCAGAGCCCACAGCCAAAGCAAACAGCCCCAACATCTCTCCCCTGAACTGAACTCGGCGTTAATAATTTAAAGCTCTACAGGTCCTTTTGGTTGCGTGGTAAATTATTCACCGATTTCCCCCCGCTAAGAGCACCCCCGCCCACGGCGCGCGCGGAGCAGGTGCACCCACACAAAGAGAGATGCTCTTTACAACTTCGGAGATGCTCGATCATGTCAAAGAGAAGGGATGAAAGGCAGAGGGAGGACGCCAGCCTCAAAAATCACATCCTCCGCTATTGCTCTCGAATAGATAAACGCTCCAGGAGAGTTTCGCGGGGCATGTGATGATAGGAGACGTTTTTGTGATACACAGGTGTGAAAAAGGGAGACAGGCGGGAGAATAAAACCTGATAACACTTCACTCAGGCAGCGGCAGCAAAGGCAGGTGCTTTTTATTCCCCAGCTGCATGAACCAAGAGGAGCAGAAGGGAAGCGTGGAGCAGCCGAGCCAGCTCCGAGCCCCGGCAGGATCTCACCCTGGATGTGAGAACCTCCCGCAGCGAGGCAGCTCTGCTCTTCCTCCGCACAGGTATGGCACTCCCAGCAGCTCAGCGCGTGGGTTTCCAGGCTTGGGTGCGCAACGCCTGCCTGCTCCTGACAGCCTCCCAAGGGCTCCCTGGAAGCAGCCGGGTTCATTTGCATCACCAAACATGAATTTCACTTCTTTGCAGAGAGACTGAAAGTGGAAGACGGTCAGAGACAAGTCTGCTGTAGGGAACATGTTAAAAAGCCCGCCTGCTGAGAGGTTCTGCCTGAGAAGCTGAGGGCAAGCCCTGTCCCTTGAGCCCAGCCTGAACTAAACCGGAGCAGTGCAGTACACAGGGAAATCCCAAAGGGTGTGAAAATTAGAGGGAATATAATTATTTTTAACTCCAAGATTAGGAATAACAACTTTTAGGGCTTATCTGGGAACCACCTATGCACGCATACACCTACACACAGGTGTATCCGTAGGAACCACTTCCCGAGACACCTGCACCTTTGTTTCCATATCACTGTGTCCTTAATTTCTCTATATCCAACCTTTTCTTAATAATCAGCATCTTTTGCCCTGATTTTGAACTCCTCAGGGTCCATTTCATCTGAAGGAGCCTGTCTAAAGGAGGATTCCTCCAGTGACCTGCTAACAGGGAGCCTGGGGGCTCATTCTGCTGGTCACATCCCACTGGGAGATCCTTGGAATGGCCTGGGAAGGGCAGCGACAACGACAACTTAACACCAGGGTCTTGTGGGGCTTTTCAGACAGTCCTGGGGGTCAGTGCATTGCTCCACTCCCCACTCCTGCAGCTCCCAGGAAAATGTTCTCCAGCTCACGGGTGAGGTGACACAAGTGGGATTTATCACCCAGCACACTGGGAAGAAAAGCCAGTCCAAACTCAGCTGAGCACAGAGGTTTTGCCTCAGCCTGGGCTTGAGAGGGACACGACCTTTCTGCAAACTCTGTTATTTATTTTGATAATCCTTTTGTTGGGATAAACGCTTTGCTCTTGCCACAGCCTCAAGGTCATGGGAGTTAATGAGGAGAGGAGAAAGGCCAAGTGAACGGGATCTGTCCTTTGCAACCGAAGGCATTAGTGAATGAGAGGTGAAATGAGGGGCTGAACTCCTTCTCCTCTGCTTTTCACTCGAAAAAAGCCAACAACAGCAACACAGCTGCAAAGTAAGTCTCTCTTTCTAGCCCTTCCTTATTCTTTTATTCCCATTACTGCCCTCATTGCTCTTCCCTAGGTGGTACCACCACCTCCATACTCCAACCTGTTCCTCAGGAGCTACACCCTGATGGGAAGAGAAGAGGTTCATATCCATGCCCTGGACTCTCACACAAACACCCCCAAGGCAGCACTGTCCTGTCCCCTCCACACCCTTTTACACACCCTAACACCGACGTGGTCTTAGAGCAGAGCAAAGGGGTGGAGGGGAATCTGCCACCCCCTCCCTGCTTGAATGCAGCCATTTTGGTGCAGAGATCTGCAAGAAGAATATTAAGCTTGGTCTGAATGCAGCAGCCTTGCTCAAGATTTATGAAGGATGAAGGAAGGAAGATTCTGAGGCAAAGCATCATCTCAAAAATAACTGCCAAGTCCTAGCGGGTATAAAAGATCTGTCCATAAACCAGTTTGTCATCACCAGTCAATAAAAATTCAAGCAATGGGAGGAGGAGGCGATAGCCGAGGTCCCTCTCCTGCCACGCTGCCCCTGCGTGACCCCAGCTGGATCACCTGCACACACAGGTGTGCAAAGGCAAGTCCATCCTCAGCCTGGCTCCAAATGCACGTCCCCTGCCCCAGAGCCTCAAGGTGGGCACAGCTACAGCCATGCAGTGCACAGAGGAGGGTCTGATGGCCACGGGGAACAGGGCAGCAGGAGCAGAACAAGAGGGAACGGCCTCACGTTCCAGCAGGGGAGGTGTAGGTTGGATACCAGGAATGGGTTCTACATGGAAAGGGTTTTCAAGCACTGGCACAGGGCACTGGTGGGATTTAAAAGATATGCAGATGTGGCCCTTGGGGACATGGGCTAGTGGTGGGTTTGGTGGTGCTGGGGAATGGTTGAACTCGATTATTTTAGAGGGCTTTTCCAACAGAAGTGATTCTGTTATTTAAGGGAGAAGGATGGAGTCACAGCCACAAAACCCATCTGGGGCGCAGTGCCAGTACCAAACCCAAGTGCTGGCACCTATCGGGTGTCCGGGAGGACCCTGGTTCTCTCTGCCACCTACTGCTAATGCTTCAGCCACCTGAGACAGAGAGGGGGATCTGGTGCCAGCTCAGATGATCCATCCGGGGCAAAGCCTCCTGGCCACAAGCTGTATCCAGGCAGAGCTGCCCAAGGCATGGGAAGAGGCTCTTCAATGAGCTGCACCAAGCTTTGGGCAGTTGGCAAGCAGAGCAATCCCCTGCTGTGATAAAATCTGTCTTTAAAGAAGCTTGGTGCCTTTTCTTTCTTTTCTGTGGGTTTTTTTTTTTTTTTTTTCAATCTGCCTGATACAAAGGAAAACACCCCAGCTGGTAAAAAGATGAAGGAAATTTCTCTCATCACCTTTCCCATCACAGGCAGCTCAGACACTCCGAGACACTTCTGCTACCTGCCAGCCCTGGGAACCTTCACATCTGATCTCGCTGTTCAAAGCCGGGACATCCCCGGGAGGCGACGCCGGATCAGCCGCCAAGGGCTGACGGCAGCAGAAAGGGAAGCGCCAAAGCTGGGAGGGATCTGTCAGAGTTCTCCAGGCTCTCATCCAGCTGGGGCAGGCCTGTTGCTTTGCTGTAATTCTCCGGTGCTCTATCAAGTCAAGTTTTAAATAGCTCGGATGATGGAGAGGACTGTGGAGGCTTCCAGTTCTCTCCAACCGGAGGATTTCTTCCTCTGCAAAATAATTTATTCCCTAAGGGAACATCTCATGCTGGCTTTTGCCCACTTCAGCCTCTCCTCAGCTTCCAAACTGATGGATCATGTCCCTCACCCCATACTCCCATAATGTCTCTTGGCAAACTCCTTTGCCCATCAAGGCATGGGGACAACCCCAGAGCTGCCAAGCCAGCCAGAGCCAGCACACCCAGAGAAGCAGGAGCAGCACCAACATGGGGAGAAAAACCCTTTCCTACCAATCCCCAGCCATAAATTCAGTTATTTGGGTGCTTCTCTGCTGGGACAAAAAGGAACATGCAGGGATATTAATGAGGTTGATTTAGAGCCACCAAGAGCCACGTGTGAACAAGCACATGTGCGCCCTTGCTTCTTCTCCATCTCACCAGGTTTTTCATTCCCTGAACCTTCTGGCTGAAAAAAAAAAAAATTTAAAAAAAAAAGGCACCTTGCCATCCCTTCTCATTGCTAATCATTCCCATCAGCCTCCCAGGAAGCACTCTGGGGCCACTTGACCATTAACAGGGCACTAAATGCAAGGCGGAGGAGGATGTATTAATATCTAATAAGAGTGATAGATGATCTGAGCCACTCGGGCACTCCAGCTCAGGTACTCAGGGCAGGTACTGGAGCTAATTTAAAATAATAATAATAATAACAACAATAATGGCAGCAGCAGCAGCAGCTGCTTCCTTCATTTTCCAAGTCAATTGATTCCTCAGCAGGAATGCCATCTTGACAGATTTATTTTGATCGAATTGTCTAATTGAATACAGTTCTTGTTTCCCTTCACTTTGTGACCTTTCACGCCTGTGAAATAAATGCAATTTGGAGAATTATTCCTTAGCATCAAATTCAGCTCCTCCAGGGCTGGGGTGCCTGCCTTGTGTCACAGTCTTGCCAACAGAACACTGTCAAAGGATGCCAATGCAAAGAGGGTGCCCAGGCCTGGGCGCTCTGCCAATATTTCATTTCCACTTTAAAAAATGTTTAATTTAAAAAAAAAAAATTATAGCAGGTTTGCAAGAAGCACAATCAAACATCCTGGCTGTTTGGGCAGAATTTATTTTCTGCCTATTCATGTCCCCAGCATTTACTGTACCACAGCTCCTTCCAGTTTAACGGAAGATTTGCTCCCAGTCCTACGATGCTGCTGTAGTAAGATGTACCAAGCTCTTCCCTTCATCCAGCAGAGACACAAGCTCCAACCCCCACCAGCCATTCATCCAACTTCACCTCCTCCCCAGTCCCTCCCAGCTCCCGCCTGGGATGCTCTGATGTGCCAGATACGAGACGATGCTTCCCATAAATTTCACAAGAACAAGTATCAAAGATTAAAAATAACTAAGCCACGTCCCTCACAGACAAACGCGCTGTCTGCGCGCCAAGAGAGGTCCTGGTGAGAAGAGTTGCAGCTGAATCTTTTATAATAATATCAATCAATATTAAAAATGAATGGCCTGCTCAATTTTTAAAGCATCTTAAATTAATCTTTAAACACAACTATTTTGCTTAAACCAAAGGCTTTTGGTAGCCTGAGAATGGTATTTCCATCTGCTCCCTCGGGCTTGTGCCAGGTAGCTGGAAGAGGTCTAATAAATAAGCAAATAATATACATCCAGCACAATTCCCTTGAACCTCAAAAGGGGGAAATGCAGAATTTACTGCTAAATTCATTATTGACTTAGCTGCAAAACACATCTTTATCAGTGCATTATAACAGGCCCTGTCGAGAGTATTAAACCTGCTAAATCCACTGGGTAACGAGCCTGGCTGCTACCCCTGGAGATCAGGATGGTGCAGGAGCACAGAACCACTTAGGCTGGCAAAGACCTCTCAGATTTACTCCAAACTGTGACTGATCCCCACCTTGTCATCCAGCCCAGAGCACTGAGTGCCACCTCCAGTCCTTCCTTGGACACCTCCAGGGATGGGCACTCCACCACCTCCCTGAGCAGCCCATTCCAATATCCAGCAATCCTTTCTGTGAAAAAAAATCCTGCTCATGCCCAGTCTGAACCTCCTCTGCTGCAATTGAGGCTGAAAAAGAGAGGAATGGGGGCACAGGGGAGGCAAGAGACTACAGTGAAATTGGGTTGAACCCATCTAATCCCCTCCAACAAACGCCTACCCCTAAACAAATCAAAATTTGGGCATTACTCCCATGCTCCATGGGCTGCCCGAGAATCTCAAGAGCTTTACCAGCACAGGAAAAGCCACTCAGCCAGGCAGCGAGCTTCCCAGCGCCAGTGTTTTTAATATATTCAGGAGAATGTGGCATTTCTGATGGCAAGACTTCTGCCTCACTTGCCGTTTAATGTTAAGAGGCTTGTACAGTCAGCAGCGTTTAAAGAGTAATGACTGTTTTCATGGTAAATGCTCTGTTAAATAACCCAGGATTATTGTGTTGTGTTATTGCATATATAAAATGGCATTTCAAAAAAAATAATAATTGTTTTAGAACTAATTGATGTTTTTAACCGGCTCCGTGCTTGGAATTTTTATTTGGTGGAGGGTTTGGCTGCTGTCAAGGAAGAGGTAATAAAGGCAGGGAGGCTTTGACCTGCCGAACTCACTCTGTCTAGGCTCTGTATGGTTCAGGTGCTGCTTGTGGTTGAGCAAAGGGAGAAGGTTCAAGCCCTCTGCTCTACAATGCAAAATTTAGCCACAGGCAGGTACCTCTGCACCCCAAACCTGAGTGTCCACCCACGGCTGGAGCATCCCTCGTCCACACGTGGTCAGTGAGACCCCAGAGACGCACCGTGCCAGCAGCGCCCCTGCCTCCAGTCTGCAAATCTCCTTCCCTCAACCCCCCGGCTTTGGTCGGTTGTCCATGTGGTGACACTTCAGAGCCATCCAAATCTCCCTGGGGGTTGTCACATCCCCCTCCCCTGTTCCCCGGTGTTATTTCTGCAGACAGCAAGGGAGAACCGCCCTAATGCTCAGGCTGATGAATCACTGGTGAGCAATCCTGCTGCGGGAGTTTAACTCCGATCATTCCAGCAGGGATTAGGGTGGCTCAGCTCCTTCCCCGCACCCACCTCCCGCAAGGGCATTGTCCTTGCCACATCCTCAGCAAAGCCATTCACCGTCTCCTCTCTTACCACACGGTGATTTTGGCACCTACCGCAGCCCTGCCCTGCTCAGCTGAGCGCCAACATTCGGTGACCTCGTGGCTGCTGAGACCCCAAACCCTGTTCACACCCCTCGGAGCCCGTGGGTGTTGCAGTCCTCAATCCAAGGGTGGGGAAGTGCTCCTGCCTCCCCAGCCTGCAGCCTTTGAGCTCCTCTGACAGCGGCTGCCTCGCTCGCCCCTGGCTGGAGACTCGCAGGGCGCTGGAGCAGGCAGAAGCACTGGCAGGTCCTGAAGCTTCAGAGAGGCAGTGACTTTGGGGATGTGCAGTTAATTACAGGAGCTCCTGGAGTCGCTGGAAGGGAGAGCGGGGCCATCAGAGCCCACAGTTAAAAGACTCGACCATCTCCTAAGATCCCTGAGTCCACACATGAGGCCGGTGCCAGCGCACTCAGATCAGGGTGAGAGCAGGGGGTGACACAAACCTCCCAGAGAGCCCCGGGGTGTCACTGAGTGCCATCCCTTGCAATCTGGCAGTTCATTAACTCAGAGGAGTCCCCAGCATCTCTCCTCCTCCATACCAGAGCACCACGAACCACCTCACAACAGCTCATAACAAACCAGAGACCCGTAGTGCAGAGGCCAAAAGCCACCAGCTCTGAATCATCACAGGGAAGGAGGGATGAAAGGCACCATCGTGCCCCGGACCCTGGCAGCAGCAGGGAACGGGTAAAAGGAAAATGTTTAAATGAAGCACACGGTGAGGTTTGCAGACGGGCAGGGAGGAAAGCTCCGCACTCCTCCAGCATGGGAAGGACGGCACAAAAATAATTGGGCTGAAAAATCTAAGGGAAGACTGCCCAGAGCAGGAGAGTTCAAGACCACGAGGCTGCTGGTTTGAAGTTGTTCCTCATCTTCAGAACTCCCAGGCCTGTCTTTGCTGAGCCATGTGCCTCACACCAGCACTCAGGGTGGCCGCTATGGACAGTCCCACCCCTGGCCTCCTCAGGGCTGGCCAAACTCGCCCATTGCTGTCCAGTAGTAAGAATTGCCACCCTCTGCTACAGCTACAAGGCCCCAAAGACACGCTTGATCTGACTTGGGAGACGACATCTTGCTTTAGGAATCACGGAAAGGTGACAGGAGTCATCTCCTTTCTGAGCATTGCCCTACGCTCTGCTCACGACCTGTGATGCTACAGCAGCTGCAGAGCCCAGGAGGTGCTGGTTAAATGCAGCTCTGTGTGCTCCAACAGTGCCAATAATATCACTGGCTGCACACACAGACTCTATAAAACAAGATACAGACGTGAGAACCTGAGGCCAAAACAGTCTCACCATCATTTTCTCCCCACCCTCTGCAAAACCCAAAGAACCTCGTCCCTCAGACAGGACAACTCGGTTCATTCTTTCCTTCTTCAGAGGGAGCCTTTTCCAGGTCCTGGGGCTCTGTCTGAGCCCTCTCCCTCCCTTGGAGGCCCCTGGATCCCAGAATGACACTGCCCTAATGGGTTACATCTCATTACCGCGACCGCAATGTCAAACCACGTCTCCCTCTCCCTTCAGCATCTGTCTCCACGGTATCCAAGTGCCTCAGATGAGTAGAAAAGTCCCTTTGTGTGTTTTCCCAACCCTTGGCTGTACAAGTACCATTTAATCAAGCTCAGTAATGAAGGCAGAAATGAGCCAGAACAGGCTGTGCTGCCACAGGCAGGATCAGCACAGGCTTTGAATCGGAGTGGGGGCCGACCCTGCTACCTGCAGGTGACAAAGGGGACAGGAGCAGCAATGGGGTCAGGCACCTCTGTGATGTTCCAAAGGATCCAAGCAGCCCCAAAGTACCAAACAGCCCATGGGCACGTCAGCTGCAACACAACTGCACGTGGTAAATCCCAAAGCTGTCCCCACACATTAACACTGTGGGATACTTAATTCTCCAAGGTTCCCAGGCCTGAGTTTAACCCTCCACAAATGCAACATTCACCTCAGAATCCCTAGAAGATATTTAGGGCACAAAGTCTGTGCTTTGGAGTGTACTCCTGCCTGGCACTGCAAGCCCAGATGCTGCTGCCAGCTCCCAGGCTCACTTCTGAACGCGGTGCCTGCTCTCCGGGCTTGGCTTTCTCCCTCTCTCCAGGATCCTCCTCGCATGGATGCTGTCACCATGTGCTTTAATTAGCACTTCCCTCCAGCCTGGCCAACTCCTGCTTCCAGCATTTGTAAGATGACTTCCCCATCTGTAAATCAGGCATCAGGAGACATCTCTCCCTCCCACACCATCCCTGACATGAGTTCTGCCCTGCTGAGCATCCCTAGGATGCTTTGAGGGGAGTCACACACCTGATGGAAGGTGCTTGCAGTGAAAGACACAGCTTTCCTAAAAACAGCTCCTCTGCCCAGAGCTCTCTCCATGTCTGGTGTCACACTCTCAACTCCCACCACTTGTTGCTTTTCCCTCTCTGCTCAAATCTGCCAGTCCTGGAAATGGGATCGCATGAAGATCTCACCCTGTGCAGAGCTGGAGGGCATGTGTGGAGCTGTAGGAACACGGTTCAGAGTTTGCAACCACCATCTGAGATCATCTTAGAAACGCCACAAAGCAAATAGAAGTCACTTCAAAACATAGATTCCCAGAATGATTTGGGTTGGGAAGGGACCTTAAAGCTCATCTTGTTCCAAGCCCTGCCATGAGCAGCGTACCTCCCACTATCCCAAACTGCTTAAATAATCTATAATTTAACTAAGCAAAATACATGGTCTGGACTTTGCCCTTCCTCTTCAGAGTGATTAACCATTACTATCCCTTCTAGGGAATTTCTATTTCCCTCTAATCAAGAGGAAGGAGAAACATGTTTACAGCCTGTGCTACACAGGTGCAAAAGACTCCAAATATATTTTATTTCTTGGAAAAGCACGTTCATGATCCTGCTGCTGCCGTAAAACTCCCTGCAAGCTGTTCTGAGCAGGGACTGTCTCTGTGCTATACACTCGCACAGTGCCTGTCCCAGCCTCCAGGCCCTACTACAATATAAATAATGATAATCCCTCACTCAGCAATACAATGAAACACTTGCATGGTATTAAAAATTATTTAAAATTCATACCTACATTGGGAAATTATTCAGTAAACTCTAATTACTTATCAAAAGCAACGATGATAGTTCTAAGGAGAAGGAGTGCCCATAAATACAGAACCATAAATAAACTGCTTCTCGGTAGCACGAATTAATTTGTATTTAATTGCTAGAAATTGCTATCAATTACCAAGCATTCCTTGCAGAATAGGCAAATTCTTTTAAGAACAATTTCAACTGCTAATTGACAGTCTCCTTTTTAAAAAACTTTTCCTCCTTCTCATCCCTGCTCCTGCCAAGTCCAGGAGACCTCCCAGCCAGTGAGGTCCCGCACTTCTCGGGGGCAGAGAGAGACTTGTGAGGAGCCAAGGAGCTGCTCAGGCTTCAGGAGGTTTTACCACCTGTAAAACCCTGAAGAGACAGGAAAACCAGTGCTGAGAAACATCCCTGACACAGCAAGGAGAGCGATTCCTTGCAAAGGACTGAAAGGAGGCAACTGAGAGCTGAAGTCACACATCCAGGGGGGGAAACACCTCCCAGGGACTGTGTATCCCCCCTGAACGCCGCAGCAAAGCCATGGCAGATGCTGAGGGAGGCTCTCTGTGCTGCAGGGCTCCTCTCCAGAGCCAGAGCCTGCCCTCGGTGGGAGGCAGGGAGGCTGCAGGGGGATGCTCCTGCTCCTGCCGTGCGGCAGGACACGAGCCGAGCCGCACGCCTGGCTGCCGCTTCCCGCCTCTCCACGCCGAACAGCCCCGCCATCGCTCCTGACTCATTTTCTGGTGTTTTCTGCTTTGCTGTTGGCATAACATCCCATCAGCACAGTTAATTACATCCACGCTGAGTGTGAAGGACAGGCTGAGTCTCGCAAGGAGCCGGCGGCTGTGCAATCCTTCCCGCTGCTCTCGCAAAGCAGCTTCCATGGATGCTGACAAACCGCGGCGCGGGGCTGCCATGTGCGAGACGGCAGCTCCCGAGGGAGCTCCTCCCTGCAAGGCCAGCATTCGGGATTGCTCTCGTCCCCACACCCCGCCGAATTCCCCCGGTGTCCCAGCTGGGGGGACTCGTGGCTGCAAACATCTCGTGTTGGGGATGTCCCATCCCTGGAGGTGTCCAAGGCCAGGCTGGGGCAAACTGGGATAGTGGAAGGTGTCCCTGCCCATGGGACATGAAATGAGCCTTAAAGTCTCTTCCAACCCAAACGGTTTTGGATCTCTCTGATCTCCCTGACCCTCACGGCCCAAACAGAGGCTACACAGACTCCCAAAAAAGTTTGCTGGAAGCACAGAATGAAGAAGAAACATCTGCTCACGGCATCTGATCCACCCTCTGCCAGCAGAGAAAGCCCCAGCACAACGAGCCCTGTTCCCACCCAAACCCACCCTGCCCGTGGAGGCACTTGTACGTCCATGGGTGAGATCAGGCTGGAAGCAGAGGAAGGTGCTGGGAAGAGCTGCTCACGTCTACAGCTCGATTAAAGAGAGGCCCAGGGTCTCCAGGACTGTCAACCCAACACCCAGGCACTGCTCCATCCCCGTCCCCCCAGGAGCGGGCTGACAGTCACAGGGAGCCATGTGCCAGCCACGACAAGAAAAGCAAGTGACACACACATCTCCTGCTTACAGCAACAGCCCTTCCGTGTCTAATCCATCATATTCGATGCAGATCTCTTACCCTGAAGTGTTGTCAATGAGGATTTAATTTAGTGCTAATTAGACAAATATTGCATGTTGAACAGCCATTGATTATTAAGAGACAGGGAGCGTGGCTTGGCTCAGCAGTGTGCACGGACACGCTGGATTATATCCGGGATGAGGCTGGGAAATGTCTTGCTGTTTCTAATCATCAGATAGTAATTAACGTCCAATAACTTGTAACTTGGTTTATCATTATAGATTTAGGAAGGCAGTAATAGTACTGTATGCTAATTAAATATCAATTGATTATTTAAGGCATATAAAGATTTAGCAGCAAGGTAATAGATATACACAGTTGTTAAAGTTTAATATCCATCACACAGCATTCTCTTGTTCTATTAAGTTAGTGTTTAATGAGAAAGAGTGTTGTTACTGCAGGAAACTTTTGGATGGGTGTGTCCAAAACGTTTGGCAGCATGCAAGGTTCAGAGTCTCTCAAAGGAACAAAAAGTCGGGAAATTTGGAGCCTCAGGTGAAGTGAGGTCAAGCAAGAGGTGGTGGCAGAGCCCAAGGCAGTCCTAAACCTCCTCTCTGACATTTTGCACCTCAGCTTTCCCCTCAATCCATGCATCCCCCACCCAAAAAGAAAAACAAGTTTTCAATTCCCTGCTGGAATAAAACTTTCAAACCCCAGCCCAGAGCCTTCTGGAATTCCACCAGGCCACAGGGCAGCCTCATCCAACTGGAAGACATGCACAAGAAGCTGAAGTTTTGAGCAAACTTCCCTAAACAATTATGGGAAAAAAAATCAATAGAGCCCTGCCACCCCCTCTCCCCGAGTACCTGCCCCCAGCGCTGCCTCTCCTCCCCAGGATGGGGTCTGACCCCACGCCCAGCACCAGTGATTTGGGAGGGTTGGGAAGACTGAGCTCCTTCCCACGTGAGAGATAAAACCAGAGATGAGAGACAGAAGCCCAGCATCTGAAAGGGAAAAGATAAATGGCTTCTAAAGGGAGGTAACCTGCTGGACTCCGTGGGTTTGGCAGCACCCTGCTAAGTGCAGCATCAGTCTTGAAAACCGCTTGCTGCTGCAAGCTCAGCAGTCGTAGGACAAAGCCCAGGATTCAGTGAGTGAGGCTGAGCAGGTGTCAGGGCTTCCTCCCCAGAGGGAGCCCAAGGCCCAGGACCATCTGCTTTTGGCCACCCTGGATGGTTCCCAGCTTGGGGAGCTGGGCTGGGACAGAGATGGAGCAGGGAGAACACCTTTCAGTGCACGGAGCCGTTTCCTGCAGACGGGCTGGCCCTGTCGCTGATTTACCAGGCAATAAAAGCAAAATCAAAGAAAATGCCTCAACTGCACCCCTGGGAGTGTCCAACCTCAGTTATAGAGTCTGGGCAGGCCCCAGCTGCCTCTTAAAAGCTTGTCTTGTACACAACGGGTCTGACGTGACTGGGGAAGGGGTCCAGAGATGGCTGGCTCTGTGATGGGTGCTGGAGCATGACACCCACAGCAAGGAGAGGAGGAAAAGTGCTCCAGAAAAGGCAGCAGGAGGCAGCAGGATGAGGCCAGCACTCATCTTGCAGCGGGCTGGAAAACCTCTTTGCGTGGAAGGAAAATCAATACACTCCGTCATGGACCTTCCCACTCGGGGCACCGCAGGATGGGGTCTTGAACAAGACACCAGCAACTGCACACTTCTACTTCAGAAAGCTCCAGGGTCCTGGGTGGCATCCCAAAATACCGGTCCTGCAGCACAATGATGCTATGAACAGGCATACTCCTGCACAGGCCGATTCAGGGCACAAAGCCAGCTCCCCAAGCTCTCTGTGCCCTCCAGCAGGACATTACCAGCCAGCTGCAGCCTGAAACCACTGCAGAAATGGCTTTTCCTACCAGCTGGGAATGGATTTTAGACTGGGCTGTGTCTCAGAAGAAGGGAAGCACCTTAGAACTCCCAGCCTGCTTCCTTACAGCCACCCCAGACAGTGATTCCCACCTCAGGTCTCGCCCTCGCTCACAGGGCAGCAGCTCCAGCCTTGCCTGGGCCACTGTCTGAGGCACCTGATGCTTCCCCCCTGCCCACCAGGCTCCTTCCTCCATGGTACAGACAAGGTTCGATTCGTCTGACACAATTTCTCCTTGACAAATCTCTGCTGGCTGTGGCACAGCTTCTTGTCTGTTCCTAGCTGATCACAAATAATTTTGCTTGTTTGCTCCAGAGCTTCACCAGAATGGAAGGTGAGCGATCTCCTACAATAGTTCCTCTCTCTTTTCTACACCAACCACCGTATTTGCCCTTCTCAAAGGGTCTGGAGCATTCCCTGCCCTCTGGGATGAGCAGCAGCAGTCCTGACATCATTCCAGCCACTTCCCTGCAGAGCTAAGCAGGAACAGCATCAGCCCAGGTGATTTATACCAGAACTCCAGCAAGAGAGCTGAGCAAAGGCTGAGAAAAACCCCTCTTAAATAGTTTTGCAGTGGAGTTTACCCGAGCTGCAGCAGGCAACAAAGAAACGTCAAGAGCAATGAGACAAGGCGGGGGAGGCGTCGTAGCAGATAAAGGATTCTTCAGGTATGAGACAAAACCAGCTTTGGAAACCTCGCAGAAGTGAGTTTAAAGTCTCCAGAGGATATCAATTGAGAGTCTGTCACTTGGTGTCAGGATAACTTTCTGGACAGCTCTCGGAGCTTGTTAAGCTCTCGCCAGGGCTGCATTTGAGCTCTGGTGGCAGCGCTGTCTGCGAGCGCCAGTGCTGAAACCAGAGATGAAAAAGATCTGCTGAGTTCATGCAGCTTTTCCATTACCCCTCCAAAATTCCCCACGACCTGCAACACCCGACTGGTGTTGGGCACGGGGAGCTCAGACAGTGTTGCTCCAAGACGTGCTCCCTCGAGGAGGGGATGTCTCTAAGCAGGAGCAACACTGTGAAATTGGGCACCTCTTGGCCCAAAATAAGGGCTGGGGTGTCCAGGAGGGATCTGTGGGCACAGGGTGGGAAATGCAGGAGGAGATGCAGCAGCCCGTGTAAAGCAGGTGGCCAAACCAGACGGTTGTAACAGTGTCTCAGCATCACAATCTATGGCTCCGGGTAGGAAATAGCCACTTCCCCCACAGCAATCATTTCATCAAAAACCCTGCAAGACTCCTGCTGTTCCCACTAGCCCTGGATCCCTAACTTTAATTAAGTCCAAAGAGCCTTCCCCGCAAGAACAAGGGAGGAGAGGGTGACTCAGACAGCGATGGGACCAGTCAGTGCAATTATCATACAGTTAAGAATATTAATTAAAACCAGCCCTCCCCCCAGTTAAAAAAAAAAAAAAAAAAAAAAAAAAAGGAAAACTAATCAATTCTACTTAAAGGAATACACGGGAATGAGGAGAAGGAGCAGGGAGGGTGACGGAGACAGAGATGGGACGCGCTGTGAATGCTAAGAGCTTCCCACCGTGGCTGCTGCCGCAGTCAGCCCCAGGCCTGGCTGCTTCCAACAGTTACTCTGAGTCTCCTCAGCAATGGGCTCAATCTCTCCTTCTACCCGCTGCCGCATCAGAGCAACTCCTGTGATCACACAAAGGACTTTAAATCTCAGCTTTAACTGCCTTGATTGAATTAAATGCAACACCACGGCTCTTCATTTCAGGTACGAGCATGGAGCCCTTGCTCTCCCGCTAACGGCACTCTCCCTCTCTCGGAAATGATGAGTTGCTCACGGGTTATGCTCTTTAAGAAAGGGAAAAAAAAAGTCATCTGATAAAGTGGGTTATAAAACCGGTGGTGGTAATAAACGGAGAGCAAGGAGCCTGATGCAAAGCCTGCAGAGAAGGCAGAACCCGCTGTAGGGACACAATATCTGAACCATGATTAATACATGACCACAGTGACAGCTCGGGAGCAGCGCGGGTGCCACCCGCGACACAGGGACAACAACAGCGGAGAGAAGTCACCCAGACTCCAGAGGGAGGGTGTCAGGGGAGGATGACGAGTGACTGGCTCCCAAGCATTGGAGCTGAGGGAGTGGAGGTGCCTGGTGGGCACCTTTGGCTCAAGCGCCTGCAGCCCGTCACCGGAGATGTTTCCACCACTGCAATGCAGCTGGGATAAAACCCAGCCAAGGTTTCCAGGCAGGATCAACCCGCTGGGATGGCCAGCCATGGCCTGCTAGTGATGCCCCCACAGCAACCCCAATGAGCAGCGTGCAGAGAAAGCTGTGACTTATAGTTTACACTAAAAACGACATAGACTCACTTTTTTAGAAGGCTACAATGTTTAATGTCTACTTTATTTTGGGATGATCTCTCTTTTTACTATTTTACACAGACCAATTTGATTGGTGAACGAACGGTAAACTTCTCCAATTACATTGGTTAAATGGGAGGGAGATTAAGAAGTTCCTCCTATGCGAAAGGAATGAATAACATTGGTACAGTTAGAAAAAAACATTGCTCTTGTTTATAGAAAATTGTTTGGGAAAAGAATTTCTGAAAAACTAAAACATGTCAGGTATGAATTAGGGGCTACAGTGACTCAATAGATTTCTGCCAGAACAGCCTCTCTGACTGCAGCACCACACGGGACAGGCCACGGGCTCGAGGGGACAGGGCCAAGCAGTGATGTGATGAGATGGGAACAGCCTTGCAGTGACTCCTGATCCTCCAACAAAGCTACTGTCCATGAGGGAGGGCTGCAGGAAAAGGCATCTCAGGTTCCTGGGTTTATGAGAGGGAAGGGAAGAGACCCTGCAGGAAAGTTCTCTGAGTGGAGAAAAACTGATGAGAGCACAACCCTGGCACTCCCAACTCCTGCCTGGAACTCTCCAGGCTGTGTCACTCCAAGCCAGACCTGCAGGGACCAGCACCACCACGAACTTATCACAGAGGGTGGAGAGGAGCTCAGCTCCCTCCTCTCCTTCCACGTTCATCCTCCTTTCCTGGGACTCACCTCTCAGCAGAACAGGGATAAAGTGGAGCACATTCCTGTGGCTCCTATGAGCCCCGACACAGAGCAGGATCTGTCACAAGAAGGTGCCCTGGGAGCATAAACCATTTCTCTTTATCAGCCTCTATCATTATCACATTAATGGAAGCTTCCCTGGAAGGATGGATGCTCAAGTGCCCAGGAAGCACTCCTGGCTCTTTCCTGCCCCTCCACGGGAGCAGGGCGCTGTGCCGACAAATCCCCATGAGAATTACGGCCGGGTTCCGGGCACAGACACGGCTATCGGTTCCTTTTTATGAGCCTTCATTGTTATTACCACCTATTTCTTTTTACATTCCTGCCAAAATACCAAACATTAATCTCACCCGCTCCCTGCAGGCAAAACATGGGTAATTGGATTTATATGGGTTAGAAATTTGTTAGATTTTTATATAAATAAATATATATGTATACACACACACACGCACACACGCAGGGAAAATATTGAAAAAACAGTGAGGGGATGCACTATCTCATTGGAACTCGGGTACCAAGTGGCTGAAGACGAACCCCCCACATTTCTGTGCTGGCTGGTGAGCTTTAATTTAGGGGATCATCTCTCAGTGCTGAACTTCACACACTGAGAGTTACCAGTCTTGGATTTTTCTTTGCAGCACCCTGGTTTTATCTTTACCCACTCCCTTCTTCCACCTGGCATTTTTCCTTCTCCCTTCCCATTTTTTCTTTTCTTCCACTTCTTCTCTCATTCCTCTTCTCTCCAGCTCCAGCCTGGAGGTGACATCACACACAAGCCTTGGCGCACCGAGAGAAGAATAAGCAAGATGTGTGACATGTCCTCAAGTGTCCCCACTCTGAACCCTCCAGCACTGGAGATGGCACAAAGCACCTCATCAGCATCAGCACAATTTGCTGATCTTTTACAGGATGAGAAAAAAATATCTTAAATTTACAGCTTACACCACAACAGATGTTGTTCTCATTATCCTCCCCCTCCACAGAGAAACAGACTTGGAGACCCATTTGTATCCCAAGGAACAAGTCCGTCAAGTGAGCATAGCCATGGAAACAACTCATTTTAAGCAAATCTTGGGAAATATTCATAGAAAAACAGAAATATAAAATGTGAGTGTTTTGCACCGAAGAAACAACCTTGAAGGGTTCTGTCAGGAAAGACAAGACCTACATATCAAATCCAACCTGCAGTAAACAACCCATTACAGGCTAAAAATTTTTGACAGGGGCTGTGGGGAAATTATTTTTCTCATTAAAAAAAAAGAAGAAAAACCAGCACATCCTAACCCTCAAAGGCTGCTCACAAGGACAGAGGAAGAAGTGATAGTCACCGAATCAGATATTTCTTATGAACTGTCTGCTAGGCTGCAGTATCTAAAGATTATCACTTAAAACAATATGTCCAGCTGTTGTAAAAAAGCATCCGTGGTTTAGGGCTGAGGAATGCACGGAGGAGGCAAACTGTGAGAACAGTCAAGGGAACAGAGAAACTCTTTGGAAAGCAGGAATGTGAAAGACAGCTACTGTGCCCCCGTTTCGTTTTGCAGTGTTAACACCTAATCCTGTTCCAGAAACAAAGCCCTGAGCTCCTGGAGGAGTGTGCGTGATCCAGGGGAAGGACAGCTATTACCAGGGAGTTTATTATCCTTGCAAAAAGATCTCTGTACCCTATAGCACAAGGATTACCAACAGTTCAGTCTCAGCCCCGGGAGGTAAATATCACCACTTGGAACTATTTCTGCTTAGTGGAGCTTAAAAACTTCGTGTGGGGGGTGGGGATTTTTTGCTAGACAAGAGGACCTTCCCAGGGCTTGAATGGTGGCCCTGGGAGATGTGACAGTGAGGGTCCCCTCCTCCCTCTGCAGAGCCCCATGAGCTCGCTGGGCTCTCAAAACCAGCATTTTCTGCAGCAAACTCCCAGTGTGGTGGTTCCAGCCCGTGTCAGCAGGACTCCCCAGCTCTCTGAGTCCAGCCCTACACCCACACAAAACCTGCCTGGTGCTGGCTCAGCAGGAGAAGGGCTGGCACAGGCAGCAGCCCAAGCCTTGCTGGCTGAAGGTGAATTCCTCAGAGCCAGCCCTGAACCTCCTCAAAGCCAGACTCGAATCTTCCCCTTGCACAGCAGGACTGTGCTCTTGGAGCAGGGACAACCCGTGTTGGGGACAATGAATTGTGGGGAACAACAGCCTCAGGGACAACGAGTTGCAGGTACAATGAACCACAGGGAACAGCAACCTCAGGGACAACCAGCCTAGGAACAACCAGCCTCAGGGACAATGATCAAGGAACACCAACATCAGGGACAATTACCCCAGAACAACCAATCTCAGGGACAATCAGCCATAAGGACAACGAATTGCAAGGGAACACCATTCTCAAGGGTCAACCAACACAGGAACAACCAACCTTAGGGACAGTGAACCACAAGGAACACCAGCCTCAGGGACAACCAAACCAGGACCAGCCAACATCAGTGACAACAAACCTCTCCCTGCACAACCCAAGGAGTGACCTCGCACAAACCAGCCAGCCCTGACATGAGCTGGAGACCAACATTCATCCCCCAGCGAAGGACAGCAGAACCTAAACCTCCCTCCAGCATGTCCCTCCCTGGTGCCAACAAGGACAACAGCGTGGTGGGGGTTGTGAGGCTGCTCCAGCCCCACCAAGGAGGGAAGGGGCACAGCCAGGGACATCGGGTACCAGCTCCATGGGCTCGGCATCTGCATTTTGGCAGCACCATTGGTGCAGCGGGCTGGGGAGGAAGGAGCCCTCCTGCCACCCCCTGACCTTTCTCCAACCACCCTTCCAGCGGCTGCAATATTCAGTGAAATTAGCGGGCACTGTAATTACAATTATCAGGAGCAGATAAGACAAGTTAAATACCAGCTACCTAGGGAGAAATTATTATGCCAGCCAGGAGGATCCAAATGCCAGAATCCGTGGCTGTAATTTCCCTGAGTCGCCAATTACAGCTCTGCCACGCAGCGAGCTCTACCTTGGAAACGGCAGGTATATATTTAGCTGCTCCAGAAAACTTTTTGGGTAGGAGAGGGGGGGGGAAGGAAGGGGCAGCAATGGAGCAAGTCCTCACTAATCTGCTCTGCACTAATCCCCACGCTTTTAGCATTTCCACACAAAGAGCGGTGACTCTCTTCCTGCTCCCCAGCAAGGATTTAACAGCAGAGACGTGGCTGCATTAACGCTTCTTTTCTCTGCCGGGTCCCTGGCTGCTGTTGCAGGGCGGCAGGTGAGTGTCACAACCCCCATTAACAGGTAGGTACACAGAATATCAGCGGTTCGACTGAAAAAGAGGCCAAACAAAAAGTGATTTCCTGACTTCCCAGACCTATGCCTGGAGACTGTGGTCCTGCCACCTGCTCCTGCTGGTTGTGTTTTACTGAGGTCTCGTCGTGTGCTGGAAAATAGACTGCAGTAGGTTATTATGCCAAAAGAAAAAAAAAGAGGAATCAAAGCAGCATTGTCAGAAATAATTAAAACTATAATTGCAAAAATAAATGGAAGAACAGCATCTCATGATGTTTTATTCGGGCTTTTTATTTTTAATTGGAATTGTTCTCATACTTGCTAATTGACAGAATACAGCCAGGCACGGAGTCTCGGATGTGAATGAGCAAAGCTGTCCTGACTTCTTGGTCTCCTTCATGGACAGGCGGTGCGAGAGGCCAAGGGTTCACCAGAAGCAGACAAGCCCAGAGGATTTGACTTGAAAATTTACCCTTATATACAGAGATAAAGCAGCTCTGTTTTATTTGGTTTGGAAAAAAGCCTAGTTATACCTGCCTTAGCATCGTCTATGAGTACCCATTCCTCTAATCACCACTGATAAACCACTGCTCTTGGGTCATTTTACAGATAGGGAAACTGAGGATGAGAGTAACAGAGGGGGCTCCGTAAGTCCTGGTGTCCCTGAGGTGACAGCCACGGAGAAAACTCAGCACACCCCATCTCCCAGCTAATCCCTCCAACCTCTAAAACACACTGTCTCCCTCGAAAAAACCCAACAATATTTCTTAAATGCGATAAAACTATAAAGACTTGAAATTTTGAGCAGCTGGTGGTTTACTTCTTCATGAACGGTACTGATGGCTGCTGTGAGGGTCGGTTTGCCAGCGGCACAGCGGGACGATCCCGTTGCCATCCCCATTTTAACACCCTGGGAATATTTGCCACGGTTTCCCCTTCGGCTCATGGAGATGCTTCCACCACTGTGATGCAGCTGGGATAAAACACAGCCAAGGTTTCCAGGTAGGATCAATCCATTGGGATTGGCCAGCCCTGGTCTGCCGGTGATGCCACCACAGCAGCCCCAGGGTGTGCAGCCAGTGAGCAGCATGTGGAGAAAGCCAAGGCTCAGTGGCATTCTTCCCAAGAGCAGGAACTTAATCCTTGTTTCCACGTCAAATCCCAGCTGGGAGATTAACAAGTGACCGTCTCCAACATCCCTGGTGGTTCCCAGTGTGCTTCTTGCTCTGTTTCATGTCTCCAATTGGACACCAGTTTGGGACACGTAGCATGAGTTACTCCAGCCACTAGGACACATAACAGGAGTTACTCCTGCCATCTCAACACCTGCGTTTTGCGTTCCTGAGTCAGGGAAGAGGCAGTTTGGTTTTATTTTTAACAGTACACAGAGAATTTCCATACTGCCTTTTGTTCCCCGGAGAGGAAAGGTGCCCGAGTATTATGGGAATTGTTTGTTCTTACAATAAAAAGGAGTGAATTACCAGCAATCTCTGCTTAAGACAGAAATTATTTGTTGCTGATCTAGGATGACCTGCAAGTTGCCTGTAGGTGGAGCCTGAGTTTCTGCAAGGATTATGCTGAGCCTCCCTCGGAAGAAGGGTGGAGAGCTGGAAATGGAAGCACCCAAAATCCAATACAGGAAACCCACAAGCAGCTTGAAAAGCCTCCAGGTTTCCTCCACCACTTTCACGCAGGTCTGCTCACTCTCCCAGCTCCTTTTTGTAATTCAGGGGGTGGTTAAAGGGCTGATCTTGGAAAGCAAAGATCTTCCATCAGCCCTGCAGAGCCAGGGAGATGCGCAGGCTCAGCCCGTCTCACGACCAGGATGAGGGAGAGGACCTGGCCATCCAGACCTAGCACTTCTGGGGCTAATTCTGCAAGAGCTGCGCACTGGAAATACAGCTCTCAGTTTTTCCAAGCCCAACTCCTTGGTTTGAGCCCCAAGAAAAATGTCATCTGCGGGGAGGACAGCAAAGGACACCACCACCTCCTCCTGTGGGTGCACAGCAGAAAACACCATTTAGCACTAACACCACTCACTGGGAAAGGCTTCCCAGGACACTTTTCCCTGCCTGGCTCTTCATAGGAAAGCGCAGCCTGCAAATAAACATCAGCCCCATCCTCAAGATGCTCCATCTTTGTCCTTCAACCCCCCCACTGGTGCCACCTCTTTGGCTTGCTGTGCGCAATTCCCTGCCCATCTCCAGATCCCAGGGAAGATGGAAAACTATTTGCCACCCAGAGGCTGCAGAGGGGCAGCAGCAGAGAAACAGGGAGAGGGGGGAAGAGAAGGACCACCGGGAAGCAGCAGTGCAAGAGAAGATAGAGCAGACTGGGAGCAAATGGGAGCTGGAGGCAGAAACCTGCCTGCAGAGGGGAAAGCTGGCCTTGAGGAGGAGAAGGGAAGGGGTAAGAGCATGGAAAAGATGCACGGGAGAGCCTGGGCAGGAGCAGATGCCAAGGCGGGGAATGGATAAAACCAGGTGATTTTGGGGCAGGGGCTTCCCCTAAGTGTCAGCACTTGGGGGATGCAGAGTTTCTTATGGGAAGGCTAAAATCTGCCACCACTCCAGGGCTGATTCAGACATCCCCTCCTTCAGACAGCACAGAAAAGGGGACACAAGCTTAGAAATAAAAAAAAAAAAAAAAAAACANNNNAAAAAAAAAAAAAAGAGAGAAAAAGGGAGATCCAAGTCAGCCCTCTGCTGGCAGCAGGCTCGGCTGGACTTGCAGGGGCTCCCCAGGGAGCAGGCACAGGCACCCATCCTGCTCTGGCCACCACCAGCATCGCCCCCGAGAGCCCCAAAGCCCACACTTCACAAATTCCGACAGCGAGGAAAAGAGCGCCAGGGCCAAAGGCGCCTCTCTGGGGGATTGTCCTTCTTTTAACTGCCTTGCTCACACAGCTCAGGTTAATCATCATTGCAGTTCAATTAGGAAGAGCACAAGGAGACAGAGCCCTCTGCTCTCCAGCTGTGCCACAGCCCCCAGGCACACAGAGCGATGACAAACGTGTCCCAGCGGGTCACCACAGAAAAGGGACAGCATCCCGACGTCTGGCAGCGGCCGTGGTGGGAAGAGGGCAGGCAGGCAACGCACACCTCCCTCGGCAGCGCGGAGCCCACAGAGCCTCCAGCCGGAGCCTGGCTCCCGTGAGCACCAAACACTTCCCCCGACAAAGCCCACCTGAGGCACGGAAACCCTCCCGACCAGGTGAGCTCAGCCAGCTCCAGCTCCTCAGCCCTGTGCTGGCTGGGCTGCTCTCAGCGAGCGTGTCAGGCTCTGCCCGTGCCGGCCCAAGCCCGGCTTTGGGAAGAGCAGCTGCTCCCTGCGGCAGCCCCGCAGCCAGCCGCGGGTGAGGGGCACACGCTGCTCGCTGGTGCACGGAACAGACAAACTCCTGCGGGCTCTCCTGCCCCACGCTCACGTCCCGCCGTCCCCGAGCTCCTTCCCCAAGCGCCACAGCCCCCGGATTAACCGGCTCAGCTCCTCCCGGGGCTGCCTGGAGCGCGCACAGCACGACCCAAAGCCCGAGCACCGCGCTGCCTCGCTGCTGCCCTCCAAAAAAAAACGCCTCACTCCCAGTCTGCTCGTCTGGCCCCGCTGCTGCAATGCCTCTGGAGGGCTGCTGTGCTACCTGGGCAGTGCGCCGCGTACACCTGTAACTCATTCGGGGAATGAAAGGGGCGCTGGGCTGTGCTGTGCGGCGCAGGAGTGACCCATCTGCATATCAGCCGCCCGTGTTTCTCCTACAGCAAACAGCGTAAGGGAAAGCATCCATCAGAATTCATAAGATGCACCCCTGGAGTAAAAGATTGATTTGATATTAACGGATTCGTGCGGAGACTATAAAGCGATCGAGGCAAACACTGACACCTCGGAGGCATCGCAGCGCTGGAAAGCTGCTGGCAGGGCAGCCTGGCACCGCTGCCAGGAGCACGGAGCCCTCTCCCTTCCCACGCAGGCACAACTTCGGGAGTGTCAGGCAGCACCAACTCACTGTCTGCCACCTAAACCCCGGGTCGGCTCCTCGTCGGGCACCCGCAGCCCCCCTCAGGGGGTTGCCAGCCCGAAAAGCACCGGCGCATCCGTCCCTCCAAAACCGCCCCAACGGGGTGACCCCGCCACGGCGGGGACAAGCTGCCACCCAGTGTCCCCTGCCACCATGGGGACAAACCCTTGGGACACGCGCAAAGTCTCCAGCTGGTCCCAGGACCCTCCGGCAGCCCCGCCGGGCACAGAGAACCCCCCAAAGCCGCAAGCAGGACCCCCCGAGCCCC
>WBMY01000876.1:3483-102598 GCA_013397315.1 Donacobius atricapilla
TTTTTTTTTTTTTTTTCTTCCTTGACTCCCAGCATCCTTGTGTTGAATGACCCACAATATCTAGGGCTTGTGTCTGGATACAAACACATTTTGTATTGGAATACAGAACAGTCTTTAAAAATCCATTACAGGTTCATTCAAATAAAATTATTTTTATCATCAGAATAGGAAATGTAAGATGGTTCATTTTAATGACTTTATGAGTTTGCAAGATCTGAAGTCAGGCAGGTATAAAAATGTGTTACTCCTTGCTTAATAGCATGTTTGAGCAAAGATTGGCATTGTGTATCAGAAATGGAAATTTTAGGGTCTCCTGAAAGTCTTTTTTTATCCTTCTGAATAAAGATGGAAATTCTAAACTAGGTAAAGAAACATATGGTTTTACCAGAAATTATTTCCTAGACTGATCAATTACTAGGAGATGTAATGAGAAATATACTCCTTAGGGGGAGGAAGGAGGGATTGCCATTACATAATATCCCTTGGGAGAATTTCTGTATCGCATAATGAGGTTGATGATGGAGCATTTGGGGAAAATGCCTATGGATAGGAATTTGTTCTTCAGATTTCCATCAGGAAAACATATTACTGGGAAACAGGCTTGTTAGAAGTAGTACTGAGATGTTAGTAGGTGGGTGCTTTGCCTCCATACATGTTTCTTTTGTTCTCATAACTACTGTGTAAGAGATTAGGTAAGTGTAAGGTTGAAACATCCGCAGAATGAGAGATGCCAGCGAATAATTTCCTCATTTACTTAACACCAAGGGTAAACCATTAAGGTCTTATGTTCTGTTCTAGGCTTTGTTAAATTATTTCTGTTTATCTATTGAAAATAGGTCCTGAGGAGAAGTAAATTGCTAGCCTTAATGGGGTAAACTCAAATTGCCTTACCCTCATGCCGGTGAAAATAAAATATATAGAAACATATATAGGTAGTGTGTGGATTCAGCAAAACTTGGTAGCTGGACACATATTTTCAGAGTCCTTGCGATATCCTGAGGATCACTCAGGCGTTGGGTGAAGCTTTCAGGTCACCTTTCAGATGGAGATGGAAGCGCTTGTTAAAAGTTACTTAAATAGAGTCTTACTCTTTTAGTAGCAGTTGCCTTAAGGAGGTAATTAATCCATTTCCACACACCTGCCCTTCAGCACCGTTGATGCTCAGAGTCCAGGGAGCCGTGAGGCTCCAGGAGCCGCAGCCTGGCCCAGAGGTGTTAAAACCAACAGAGGAAAAGGTGAACAGCCTTAACACCTCTGTCACTGCTGGGGAATTCGCCTGATTTGAGCTGCTCGTTTAAAACCTCGAGTGCTGGTGATTTTAGCGGTGTTTCAGCTGGCGCGGCCAGCTTCTGCCCCTGGCGCTGCGAGCGCGTTCCCGCGTGGCGCCTTCCCCCGCCGGGCGCGTCGTGCGGGCGCAGCGGCCGCGGGGGCCGGGGNGTCACCTGCCTGTCCGAGCTGTGAGACCCTGCCCCAGCTCGGGGCTCTGTCCCATGTGTCACCTGCCTGTCCGAGCTGTGAGACCCTGCCCCAGCTCGGGGCACTGTCCCTTGTGTCACTTACTGTCCGAGCTGCGGGATCCTGCCCCAGCTTGGGGAACTGTCCCTTGTGTCACCTACCTGTCCTAGCTCTGAGACCCTGCCCCAGCTTGGGGCACTGTCACCTACCTGTCTGAGCTGCGGGGTCCTGCCCCAGCTCGGGGCACTGTCACTTACCTGTCCTAGCTGTGAGATCCTGCCCCAGCTCAGGGCGCTGTCACACCTGTCCTCAGCTGCGAGATCCTGCCCCTGCTTGGGGCACTGTCACTTGTGTCACTTACCTGTCCTCAGCTGCGAGATCCTGGTCCATAGAAACACAAACCACAGTGCTGGCTGCTCGCTGCTGACAGGTGTCTTACTGTCCAGGTTTGTGCCAGGGCTTCGCGTTCTAAAAATTAGGAATGTGGTGCTGAATTTAAGCACTGAGAGTTTGCATAAAGGAATTAGTGACGTCTCTGCACCATGTAGAAAGCGCTTCTGCACCATTGCCATCAAGGAAATGGAAGATAAGTGATGAATGATACTGGTGTCAGGACTTGATTGCAAGTGGTGATTTTCCTTGCTGCCCTGCCCTGTTACCTGCCGGCCAGGGCTTCACAGACAAGGACCCCTGCATTAACTATGTCAGAGGTGCAGGTAGTGGCAGCGTCTCTCAAGGTAGCTAATGTAATTTTGAGCACAACCTGTGGTTGGTTGTTGGTGGAAACTTCAACTACAATGGTGCTGTTGACATGGACATAGAAAAACAGGTTCTTGAAAACACCCATTTGTACCTTAGATGGCTGCACGGAAAGAGTTAAAGATAAATGTGTGCTCTTTAATGCTATAAAAATAAACCTTCTTTTCTGGTGGGTGGTAAGAGGAGAGCTGGAGTTTACACAAAGCCAGCATTTCAAGGTGGCTGTTTGTGTTGTTACCAAAGATATTTCTAGCTTGCTTACAAAATGAGAAGTTTTTTAAAATGCTTTTATTTTTGCAAGTACTCAGTCTAGCTTATGTTCTTTATGGAAAAAGTGTTACAGTTAAATTGCTGTGGAAGGTAGATGCAGGATTTTTAATACTGAGTTGCAGCAGTCTGGGTACATTGTTTGCCATAATGTTTCTGTGGGGGGTAAAAAACATCTGTACGTGTATGCTGTTCCTGCGGAAACTGCTATTCCAGAGGAGAATCAGGGACAATAATGGATATAAATCTTAGGGGTTTTTTTCCTGGAGGAATCAACAATAAAAAGTGTTTAGGCTATTAAGATACCTGCAAGAATATCCTCACTCCAGAGCTGTCGGTTATAAAGTTATAGTGTATTCTGCCTTCAAAATGGTTGGAAATCCGTCATAAATATCTCTTTCCCACATCCCCTCTATCTCCCTGGATGATTGGCTTTCTAGCAAAGCCTTCCGTAGAGGGTGTACTGTAATCCTTTTACGTTACTCCTTCAGTGCAGATTACGCAGCAAGAAATAATTAGGAGATTAATTCTCACCTGTCACTGCCAATAATAGATAACCTTGATACAGTGACAGGGCGAGGAATTTGGGGAGAGCGGAAAAGCGTTTAACCCTGTAGTGATTGCTGCAGGGACCAGGCAGAAAATGGTTGCCAGAACATGACCTCCCTGCTCGCTGCCACGGAAAGGCAGAGGCGTGTGAGGCTTCCAGCTCTCCCGCGGCCGCTCTGCCTTTATCCGTGAACGTGTGCTGCAGAATTCGCTCTGTGCCGCAATGGTGCCACACGCGCCTCGTGCTAATCAGCCCGGAGCAGCCGTCGGAGACCTTTGTAGCTTAGTCTTTTAATTCAAATGCAGTTCTGTTGCTTTTCATGATTTCAATTCCCAATCTGCCTGGTGTTCCTGGGCTGCGAGGGAAAGGAGCAAACTAATGAAGATGGCTTCATTAGGCAGAGCGTGGTTTAGCCCTTGCTTCTCTCCAACGAATGCAGCTGAAAAAACATCCCAGAAGTAACTGGGCTTTTGGTCTTCAGAGAAAGCAGAGCTGAGGTGTTTCTGCTCCCTTTCAAAATTAATTACTAGCTCTCATCAGGTGAGCTTAAAAATAAAGCCTGTGCTCTAAGGCATTGAAGGTAAATGGGAAGGGAAAAAAAAGCCGCTCCCTTCCCCCTCACACACACACACACACACACACACACACATACTGCTTTCTTTTTTATTTTTTCTCTCTTTTGTGCTTAAGTTTACAATCTGTTGAAAATGTAATGGGAAAGCAGCCTACAGAAAATGCCATTATTCATATCATGGTGAGCTCATTTATTTTATCTGCAATAGTAATGATAAGACAGACTGCTTGGCAATGCTGATAAGCTGAGAAATATCTTAGAGCTATTTGTAAAAGTTAAAGCAGATCTTGGTACTGAGAGATAGGGAAACTGATGAGCCTTTGGGCAATCTGCAGAGCTGAAAGCTAATAAAGATTTTAATAGGAAGGCCTCATTAGGATTAGGAAGATCTATTATCTGCCGTTTACACAACACAAACAGTGGGGCAACTTCAATTTTTGCTTCTTTGTTCATTAAATACTATTGCTGAATATGAAGCCTTTTAACTCAGATCTGGATCTCTTCCTCTTCAAGGAGCCATCACTACTTGATGGTTGATAGAAGGGGCAGCTGATGTAGCAATGTGTTTGCCACACAGGAGCAATGCCAGCAAGCCCTCCTAGTCAGGGACCAGTCTCTTGTTGAACGTATAGAAATGCAGTTGTTTGCAGGTGCCTGGGTGGTAAGGTACTTCTTAGTGTCCTTTTTTCAGTTGTGAATAATATTTATAAACTCCTGGCCCTGAACAGCATCTTTAGAAAGAAAAAAACACCTTGCTGTTGTGCTGGTTTTCTGGATGGTGACATGATGCTGAAATTCTGCTATGGGATAGCCTGGCCACCTAACTCAGCCTAGTGGAGTGTCTTCTTCATTAATTGTGATCACCTCTTGGATCTGTTCTAGTAGAGGAGCTGTCTCCAGTGCCATTGGGTTTGCCATGGTAGGAGTATGTACCGTGGGTGAACTGATCCAGCGGTTTGGTAGTTAGACACAGGACTGATTCTGGCACCGTGCGCATTCTTAGACGTGTGATGAAGAAAACCTCACTTTTTAAGGTTGTGCAAACACCTCATGGGCTCAATTGCTTTAGTCCCCGTATGTAACACGGTGTGTAAGGTGCATGTAAGCTGCTGGAAGAACATTAGTTTACCCGGGTTTACAGATGTATTTAATATTTTTTTCAAGGACCATCCAGGCATTTTTTGTGCTTGAACTGAGTTTGTAAAGCAGGAGCAGAAGCTGTGCTGGAAAATTCTTTGGTTTGCATTTGAGGTCCAAACCATGTGTTAACCTGAGTCTGCTAACTTGCAGGTGATGAGATTTAATTGAACCTCTGATGCAGATGAAGGGCTTTGTTAGGTGATAGCCATGCTGGATGTAAGAGGCCGCATGTGTGACCACACTTGTGTTTGGGAGCTCTCTGTTTTCTTCCCTGTGTGAAGCACACATGTGTACAAGAGTCTCAGCTTCTCCACATTTTCATGGCACAGACCAGCTCCTCTGCTGCTGCTGGATCACATAACCCCAGTGGTAACTACAGTAACATTGCTTCCATAGAAAAGCAGTTATTTGGAAAGCCTGTACCTTCAGTTGCCTTTAATATGATGTGGCAGCCAAAACCCAGAAGGGACCACAGCACCACAAGCCACAGAAGTCCATTCCAGACTGTAGTTTGAGTTCTGCTGGTTCAAACCAGTGCCTTCACAGGGCCTACAGAGAACAGGGCAATGATAGATTTAACTCCAAGTATCCCACCCTCCATGTGCTTAAGGAGCTCAGAGCACCTGGAGCTGCAATCCCCTCCCCTTTGCCGTCAGCAGTGTGGAGACAGATGGGCAGGGCTGGGAGCACCTCCTGCCCAGGACTAAAATCAGTTTCTCACAGTGGGTTGGTGCCAGTCTGTTGTACCTTGTTTGTAACCACTCACAGGTTCTGTCAGCGAACCGGCGTGGCCTCCAAAAGAAGTAGAGCTGTTTGCACCTAACGTGTTGCTCCAGCAGGGCTGCCATTTGAGACGTTTCTAATATTTATGTTTGATATGAATGAAACTTTTTGTTTTGTCTGTAGACCGCAACGGAACTGGAGCTGACTCGTATCAGGAGTGCCTTGATAACAAGCAAGGTATGAGATCAAGTCTCTCCAACATGGGCACTTGGGACTGATTTAGCTTGATTTCCTGCAGCTGAATTGGTTGCTGTCTCTGTCTCTCACACTCTGTCTCCCCCCTTTTTTTTTTTCTCCCTTTTTTTTTCCCCCCACTGTCTCCAATTCACTGTTAACAGTTCCATGTCAGCTAACCTTTTAGCTCAGGGTCTCATTGCACATTTGTGATAAGTCTTCTTGTTTCTAGCACCCCAAACCCTCAGCTATTAATGGAGGAAGTGGGAAGATTGTAAAACAGAAGTAGCATGTGCACTTGCTTGCAGCTGTCTTCTTCCTCGAGGTTAAGTTGCACAGCCAAGCAGAAAAATAATCAAGTTGAGCTCAGGGGAGGCACGTGCTAGGCTGGGTTACCTTAACACCAGACATCCTGTTATAGTTGGTGTGCTGACATGCTGCCTCAGACTTGTCCAGCCTGCTGTCTTCTACCATGCTAAAGTTGGTAAGAGCTTGTAAGCTGGGACTTGCAAGAGAGTGTTGACAGTGAAGGAGGAATCTGTTATCCTTTTGCTCTAAACCTGGAAACAAGAGTCACATTAGTAAAAATGAAAATTGCAAAAAGTACCTCAGAAACAGGACTTCAGTGGCAAAATCACGGATGCTGTATTTAGGAAAAGGGTTGGTGTGTTGTGTTCTCTTCAGATACCCTCTCTGAGAACTGCAGTCAGAAGTGTCACTCCATTGCTGTAGCCATGTACTAAGTGTTGAACCTTCTGGTAATCAGGGAGTGTAAGCACCCTTCAGTCCAGAATATCATTCATTATAAGCCACAGCAAAGAGATAAGAGGAAATGCTTATCCTAACAAGGTTATAGGCATCAATTACAGGTCAACTTTTACCCTGCTGTTGACCCAGATCTCTGACAGTAGCTAGAATGATCATTTCCTGAAATTCTGATCCTTCTTGCATAATTTTCTAAAGTAGGACCTAGGAACATAAAAAGCCTATCCCATTTTTGGTGCTTGGTTGGGTTTAATTTTCCACAGGTGTCTCTGCTTTCAGTATCCATCAATCAGTGTTACATGTGCTTTAAGTCAAAGCTGCCATGAAGTGCATCTCTCCTTGCTTGTTTTGGGGTTTGGGATGGGATTAATTGGGGGGGGTGGGTTTTTTTGCTTGTTTTATTTCCCTTCTCTCTCAAAACAAAGAGGTATGTTGTTTCTTCGGTGGCCTTTATGGTCCTCCTTTTTTCACTATTTTTCTCTACCGACTGTAGTAAATACCTAATCATTGCTAAGCTTTCATTTCAGAAGTTACAACTGGAAGACTAATGTGGAAGAACTGTAATCAATAATGGCAATTCTTATTAGATTAAGTTTAAAAGTCTTGTAGACCAGTGTAATTCAGGATGCTCCTTTGATAGATAATTTGTTCTTAGGAAGAACAGTTCTCTCCAGTAACGTTTTTCTTGCTGGCTGGGGGAGACTGATCCACTTGTCATTTTGTAGAAAGCAATCAAGTTTCAGATTTAAAGAAAAATGGGTGTTCTCATTTTTGGAAACTAATTGCAGTCCCTTTGATGTGCCAGTTACCCTGATTTATCTGACAGGTGGTATTAAACGGTGTTATATCCATTACTTTCATTTGTCTGTTAATACTCCAGATTTTTCTTGTAGTGTGATAGGTTTCTTTGGCTTCACTGTTAACGCATGAACAAACTGTATCATTATAAGTACTTTCAATCCAGTATGAATTGGATCTGGTTTGGGTAATTTATCATGTCCATGCTGCATCATCATGTTTAAAGCAACAACCTTTAAGAAGGCAGAGGTTTAAAGGAAAAAGTATACACAGTAACTTGTAGTCAGTCTCTTACTGACTCCTTTATGTTTTGTGAGCATGCCTTAGAGTTGAATCCACCATTTGCAACAATTTACAGGCTATAAAATACACAGCTGACAGTGGACCCATAATTTTGGTTGCTTCTGTTACGCTCAAAACAAAACACCACCAAAAGGCTGAAAGTAGCAGTGGCTTTTTAAAAGTATTAAATCTTCAAGCTATGTGAAATGCTATTGCCATGGATTCCTTTTATAACAGCATGCTTGTCTCCTAGAAATTATGCTATAATGAGGTTTGGTTTATATATTTCACTCCTCTCCTCATTAAAGTGCTATCTCTCGGAAGAAGCGCTTTGTGTTTTGAAATACGGCACGGTTAAAACCAAGGCAGGTTTATAACGATTTAATGTACTTGGGAGCCAAGGTTTTGCAGCTTTATTGCAAAGATGTTTTAACAAAGGGCTTTATGGTAAGGGTGTGCTGTATTTTAGTGAGGCAGTTGCTCACGGGAAAATTTTCAGTGTGAGCATGTCACAGCAGCAAGGAGAAACTCAGAGGGAAACAGGCCTCTGAGATACAGCTTGGCTGATGTTAAGGCTTAATTCTTTGTAGTTTCAAGCCCTGATTTTTCTTTTTTTCTTTCACCTCGTCCCTCAAGAAAGACAAAGCCTCATGCCATATCATGTAACATCACAAGCAGGCCATTTATGCTTCCCATTTTTGTGCTGCAAGGTAGGGTGCAAGAGAGCGTGCTGGGAACAGCCACTAGTGGGATTATTACACTCTCTCAGAATGGAGCTTGGTTTTTCAGCCTTATATCTGCAATATTTGTTATTAAAATTGTACCCTAAAAGCAGGGCATTTTCTGAGCGTTTGTGGTTTGGAAGTAGAGAGGGAAGCAGTTCAGAGCAGTTGCCCATCCACCTCAGCAGGAGACGTGTCCTGGATCTGCCTTCTTTCTCTGGGATACACCTAATATCCCATGGTTTCCTGAGAGCCAGGGGGTTCTGCCATGGAAAACAGGTATAAAATTACTACCAGACATAGTTGTTTCTGGAGCTTCTCAATAGGAACTCGCTATTATTGTTAATAAAACAGTGCTGGTGTAGAGGTTTAGGCAATGAAAAGCCCTTAGGGGCAGCCAGGAGACATCACCTCTCATCCTTGAAATAGTGCATAGAGAAATTGAAACTGATTCCAAGTGTTTCATGTTATTGTGTGTACCACCTTCTCTTATTCATAGTAAATGGTGTTTTACTTTGCTTGAGTGATCTTCTCTGTCCCCATGCCCTCAGGTGGGCTGGTAATGGGTATTTGCCCTACTGGGCACCAGCTTTCCAAGCAGAGCTCCAGGTTCCTCCTGGAGGAACCCAATACCTTTCACTTTTCCAGCCTGTCCTAAGGAGTATTTCCCCACAGATGAATTAGCTGGTATTTTTCCAAGATGAACATGGCTTCGTCTTTTTCATGGCACTATTAACTCTTTCTGTTTTTCTTTGGATATGTTACACCACTTCCTGAGTTCAGTGCTGCTTGCTGCTTATTGGTTTTGTTAAGTCATCTCAGGGGGGAGGATGAATGTAATTTGGAGCAGTGTTTGGGGGCCAGGAGGAAGAATGGTTAATCTTGACAGGGATCAGAATGTGGCTGCAGTTGAGCCAATAGCACCACTGCCTGAGGTGTTGAAAGAGTGAGTGCTCCTCCCCTGGGCTCGTGCTGTGAGTGGATCCCCGCTGGATTGCTGAGCACAGATAGGATGTCTGCAGCATCAGGCTTGATTTTGAAGTAGTGGCCTTAAACCAAAGACTTTCTCATCCTGTTCGCAGTCCCCTGGGCTGTGCAGTCCCAGTGTGTGTCATCTTCTATTAGTCTTGATGCAACCAATGACCTTGTTTGTGTGAGCACATTAAGCACAACATTAATAGCTAATTTGACTACTTTGGATTCAGACAGGCTGCAATCAATCACCTGAACTCTGCTGACTGCAAATATGATTGGATGGGATTAAGGAGAAAGGATAAAATGCCTGTTTGGGCCAAAACTCTAGGAAATTGGAAAATTGCTTGTGAGCCTGTGTAGCTGATGTAACTGTAGCACTGTAACTGTAGCCTGTTCTTCACTGGAAAAAAAAGCTGCAAAAGTGAGAAATGTGTGGTCTTCAGAGAGGTTTGTTCAGCCTTCTTCCTGCCTGTCAAATACTGGCATGGTAAATGAGACCACCACGATACAGAGGCATCTTTTGGAACATGTTATTTGGATAAGTTCTAACCTGTTCCAGTTTTTGGATCCCTTTTGATCCCCTACAGGATTAGTTTCAGGATGGCAAAGATGAATTATGAAGCAGATAAATAAAAATGGCAGGCTGGTATATAGCTGGACTGGAAAGTGCGGTTAAAATAGTTCTTTCACTGAAGATGTTATTTCCATTAAGCATTTTAAGATTTAATATTGATTTCAGTGAAATTACCCTTGAAAACAGATTTCCTCCCAACCTTTATTTTTATATATTTGTTTTGGAACTATTTTAGGAGGCAGAGAAATGAAACTCTAGCTTCAAACAGTTTTTATGTTTTGAAATTGGCTTTTTTCACTGTATGAACAATTTTCAAAATATTTTTTTTATTTGTATTCCAGTCATGCCTATGCACTCTAGTATTGGGCTAAACGTCATTTTGCCAACCACAACGCAGACGGGGGGGGATCAGTTTCCTCCTGAAAATGCTTTGGGCATGTATTTCTGATGCGCTGCATGGATTGCCAGTGCCTATTTGAAGAAAAACCCAACAACATTCTCATTTTACAATATGTTGGCTGCCTTTTTGTTTAAAGAATTATAAATAAATCAGCAGATTTTCCACAAAAACACATATGCTTTCTTCCTGATGAGCACGATGATGCACGAAGAATCCTTGCAAGAGGCCTTCAGTCTCCTTCAAGCAGAGGATAGGACTGAGGTTGGAACTGAAATTTTAAATAACTCTCTTCTTTAAGAAGGATGCTGGTGGAACCTTCTTAGCAGAAGAATTGCCATTTTCTGACTTTTTTTTTTTTTTTTTGCCAGCATGGGAACAAAGAAAGAAAGGAGGAGGCAGAATAAAAGCCTGTGTGAGTGTACGTACAGGGGCTGCAGCTCTCTAGATTGGTAATGGTATCTGGAAAGGATCCAGGCTGTTGTAAATATGAACTTTTGTCAATATTCCCCAAGCTTCTTTGGACTCTAGGGTGGGCTTTATTAGCTGAAGGTCACACCATTGTGCTGTCTCCCTCTCCTGAGACCTCTGATACCTTCCTGAAAGGACAGCCCATTATCCCTGGGCTTAGAAGCCAGCTTTCTCTTCAGTGGCGCTGAAGCTGATAAGCTTAAGAGGCATATTTCATCCCCCGACTGCTGCTTTCAGGAAACAAACAGTGTTTATCATTCCTGATTAATTCCAGTTGAACAAAAAAATAAAATAGAAGGCATGTGTGTGTGCACACGTGCACAGAGACGCAGAGCTGAATTTTTTTGGGCGGCTGTTCTTGTATAAGGTCAGCTCACAGGCAGCAGTGTCTGGAGCTGGAGCTTTGCTTTTCTTGGGTGCTGTGTCCAAAGATGGATTTAGTAAGATGAGAAGATCCTGGGCGGCAATCAGTGTGAGGAGAAAGGGGTGGCAACGGGGATGGGTAGCAGCAGCCTGAGCATCAAGGTTGGAATTGATTTGTGGCAATTAAGCATTAAGGTCTGCGAGAACAGGCCCACCCGCTGGGACATTGGCTTTCCATCACCTGGGGAAGATAAATGGCCCCAGAAGAAAAAGGGGCAGGGATTTTGTACGCAGCTACCTGAAAAGAATCGTAAAACCACCATATCTCACTTTGGTATCTTGCAGCCCTTCTTATCACAGCTAAATCCCTTTTCTGGGAGTTGTATGCAAGTGAGTTGGAAGATAAAAATGCTAGTTGCTGCTGCTGTTTCTCCATTTCTCCCTTTCGCTCTAGCTTGAAGTTTCCTAGGAGGTGTCTTACTGACTTTCTTGTTAGTCCTCTCTCAATAGGACCGTGTTCCTTAGATGTCTCTCAATTTTTTAGGGTTATTTTTTTCCCCTTGTACAGAGATTCAGAGTGTGGAATTAACAACAACGAATAACACATGCAACAAATAACATATTGCCCCTCTGTGCTGATGCAGTATGTAAAGCACGCAGGTGGCATGTCCCAGTGGCTGGGTGTGCTGTGTGCTCCTCTCCAGCATGGCGCTGATGGGCAGGACACCTCAGCTGGCTGTGCATCTCAAGGTTTTCAAGTGGAAAATAAGAGTATTGGCACTGTCCACAGTCCTGTTGGTTTGGATGAGCGTATAGCTGCAGCCCAAGTCAGGTCTTTTGGTCACAGCCCAAGTTGGGTCACAGATCATCTAAGTCATGTATGTTGCATCAAATTTTTATTTCACTTCCAGCATGGGCTGTGTTTAAACCAGATTCTTGGTACTGAGGTTACAACTGGCTTCATTTTTTTTGCCAGAACAGAGATGGAACAAATTTTAAAAACAATTTTGCAAAGCTATATTTACTTTTTAACAGTGAGGACCATATTTAAAGATGGATATTTTGGTATTATGGCTCCAGCACTAATGTAAACAGGGTCTGATGGGAAAGGCTGTAAAATAATAGGGCTATTGGTCATGTCTGGGGAAAAAGAAATTTCCATAGTACCTTTCAAACTGGAATAGCTCTGAAGGTTTGGCTGGCCAAACCCAACTAGCATTTCTGATTTAAAACTGCTATAGTAGCATTGCAGTGGAATAGAGGGCCATTGGCAGCATTTTTTCAAAGGTAAACTACACAAGCCTTTGTGAATTGGGGCACTTACTTTTGTGAATTGGGTTAAACTTGTCGTTTTTCACATGAAATAGAATACAGTCAAGTTTTAGATGAGAGCCTCCTTAGATATACTGCTGATGCCTTTCTAAGGGCAAAGTAGATTTGAGGAGGATAATTATCTAGTAATCTTAGTGAAAGCTGCATATATGGTTCTTTCTCCAGATGGGTTAACATGGTGGAAAGATTTTTATCAGTCCAGTAGTGCACCACAGACTGCAGTAGCATATGTACTTGCTTGGACCCCAAGTTCGGTGATAAGTGAAATGTTAATATGTGCTTGGCAGAGCAAGCTCTTAATTTCCCTTAAAATGGAGGGGGCAGAAATGATCTCATCGGACAAGATGTCTTTGGGCTACTGCCTGCTGTTGGATATGTCCTAGACAGGGTTTATTTACTCGGTGTGGGCAGATTATTTCTCTTTCCCTCCCTAAATCTGGCCTGCGGTAACTGTTAGCACAAGAGCTTTCCACCTCCTGTATTGCAGGAAGCATTTGAGCTCTTGTTGAAATATGAAGCTCCCTTGCTTTATTAAAATTAAGAACCACTTTCTCACGTGGCAAAGTGATAATAAAGACTGAAATTGGATCTATAACTTCATGAAAAGAAAAAGAATTTTTTTAAAGACAAATCATGCATGGTAATACCTTCATTGTTCTCTTGCTCTGTTCTTTGTATTGCTTAACTCCCTGCAAACAAAGAACCCATAACTGGAATTGTAAAAATAATCCAGGCATTTAAGTCAAAACTCAAAAGGCCCTTGGGAATCTCATGCAAAGGTGTGCCCTTGAAATGGTGGTTTATGAATTGTCTGAGCAGGTTTGAACATCCTGGCCCTGAGGAAATCTATGGGAATTTTGCTGCTGACTTCAGCGGGGTCAGGATTCCACACTTGGCGCTTTGTACGCAGTGCCAGGCATTGAGCAGAGCCGTCTTTCAGCCTTTGAGAAAGTCTGACTCGCTCCTCACAGGCAGGCGGGAGATTTTCTACTTGGTTGCACTTGTGAATTCTAGTTACGGGAATAGCTTTTGGTCCCTCCATCTTTGTCACTTACTTAAACAAACATGCAAACTGGAAACATGCACTTGCTTGAGCTTCAGCAGCGAGTGCCTCCTTGAGATCTCTTGTTACTGATCTAGAACTTAAACTGATTGAGAAAGTAGCTTTAAGATGAGGTTCAGTCATGCTTAAATGAAACCAATTGGGCAGAGAGATGAGAAATTTTATTTGTACTTGCCATTCGGGTGTCTGAACCCAGCTAGTTTGAAGTATGAAGGTTCAGCTGCTGAGCTTGAACACAGATCAGTAGGGAGGTTGTAAATTGAAGCAATGAGTATTTCTTCAGCAGTTTATTGCAAAATAATGGAGTTTTGAAAATACAGGTCTACCCAGGGTCAAAGTCTCTGGGAAAGAAAGGTACTTAAAAAAAAAAAGACAGAATTAGTCTGAAATTTGCATGTAGACTCAGATAACCAGGGCCCTTTAAAACCCACTTGAACATAGATTTAACCCTGTTGAGGAGGAGACAGAGCTGCAGGACCTCTCCCAGCCCCTCCCACTTCAGTGACTCTGATCAGATGTCTCATCCCTGCCCGTGGATTTGAGCAAACCAATCGTTTGTCTGGCTGATGGTTGTGAACATGGACATTATCTTCCTCTGTTATGTCACAGTCCAGGGAGAGGAGGGGGAACTTCCCCGTGTCCCCAAGTCTTCCACATTCATGGCGCAGTGGCCCAGTGACATCATCGGTTGCTTAAGAACTGCTGTTGATGGAATAAGCTCTGTATTCAATGAAAAACAAAACCCAAAGAAACCATATTCACCAGAAACACGATCCAGGGCTCCAGGATAATTGGCACATTTTAGTTGCCTCATCCTAGTTCTCCATCAAGAGAAAAAGTTAAGGAAAAATTACTAGAGAAAGCTTTCTAAGCTTTCAGCAACAATATCCCACAGTTCATCCAGAGTGACCCCACAAAGCTCAACAACCTGGTTTATAGCAAACATGTTTTTAATTAATGCTAGTAAAATAAGGTCAAAAATGTAAGCTGTGTGTCACTCATGTTGCTCTCAGTAGTTGCAAGAGGGAGTTGGAAGGCCACATCCCAGGTACATCAGGAGAGCTTATTTAGACTTTCCTGCCACTCGGAGTCACAGAAGTGTTGCACTGGTGGAAAGATTGGCTGTAACTTTTCCATGTTTAGCTGTAATGGAATGTGCAAAAGCTTGAAAATTTCTTGAAGGTGCCTGAAGAGGCCTGGCCGGTGTGTCAGCAGGAGTATGTATTGAAAGCTGCTCAAGAGAGGGATGTTTCTTAGAATAGTTTGTGAAAAGTAACAATCACAGCCCAGTATGGACAATTAGAGAGCATTAGAAATAAATGGTTCATTTTTCCCTACTTTCCTTGCCCAAAAAAGAAGCTTGGTTGTTCCTCACTGTTGTAGGTGTGTCTTGAGGGCTTTCCTTAATGAGCCATCTCCTTCTGTCCAGTATGGAAAGAAAAACAAAAGAGTTAGAGACCTTCCTTTGTCTTCATGTGATTTTAATCTGATTCATTCATTCCTAATCATTTTGAAGGATTATAAAAGCAAAACGTGTTAAATCTTGGTTCTTACTTTTTTCCTTTCTCTCCCAAATATCATCATTTGTTCTTTTATCATGTCGCATTTCTTTATCCGTGAATCAGCTGCCTTTTTGTTTTTCCTCTCTATAACAAAAGTCTGGCGGGGAGGGAGGGGGCGATGGGAGCACTGCTTCCTTTGATTCGTTCGACGCACAAGTGTTCCTTGGCCTTTCATACTGAGGAGTGGATGCGGCTCTTGAACAAATTGGACCTACTTGTTTGCTGGCCTAGGCCATCTTGTTATCCAGCCAGCTGTGTTTTGATCTTCGAGGGCCATTTGAAGATTAAATTGAGACATCTTTTGTTACTATTAAGTGCAGTAATTAAATCAGCTCAGTGTTATTTAAGTGTGGAAAATGTCGCTTTGCTGGCCCATGGGTGTCTGAAGTTGCCATTAGACAGCTGTGTTGCTTCCAGTGCTAATGATGAAGAGGTAGGAGAAAAGAGCCAAGTGCTCTCTAAGTAATTTTCAACTCTTTCTGGGTTATGCTGGATCCCTTCCCCACCTTTTTGTGTGACATTTCTCTTCCATCTCTCCTCAGTTCATGAAGAATGAGGTTTTTGAGAGGGACCTCGAACTTTGTTGGGTGGAGAGCTGGCAGCGAGTGCCCAGTCCTGAGCAGAGGGGTGGAATGGTGTGGGTGAAACGTGCTGAGTTCTCTGGGTGGCAGCTGCTGCCCCATCTCTGAGTTTGCAGTTGTTGGCTCTGTGAACAACAAAGAGGCTGACCTAGCAGGGTGCATCTAATAAATGAGCAAGTTGAGTGCCTCCCCCTATTCCTCTGCGGTGGGAGCCTGCCAGTCAGGTCAAGCACAGCGAGTACATCTGTTCCCACGAGGGTCATTGTAATACCGTGCGCTGCTGCAGACTGGCCTGGCTGAAGTGGTGGCGCCTGGGAGATGGGAACTCTGGCTCAGGCCAGGGCTGGTATCCTTCAGAGGTTAACCTGGGGTAACCTGCGGCTTACTGGGGCAAGTCAGCTGCCCTTCCCCAGCCCCCTTTGCCTGCTGCTTGCTGAGCAGATCGCTTTGAGAGGAGTGGCTGGAGGTGACGATTGGCAGCAGGGAGCAGAGCAGACAGACGCTGGAAGAGAAAGTGAGATCCTCAGTGGGAAAGGCAGTTCTTCGGAGGTCGAGTATGTTTTAATGCTGGGTTAAGTTGCACAGCAGTATTGGCTCACTGCTGCTGGCAGCACTGATCGCTTGAGCGTTGCCTTACCCTTCCCATGGTGCCCTTTGGAACCCTGTCTTACCTCCTGTGTGCAGCTGAACATTCTCCTGGC
Organism: Donacobius atricapilla; assembly: GCA_013397315.1. Lineage (NCBI taxonomy): Eukaryota > Metazoa > Chordata > Aves > Passeriformes > Mimidae > Donacobius > Donacobius atricapilla. The sequence continues at coordinate 19,772 of WBMY01000876.1, forward strand.
CGCTCCCGCCGTGAAACCCGGCAGCTCTGGCTCCTTGACGGGGGAGCAGCCGCAGCCCGTTCCAGTGCCTGTGCCTGCCGAGCCGAGCGTGCTGCTCCCTGCCAGCCCACGCTGCCAGCCCACACTGCAGCTTTGCTCCTCCTGAGCCGCCTCGCTAGCCTGTCCTCACGGATGTGCCCGGCTCTGGGCTCCCATCCCCAGTAATTGCCCAGCAACATCTATTTGCGTTGCTTTTTACACCGCCGTGTTTTATGGAGGGGGAAGTGTGTTTGCACTTCGCGAGTGTTTCTGTGCTGTGGCAAGGGCAGAAGAATGGCAGATGGGTGGGGATGAGAGAATCAGGCGCGTGATGAATCTGTTTTTCTTACCTTGTTTAAAATTGCCTGTTAAAATTCAGCAGCCGCACCTCCGATCAGCCTAATGGTGTCTGCCATGTTGCGAATACACAGTCATTAGTTGGTCCAATTCATGCATGCTGAGGTAGGAGGGTGATGTGAATGCAAAGGAGCTGGAGAGAATGGGAGCTGGGGGGGCAGGAGAAGGAGGGGGAGAAGCTTGGTAATACAGTGACAATGAAACATACGGTAGTCACACTGGAAAACTTTCTCCTTCATTAGCAGGGATCTGTTGAGTTTCTGCTCACATTAGGGTAATTAACACAAGTACAGATTGTTGAACATCTGTGCAGTTTAACTATATGGCCGGTTCCCAGGCTTTAAACAGGGCTGTGAGGAGCCAAATGCAAAGCAGTATGAAAAGCCCACACACTATTCATTTTACTGAAATTAGCATTTCTGGATGAAAGCTGATGTTGCACGTCGGCTATAAATTTTCTCTGGTCTGTTGCCAGGTTGGCTAATGATCTGAGGTTAGTGTTTGTTAAAAAAATTTTAAAATTTGTTACTTTTAATATTCTGGAGGGGAAGTTTCTTAAAAGGCAAAACAAAAAGCAGGCAAAACAAAGCATATGGGTATATTATATGTAATGTTCTTCTAATCTTTTTCCAGTGGAAGCTCAGGAAGGAATTGTTGGTTCAGCCTCTCTCAGAGGCTCTTGGCTCCATGAAACTACCAAGGGCTTTTTAGTATTTCGGACCAAACTGCATTTTTAATTTTCTAGCCTTGTAAATACCTGGGAGGCTCCGCTTACTGCGTGTTGTAGATATGAGCTGTGTAAATGAAATGCAGAATTCTGTCTGCAGGATGGTGACTACACAGGTATTGGTTCTCCATGCATCTCCATATTTATGGACAGTCTTCTGCAGTGGTTATCCCAGAGGAGTGTTGTGTTGCTGTGACATCTCAAAGCTTCCTTCTTGCTCCCTTTTTGACCTTGCCCAGCTGAGAACACAAATTTTTCCACAGGTGGAATTAAGTGTTCAAGGCCAGGCTGGATGGGGCTTTGAAACAGTGTGGTCTAGTGGAAGATGTCCCTGCCCATGGCAAAGGGGCTGGAACTAAATGGGCTTTCAAGTCCCTTCCAACCCAAACTGTTCCATGTTTCTGTGAGCTGCTGTGAGGTGGACAGACCTTATAGCTGGGACAACAATTAGTGTGCCATGTGTGCCGGGAGATTTTGTCTTAATGGAGAAGACTTTCATGTGTGAAGATAAAAAGCCTACCAATGTGCATAAAAAGAATAATCCTCATTAGCACTATTGTGTCCCTGCTGTTTTCACTAAGTAAAAAAATTCCGTTCATAGTGGAGTTTTTTTAATGTAATCCCTGTGGGCTGATGTGAACAGAGCTGACCTTTGAAACACTATTTAAATTTTAAAAGGTTTGTATGTTTTTTTGTTTAACTGGGAAAGGAAGGGGCTTGGTGTCTTGGAGGAAGTGTTATTCTTACCGAGAGTGAGTGATTTGATCCCTCAGTTCACCCTCAGCTTCTGCTCTGTAATGGCTTATGCTCCAGCCCAGAATTTAGTGTGGCATCTCTTGAAATTGTTGGTGAAATTGTTGCTGTTGCACTCACTAGCTCCTCAAAAGTCTATTGGCAAACATCAGATACTGTCAGAGCTTCATATTCTTTGTGACTAAAAAATCTTCTGGGACCAAAATCCAGTCTTCAGATTCAGTCCTGCAAATATCTCAGCCTCAGGAGCGCCATCACCGTCATCCCTGTAATTCAGCCTCATAAATGGTTTGTCATTGAAGGATCTCTTTCTGGGGTGAAGGTGTTCACACAGGACAGAATTGCTGAATCTTACAAAACTCTTCAAGTTCAGTTCAATATGTGGTTTATTTCTGAAGCACTAATTTGGTTAATCCAGTCCAAAATGAAATTTAGTCTGGCCTACTTACTTTTATAACAGTTTTTCAGATAATTATGTGTGTATATGTGCACCCAGGTGCACACTAGTTTAGTTAGAAAGAGAAAAACTGAGTGAAATGTTTAGCTACATTAGACTTCTTACCTTTTCCACAAAGGGTGTCAGAAGGTGGCATGTTGGTTGGTCACAAGGACTTGGAGGGCATCTGTTACAAGAAGATGAATAGGGCATAGGCCCTTTCAAAGCAGGGTTGCAGTGAACTGAGCATTGAGATTTCCTCTGTGGTAGTCTTGCCAAAATGGTCCAGACTCCATGGGTAAGAAGTACTTGTTTAAATCTAAATTGGAAGAAAAAAGTATCCTTACTGTCACCGTTCGTTTTTTTTTCCTGGACTCAATAATAGAGTTACATTGAGTACTGGCTGAATTGTGTGACTGAAGTTGATGAGGATGTTCAGTCTTAACCATGGTTATCATCTGTGCTCCCTAGATTTGTACTCTCTGTATCCCTGCTAGGATTTTATTTCGTCTCATTTAAGGAAAACCCAGCTCTATGCAAGAGAGTCAGGCTCAGAATAAAACCTCAAAGTGTATTTCTGTTAAATACTGGATTATTTTCGCTATTGGGCAAATCAGACTCACCTTTTTGGGTATGTGGAACTGACAGTGAAATTAAAGGGCTTTTGTATTTGCAGATACACAGCCAAAATTAAACAGAACTTTTCTTTATTAATGCCCCATTCCCCTTCAGCCCTGCTTTTTGAGAGTATTTCCCACAAACTGGACTTAAAATGGTGGGAAGTGGCAATGGATCCAGAGAAGTAGTTTTGTGATTTTGGCAGCTAGGAGAACTGCAGCTGGTGAAACGTGTCTGTCAGCCTTCAGTTACATGGCTGTATCTGAGAATGTATGTGTAATGATTTTTCTAGCAGAATTTTCCAGTGTGTACTGGAATGCACTGAGAAACTTGAGGACATCATTTTGAAGGCCTCCTAAAGTTTCCTTGGAGTTTTCACTTCTTGTATCACTAAGCCAGCTTCCATGAAGCCGCAAGTTCTCTTGTTCTCCAGCTTTGAGCAGGCAGATGTATTTATTTCGATATCTAAAATAAGCTCAGAGAACTTGACACTGTTGTTTAGGCAGGCTGTGCATCCTCAGCCGTCTCTCAGACCTTTATCAGACTCCAAACTGAACGTGTCTTACTGACTCTGCAGTTGCGTGGTTGGAATTATCTCCATTGTGTAGATGGGAACACTGAGGCAGATTGGAAATTACTTGCCCTAGGCCATCTAATGCTGACAATAGACCACACAGTCCCTCGGCCTCTTTCTGTGCCAAAACCATTCTCTTGTGTCTGCATATGGAGAAAACAGAGTAGATCGAGCGAAGAGTGGTATTTGTTGTGATAACAATGTGCACTGGGTCCCAAAAGGCCATCGGACAGTGATGGATACATCACTATGAAATTAAAATCACCCAGAGATGCAGAGGAGGAAGGACTGGAGTGGTCTTTGGGCAGGGGAGCAGGCAGGGAGGTGCAGCCAGCAGCGGGCCCGGCAGCCCCTGCGCCAGCAGCACATTTGCATTCTCCTGTCAGGGAGCTGGAAGCTGCCACCGAGCAGTTTATACTCAGCCTGTGCTGGCCTTGAATTATGCATGACCAATTTATCATGCCCCCAGCTGAAAAACTAATTGTGTCCCTGGGATATATTTACTAGAAATTGTAGTTTGCTGTGCTGGGGTCCCTGGAGTGTCCGGCAGTGCAAACGACTGGGAAGTCAGAGCATGTTCAGAACAGGACTCCTGGCTCCACTGCAGCCCCCGTGCTGTTGATGGATTTTTCACTTCGATTGCCTTTCCAAGGGTTTTCCCCCTCCTTCCTATTTTTTTACACTGCATTACACTTAATCGGGCTGCAGGAGTCCTTCCAGTAGGCTCCAGTATTAAAAAGCACACGATGTGCCTGAAAAAAGGCAGTTTATTCAGGAAATGCCAGCCAGGTTGGGGGAGGGGGGCTGGTTTCTTCTGTGTGTGGTTTTACTCTTCTTTTTTTTTAAATAAGCACAGTGTGGCTTCATATAATGTCTCCAATTACTGTGAATGTCCCCTCCCTCTCCAGGTCTAGTGATGAGATTCCCTAATTACTGTCATTTGAGCAAGAGGTTGAGGAGGAGAGGATTTCTTTTCCTCATACAGAGCTTGTGGCTTGGGCTGAAGCTTGCCAGCTGTTACCACCAGATCTGTCGAGGGAACATACAACGTCCCAAACAGAGTTTCTCGGTGGTGAAGTGACAACTGCCAAACCTGTATCAGGCTGTAAACCCTCTCATGAGGCAGTGCTAAATCATAAAGATCATCAGTGGAGGCGAGGTTTGAAAGGGAAGGAGGCAATTCACTGATAAATTAATCACCAAGTTCAGTCTGTCCTCCCCCACTTGTCACAGGAGGAGGATGTCAAGGAGTTAATCACAGTAAAGGAGTCAACAGTAACAAGACTCAGAGGCAGAAGAGCCCTCTGGAATCTCTTGTTCCCTTTCTGTTCTTCTTGTCTGATCTCGTACGTGTCCACCTTTTGCCGAGGAGCCACGTCTCCAAGGTCATCAGGAGCCGTGCCAGCTCTGTCTGCATGGCTTCACTGCTGGCAGCACAGGCAGATGAATTGGAAGGCCTGCTCTTCTGCGAGGCTGGGAGACCACAAACCAGGGCTTAGGAGAAAAGGATTGCTCCCCTCCACCATGAGCCAGGAGCCTTTCTTCTGGCCATGCCGAAATGGGCTATACGCTCCATGGCTGGCCATGGCTTTGACAGGACTTAGTGCATGTCTTCTTGGCACCAGAGCTGCAGGGAGTGTGAACTGGGCTGGAAGAAAGGTGCTGGCGGAGGTGCTTTCTTAAATAAATTTAAGATCTATGAAGTAGTTTATGCAAACTGTTTGAAGCAAGTGTGTTGTGTGGAAAGTTGAAAGAAGTGGAGGTGGTTTTACGTAGTTTCTGAATGTCTCAGCTTGTAAACATTCAGAAGCTCTCTACAGCTTACCTCTTTGTACTTGCCCAAATTTGTATTCATCATCAGTTCCCCGGAAAGATCTGGTGAAAAGATTTGTTCAGGTGACTATACATCTTGCTGTGGAAAAAGTGGAGCAGATCTGCCATGTGATGAAACTATGCTCTTTGCTGAAATATGTGATACAACCAGCATAAAAGTGGATCTGAAACTTGTAAGATCATTTCAGAGGGAAGGCATAAATAGGTTTGTCCCTTTATGCTGCCAACCAAAACAAAACCACTATGGAGTTCAAGGTTGGCATGAACTGCCAAATCGGGACTACCCATAGTGATCTCCTCAAACCCTGGTGAATGAGAAATAGTCATGAGTTGAGAGATGTCCTTGCAGATCCCACACTCTAAGGTTGCCTTGCTCCCTTGAAGCTGCTGATTTCCAAAGAACAGTGCGCTCGTCATGGAGCTCAGTGGTTCAATCAGTCGTTGCAGAGGGACAAAGGAAATTCTTGAGCTGAGCTGTACAGTGTTTGTTCCAGTCCATTTTTCTGGAGGATGTTGTAGCACTTATGAAATTACTGTGCCCCTTGAACAGTGGGGAGAACACAAGACAGAGTGGGAATAGGATGGAGACCACTTTGATGTAGCAGCACTTGTACTGGTATGGAAAAGGTAGGATAGTAGACAGTGCGCATCACAGCATCTTTTGTTAGTTTTCTTTTAGCTGCAGCAACCCAGTGTCTGGATGCTTTTGCCCTTTCATCATTCAGAATGGAGCACATTAGTGAATCCAGGTTATGTTCCTTATTGCTGGTGGTTCTTATTAGCTTGTTAATGATCTTGCTGGGTTTTAAGTGCCTACAAATGTGAGTTCACGGATAACTTGAGTTCAGGGCAGTCATCCTTGGCACAGTGTCCTGATTTTTCCTATGAAAATCTTCCATGTTTTGTTCTATTCCAACCCCTGTTAACTTGTCATTATAAGCAGAGGGGAAAAAAACCACTGGCACTGTGTTGCATTATGGATATTGCTCTTCCCCTGAACCTGCCTCTTATGCTCTTTCCAAGGGAGCTTGTCTGGCAATTCACAGTTTCTGAGTGGCTCTACTGGGGTTTTTTTCCTCATTTTTATTACTCAGGCACTTTTGGCTTTGCTGCTTTTTGTCAGTCTGTTGCTGTCCTGTGTTCAAGTTGCCTGAGCTGTTTGGTTTTCTCCCATTTGCTTTGCTGCTGCTGTGCCTGCAGTGGGTCAAGAAGCTGCAGCGTTGCTGCGGAGGGTCAGGTGCAGAGGAACCCACAAACAAGCCATGGCAGCAGCTCAGAAAATGCAAAAAGGTGGTGAAATTGGGGTAAAATAGAAGTCAGTGGCTGTTTTATAACAGGCTACATGACACAGACTGATACTCCCCTCACTCTCTGACATTCTTCTCACCCAAAGGTCCTGTTCTCCACCCTTTTCTTCCTCCTCTTCCCTTCCTGTAGCTAGGATACACTGCAGTGTCAATTTTCATTTAGTCCTGTGCCAAAAGTTATGTAAATAAAGAAAAGCAAGTTGTGATTAGCAAAGAGAGATGTGATTTTAAGAAGGGTTTTTTTTTTTAATTCATGCGAAAGTGTTGAGGGGAATTATACTAGCATCAGCTGCAACTTAAACATAGTACTTGCTACCACAGTTTTAAATCAGTGTCAACTTAGCTAAAACACCATTCTTGCTTGGGAGTTTCTGGGGGGGGTTGGATGGAGCCCCATGATCTGAGCATTTTTAGAGTGTCACCATGTTTCTCCCAGTCAGGAATGAGAACTAACGAAAATAGATGGAGGAAGGCGACAATGCATTTTTCTCATAATACAACCACGGAAGCATCTCTGGAAACGTGCACATAGAGTGGCACATGCACATCCCTGGCTTAGGGAGCTGTGGAGGAATTCTGAGGCGGGGAGGGTTGGGGGGAGAGCGGGAGAATAAACCTCGCCGCTCTAAGAAATCCTGAAAATGTCCATCAGAAACGCAGCGAGCATTCGGAGGCTGCTGGAAGCGTTCCAATATCGGCGTCTTTGTCTCCATCCATCAGAGGCAGTGCAATCTTTGTGCCCCCAGCTTCAAACAAGGGCTTCACGCTGTCCTTGCAATCTGCCTTTATGCAGCGGAGTGTGGAGGCTTCTAATTACGAGGCCGAGCGCCGCGGCGGGTGGGGAGCCGTGCTGCGCCCCACAGCCGCGCACCTGATTATCCGTTCCTGAGGTCGTTAGAAGGGTTACTCCTGAGTTTAAGCCTGCTCTGCAAGACCCCTAATTATATGCTGCTCTGCAAGTTGCATTAAAAAGAAATTGTTGAAAAGACAAAGGACAGAATAACATTTCCTCCCTCGTCTTCCCGTCTCTCCCCCCCAACCCCGCGGCACACACAGACACACTCCCCCACCTCTCCCTGCTGGGCCCAGAGCTACTTCTCACGCTTGAGTTGGTGCGAGCTCTGATAAAGCCATTGAAAGATGCAGCAGGGAGACAGAGCGCTCCCAGGGACAGAGGAAAGCAGAAGAGGAAGCCGAAGTAAAATGACCCCCTCCCAGGTAGATACAGCCAGGCGCTGCTTGCTGAAGGAGTTGTCCCACAGAGCAGAATTAGAGAAGAGATTAACCATCCTTTATTGTTTTGTTTCACTTCCTAGGGAGCAGTGTAATGTGGTTTCTTCCATCGTGAAAAACCTGCTTCATCTGGAGCTCCAGGAAGCCTGAATCACTATAGATAAGGCATTCAAAGTGCAGTATCCCTTGCACATGCTGCCAGTTCTCATTTTAATCTCCCCAGACATCAAAAAAATTAAAATGTAAAATTCTAAGCTATGCAGTTGAGTGACATGAAGGCTGCATTCGCTGCAATGCAGTTTGCAAATCTGGGACATGCACACATGTGTCCATTCCTGTCAGAGATAACAGGTTTATGTGTGCTTTCCATGAGCCCATGAAGTGTACCACTAGCAGAGATAGAGAATTGAATGGATTCTTCATTACCGCATGTCTGGACTGCTAATGAAACTAAACCCAGGTATAACAGTACTACTAAATATTTCCAGCACTTCCTGGTGCAATGGTAACATTTTCAGTTTATGGTGGAGATTATTACAGGGGTATCTGCAGTACCAAAGGCAATGTTTTTTTCGAGATTATTATTTCAAGGGTGGGTGTTTTTATTACTCTCTGCATTCTAGTTGTACCTGAAAGCCTGAGTGGCAGACCAGGATTTCACCACTCTAGGTTCTGTACAAACATGGTAGGAAAAAAAGGATTCTGTGCTGCAGATAGGGGTTTTTTGAGATGTGGCTATGAAATTTTTTCATGGCTTTTATATCTGGAGAGAAACTCATATTTGAACAGGAATTTCAAAGTCAAAATGTCAAGGTTTGAGTCACTGCTGCACTGGAGTACCTTGCCAATTCTGTCATGTTGTACTGTGCTCTAATCTGTGAGCTTTAAACCTTGCTAGTCTCTTGGATATCTCAGCAGCAGTGCTCCATTGTGTGCTCCCTGTTTCTTACTAGTTTGGCTTCATTTTATTCTGGTGCAGAGAACTGGATTCACTGCCCACCCAAGCCACTAACAGCAGGGGAACTTCTGCCCCTTTTTTCTCATGAGACATTTAATTTTTTTCCCCGCCCATGTTTTCGTGCACTCAGTTTGTCTCTGTGTAGTGAGGAAGGTCCCTGCAGCAATCTCTGGGGCCCTGGTTTGCATGGCTGAAGAGAGCAGAGGTGCAGCCACGCTGGCAGCACGACACGTTATTCCCGTGCATGTGCTGGCATTCCCCCCAAAGCTCTGGCTCAGGCACCAGGGAAGGGTTGAATGTGCTTCTCTTGGTCACCGTGTGCTACCGGCATCGCTCCCTCCAAGACAACATCCCAAACCACTGAAGAGTCACTTCCTTGTGTTTGTGTTTAATGTGAATTCACAAGCATCTCTCTGTGTACAATGTGAAATAATCCCAAACCCTGAATCTGATAACCCCAGTTTTCTTCTCTACATCAACTTGACATAGTCCTTTTGGTCTCTCATGCCATGCTTTCCACTGCTGCCTCTTGAAACATGTCTTAGGTGTGGTTATTGTGGGGCATCATTCCTGGCTACCTACCCAGCAGCAGGAGGAAGATGGCCCTTATCCCACCTGCAATTTTATATGGCTTTTATATTTTGGCAAGATGGTACAACAAAGATATCAGCTCCCTGAAGTTACTCTAAAGAGCAAAATCTTTGTTTAAAACAGTGTTTGAAGATCTTGGAGTCATGCCTCGTATTTTCATGACATCTGTGCTGTAAGATAGTTCAAAATCTCTTTGATTTAAAAATGTCATCTCATTTGGGCTGGATGTGTAGCCTTGTCGTCAGGCCAGGTGCAGGAGTGCTGGTACCTGTTTAGTAGCTGTGGTACCTTCCTTGTCCTGCACACTCCTCAGTGAGTCTCTTGTTGGCTTTTCAGTTTTTGTTCTGTGATATCTCCCTGCTTTAAAACATACAAAGAGCAATCACAGTGTTTTCATGCATGGTTTGTCATTTCTTCAACCCCAAAGTCCCCAGAGTCTGCAAGTTGAGTCATTTTTCTGCTGCCAGAGTTGTGCAAGAGGTTTGCCTCTGGAGACAGCAGAGAGTCTGGAGGCTTCAGCCATGCATTGTTGAACAGTCTCCAGAGTAAGTGTCAATTTGAAGTAAAAAAACTTGAAATCTAGAAGCAGGGAAGATAAAAGTGAATTTGATTATAGTGCTTTTCAAGCCCCATCCATAGGCAAGATAGTGAAGCAGGCAGCATGTTCAGCCATAGGCCACTTAATTCATGTTTGACACCATAACCCATGGTCATGGCCAGTCCTGCCTTTGGAACACAGCACTCTGACTTTTGTCTGCCAAGGAGGGAGGGGTAGAAGGGACATGATATCTCACTTGAGCCATGTCACCTCTAATGTGATCATTTTCCCTGTCTCAGAATCAAAAAGTGTCTAAATTTTTACCTGTCACCTCAGAAGTCTTGCTCTGGTTCAGAGGCCACCTAGATATGAACTCAGACAAGCCAGATATGGCTCACTCCCTCTAGACTGAATAGCTTAGTATTTTTTATATTTTACCATGCTTTTCTTTCCATTGTATGGAAAATGCTTTTGGGAAATGGATAAGCGCTGGCTGAGATCAGATACATGTTTGTATTAGTGGAGGTGAACAAAGTGCTTTGCTTGAGCTGTATTTCTTATTAATTGCTTCCCTGTTATAAAGACTAGATCTCCTGGCTGTAGCCCAGGTGGATGTGAAATATCCACCACAAAATGCTGCAGTAGCAATGCAAAAGAAGTACACTTGGGTTTAGGTAAGACAGTGATAAAATGGGCCCATGAAAACACATGTGCCGAGCTGATGCAAGCCCTGGCCCTACAGCTGGTGTTGATACGTGGTGGCCTTGCACACCAGAAGGATTTGCTGCCATGGATTATGACTCCAGTTCTACCCTGGACTCCTTCATTTCAGCACAAAAGAACTGAATACTTTACAGTGACTGCTGCAGGTTTATATTAGGACATGTTTGTGGCAATTGTCTACATGCACTTCAGTTTGTGGTGTGGTGAAGTGTATTGAAAGAATCTGGTCCGCAAGGACTTGGAGAGATCAGGGAACAAAGGAAGGGATACATAGGAGACAATGAATGCTGGCAATTATCTGAATTTCAATGGAGTGTCTTAGCTGGGACTTCCTGAACAGTTGTGAATTTTCCTGTTTGAAAAACTCAAGATGAATCTCTTCCATTCTTGTACAGCTGAAGAAAATGTTTACATTTGAAGTAAGGGATGAGCAGGTAGAAGAAAGTGACTCCTTTAGTGCCAGCCCTGAACTTTAATATAATAGAAAGTGTAAAGTCATAGAGTCAGTGATCATGATTCAGAGTCAAAAGGTAAAAAAGATTTGAAAAAAAAATAGCGTTCCTTATTTGTGCCTTCTAAGTAGTTGAGTTCTCTCTCTGGCCAGCTGCCACAGCCTTAGGACTGTAACCAGCCCTGTGTATGGAAGGTTTTCTTTCCTAACATTCCATCACTTGATCCTTCAATTTATCCCTCCCACTCTTTAGGGTTGATACTAAGCAAATATGTTTTAAAAACATTGTCGGTGGCCGCTGCTCTCACCTTGTCTTCACCAGCGCTTGTGCTGTGGCTGCAACTGGCAGAGCTGAGTGAGCAGAAAGCTGGGAAGGATCAGTTCAGCAGAGGTTCATGCCACTGGTGTGCTACAAGAGCCCCGTATTAAATCTGAACCTTGCAAAGATGTCTGAAAACCAGCAGAGCGGGTGGCTGGAAGATTAACTCTGCACAGGGACATTTTGGAGAGCAGAGAGCCACAATAGCGGTTTCAGTGCCAGCTTTGTCCCAGCTGCCAGAAGGGACTTTGTCAGGAGAGTCCTTTACCATGGCACTGCTCCCCCAGCTGCTGGAACAATTGCTTGAGACCACTGGCAGTCAACATGATTAAAGCAGCCTTCAGGCAGCTTTATTTTACATGGGCAGCTATCCAGGTCCAAGGGTTGGCTCTGCCTGGAAGGATGGAGAAGGAAGTTTGCTGTGTTGCACCCTTCCACATGTCTCCTTCGTCTGTGTTTAAGGGTCAGGCCTGGATTTGTGGTTGATCTGTAGTCAGCCCATGCTGAGTCCATTAAATGCTCCTAGTACCTCTAGGTATTGACTGAGCTGACAGGACAGACTTTTTTTTCCTTTGTACATAAAGGTGCCATTTAATTGAATTAATTACCTAATCTATTGCCAGATGAACTGGGGTTTTAGCTGTATGAATTAATAATACAAACTAGGAGTGCCCTTAAAACTTAAACCTTTCTCTCAAACTGGGTTGCAGCTGTTAGATCCCATTAACGAACCATAAGTAATCCAACTGCTGATAACACAGTTATCAGTTCCATGTCGAGATTGAACTTTAGGAGCCAAACAAGGCTGCTCAAGCTTCAGTTTCTTCCTTAGACCAGGTATAGCCTTTCCTTTGCCTTTGTATTTTCAAAAATGGGAGCTAGGAGGTACGTTTACCCAAGTGGTTTTTTGTCCCAATGGGAATAGCCCTTTTTTGCTTTCCTCTGCTTTTTATATGTGAGTATGTAAATATATGTAAATGTATACAGGGGCTTGGATTTACCCTCTTGGTCTCCCCCTCCCATGTATAATGTATGTGTTAAACACGTAATCATTAATCAACTTTGTGGGGAGTGGAGACAAGAAGGGCTCTTTGGTGATAGATGTATACTCGTGACTGTGCTTGTATGCGTGTTTATTAGGCAGCACAGTGCTATCAAAAGAAACTCCAGGTCCCCAAGGATAAGAAACAGCACAGGGAACAAATGAAGAGGAAAAAAAAAATCCAACCCCTCTTACTGTAAAACCCTCTGTCTTCTACCATCTGTCTCCTTTTTTGGAGTGAAATAAATTGGGGAGAGAGCTTTGAATAAGGTGCTTATTTGTAATGTGCTGAAACGCTCATGTAGAACAGAAGCAAAGTTATGGTTAATGTTGCCTCTGATGGCTGGGAGTGTTGGAGGCAGGATGACATTATTTCTTTTGTCTGTACATGCTGGAAGTGGTTTAGAGAAAAAAAGCCTTCAGGATATCATGCAGAAGCACAACTATTTCTGAGGTTTTAATATCGTGTTTGATGTTATGGAAGGCACAAATTAAAGGTGGTCATTGCCCTGAAGTGTTCATAATAAAGACAACAAAACCCACAGTGGTTCTTTGTGAGTACCCAGCTCAGAACATGCTTCAGGCTGCTCTCTGTTGCTGGAGGAGGACTTGGGGCTCTGGAATTACATGTCTGGAGATTAAGGCAGAGACACGGGGATTGATTTCTTTGCATTACTTGCATACTGCAGTAAGTCCTGCGACCTGAAAGCTTTGGGCTGGATGTAGAAAACCAAACATTTCCTTGGTTCTGCTAGACAGGAGCTTAGTCTGGTAGAATGGTGCTTATGGTCTTGCATAAAATTGCGTTGTCCAAAATGATAACATGTCAACAGGCAGGTTTTGGGGGGGGAAATTAAAAATCCAAAGTATTTAGGTGCCTTAGATTATTTTTTGCTGTTCTCATTTAGCTTGTGTTTACAAGTGCCTATTTTAGAAATACCTAGTTAAATAGCTATTTTAAATGAGCTTAAAAAGTGGCTTTGGCTCACTGGGTGTAGAACTACTGCACCTTTTGCCCTGTGTTCTTGCAGAGGTGGCAGGACACACCAAGGCCTGACTGGAAACGCTGAAGTGAGTAGGAAGCAGCAGTCCCAGCTCCGTCAGCCATCTGCTCCAAGTGCAGGAGCCTGCACCAGCCAGGGCACAGGGGAAGGGCTTGCAAGTCTGTTCATGGGGAGCAGCAGCAGGGAAACCGGGAGGCAAATGGGAAAACAGAATTCCATTTTCCGGAGTCTGCTCCATGTAGAGAAGCTGATGGATTGGCTGCAGCATGCCAGATTTGTCAAGGTGTATCTGGTATTGTTTTAGCAAAGGGAAAAAAAAAGTATCCCAGGAAGGTTATACTCAACAGCTGATACATTCATTTATTTTTGCACTAAGCTAGGCCATGTTTATGACAACATACCTTCATCTGGCTATTTTTCTTTATTTTCTATTTATTTCCTCTTCCAATTTGCTGGAGTCAGCACTTCAAATTGTTTTTTCAGATAAGCTGAAAGCCACAGAAATTCAGAATTTTCCTAAATTGTTGCCTGTTCAGGACTACATTTTTTGTTTTGGAGGTCTTTCCACCATTTTATTTTTCACAGAAGGAAGAAGCAAGGCATTGGTTTAGGGAAGTGTTTCAGCTATAGTGAGATTAAGCACAAACATGGAGCTAAACATTTGATCAAGTGCTTTTCTGAATGCACTTTCTAGAAAATTGATGTCCCTTCCGCTGCTCTCACTGGCTAATCAGGAGATGCTGAGGTTTGATCAGAGCCTTTTGTGCATTTTCAAGATAGTGTCTCTGGAGGATCATTACACACATCCCTCTGCAGAGACTACAAGGAGATTGTCACCAGGAAAGTGTTAGTCACTGTGTATTAACATGCAGGATTATTCTGCCTCTTTCTTCACTGTAAGCTTTTCATCTCCTTACTAAGCAGGCACAGTCATGTCTGGGCTAAAATCACAAAGGTTCCTTACAATGCTCTGTTTGTGCTTCCAATTCAGAAATAAACTCTGGTGAAATGAGCTGTTAGCTGTGTGGGACTTTGGAAGAGAAGGGCTGTGGCTTCAGCCTCTCCTACCACAGAGTCCAAAGGGAGATGAGCCAGGACCAAGGCGCAGGAGCCCAGCACTCGGCTGCCTGGAGATGCAGTTGTCTGGGGGGTAAATGACCTGACAGCTGAATAGATGCCAATGAGCAGATGATCAGCCAAAGAAAGGTTGAGTACAGCTTGCTCTCCTGTTCCTTCCAAAAGCATTTCCTGTGCAAAGCTGGTGGTTGAACACACACCAGTGATGTTCCTCCTCCTCTGGACAAGCTTTCCTGCCCAGAGCCATGGCCATGCCTATGGCAACAACAAGGCAGACCATGTCTGTGAGCGTGCTGGAAACTCTCCAGCTGGTGGCTGAGCATGGCAAGCATTAGTCAGTGACTGAAAAAATGTTTCAGACATCACCATGAAGGGAGAAGAGCAAAGCCAGGTTAGTGGTGCTCTGCATATTCACAGGTCCATGAGCAAACACAGTAGAGGGTTTTAAAACATAGACAGACATCTACTGCTTGCCGCAGGCAAATGAAACTTTATGGATGAAATTGTATTGGTATTTATGGAAAATTAACCTAGTAATTGCCCTGCAATTATGCCTCATCAAAGCAACTGCTGTTAGATGGCGTGTCCTGCTACACACCTTCCCAGTACGAGTCATGCATCTACACTTAGAGCCTTCCATCCTTCTTGAGAACCGCCAGACTCCAAATGGAGCAGAACCATGTTTTTGTTGGAAATAGCTGGTTACTGATATAAGCCAATTACTGGAGATGTTTCTTATAGTTTGTGCATGAGGAAATGGCCTGTTTTTGTGGTCAGCAGTTGGCATGGTATGCATTTGACTGCTTTAATAGTTTTTGCAACCCCACCCAAATACTCTCTGCAGTACAAAAGGAATAAATTTGGAAGAGTTGTTTGGGTGTAGCTGATCACATATTCACCCTATTAACTTCAGCTGGCCTGTGGAGCTCCTGTACCCGTAACATTGAGAACACAGAGCTTTTTGAACTAAAACTAGCTGTTCCCTATGTCAGATCAGTTCATGTCCATGCAGATGGTTTCTCAACTGGAATTGCCAGTAACATCATTGGCAAAGGCTCTGAATGACATTTTTTGTCTATCTAGTTTTGGGGGATTTTTTTGTTTTGTCTCTCTGATTGTATTCGTAAAGGAAAAAAATGCAAAGAAAAGAGTTAAAGGAAAGTCAAGAGGCATTGTACAAGAAGGAGATTATAGCAGGGAGGCATAATGTATTGGAAGTGAAAGACTGTTCCTGTCTATTGGGGATTTTCTCAAGAATGTGAATGTACACGTCCACTAGAAGAATGGGGAAAGAAGGGCTGACACTTTGTGGGGTTCAGACAAAAGAATATAGATCCTTTTCACTTCGCATCAAGTGGTCCATGGAAATTAAATTGTCCTCTCAATGCAGGGGGGAGTTCCTGTCCAGAATGGATCACAGCATGACGGTGACTGTAAAGAGGTTTTCTCTGCTACTACCCCGCTCCATGGGGCATTTGCTTGAAGAGCATAATTAGGATGTGCATCTGGAAAAACACACTGCCAGACAGAGATACAGTAACACACTGGAACTCAAGTGTATTTAGTCTGCTGCAAGTGATAGAAAAACTGAGATGAGCACCGGCTAAACTTACTTCCCATGAACTTTCATCATTTCTTCACGTACTTTGGCTTATTCACATACAGAACTCTTATTATAATGGCGAAAGTTCAGTTATTTAAATGCTATGAAAGAAGTCTGATTTAAGATGAAGTTGAAAAAGAGAATGAAGGCCTGGCTGGTGAGGCCAGGAAAGCTCTTCCTGCTTTGGACAGAGGGCACAAGGAGCCTGGATAACTCTGCTGGCCCAGGGTTTATAGTGTGGCTGTTGATGCCACAGCTGGTTTCTCGGAGCTGGGAGGTGCTGAAGGGAGTTTGTTGTTGGCCAAGTTAGTCTTAGATTGCAGGAGGTGGCAAGATGCAGGAACTGAGAGTCTTTTAGGATTTTTGGAGACAAGGATGAGAAGATTGTTTGTGAAAGCAACTGGAATGGGGCATGGAAAAATCCAGGAAGGCTGTTTTACCCACGGGTGAAACTCTCTCTTTGGTTTGGACTATAGCCAGTGGCACGGAGTAACAGAAACTTTTGAATTCATGCATCTGCTGCTTGGCCAGTCCTCACTGGAGGCTCAAATGGAGCTGCCTGTTCTGGAACCATTTTAGCTCGAATCAGCTCCCAGAAGACGGTTGTTAATAACTCATGTCTCACCAGCCCTCTCCTCCTTCACTCCACTCCCTAAAAACTGGGCTGAGAGACTGTGCAGGAATTTGGGCTCTCCTGGGCAAGCCAGCAGCAAGGTGACAGGCTGAGGTCATCTGCTAAAGCCATCGCCATCCTGCAGAGCAGCCACAATTCAGAGCACAGCCGTGTTCAACCCTCGCTCACTTTCTGTCCATTTTAATGCTTTAAACAGGGCTGTGCATTCAGCAGTTATTTGTGTAAGCGTTCTCCAGGCATTTGAAAAAGACTTCTGTTTTCCAGAGAAGAGAAGGAAAGGGGCCGGAAGGAATTACGTGGGGCAGAGTAGGGGCGAGTGATAGGGGAGCAGCCAAAATAGAGGGGTTTGGCTGAGCTCGTGTGGGGGTGGCTGTGGGCAGACACAGTGCTGCACATAGACTTGATAGGGCTCCCCCACACCTGGTATTAAATCAGAGAAAAGCCTTCCACCTTCTGGTGCTGGGAGTTATGCTTTTTAGAGCCGAGTTCGACAGTTGTTATTGCAATTTTGTGGTGCTCTTTTGATTTACAGCTGTTTTTACGACCATTGAGGCAGCCACAAATCGAGGAAATCTCATAAAACAGAGAGTAAACGTCTCCTTCACAACCCAGGCAGAGTTTTGGCATCCGTGCTTATTCCATAGAGCAGGATGTGTAAACAATATTGTGTCCCCTGAGTGGCTGATATCAGTACAGTTAAGTGGTAACAGCTTGAAAAATGCATTTCTCATATATTGGTGGTAAAACTCGAAATGGGCCCCCAGGCTAAAGTAAATTGGTGACATTTTGCAGCAGAAGTGGGGGGGGGAGGAAAGGGGGGAAAAAAAAAAAGGCCGCAATTGGAAATGCAGAGCCCCATCTTTGAAAGCAGTGGGACTGAAGCCAAGGTCGGATTTATCTGTATTATTGCAGTATGGAAATAAATGGATCCACCACACTTGTTGCAAAGCGTATCTGATTGGAGAAGACAGATTATATGTTGGCTGTAAATGGGGGACTGCCCCATTCACCACCTTCTTATACAGAAGATGAGGTCAGTTAATGCCATATTTAATCAAGGCCCAACAATGAGCTTCTTTCTTGACTGAGTGTATAGCACCAGAGAAAAGCTTGGTGACCCCTTCCTGTAGAAAGTAGGTGAGTGCACTTCACTGCCCTTGAATAAGTGAGGCATAGGAAGCCAGATGCTTTGCAGATGTGAACCATAGGTTTCCTTCCATAAAAATATGCAGCCTCCATTTGTAGAGAAATTTATATGCTGTCCTTTTTTAAGGTGTTCCTAATCCCTTCTATTGGGTCTTTAAATATGTGCCCCCTGTGGGGTGCCTTCTGTGGTGAGTGAGGATGTCCACCAGTGGGAACAGAGCTGTGGGGAACAGGCAGTCCAACAGAGACTTCTTTTCCCCTAAAATGTAGAAACGTGAGACCTGAGACAGAGGGAGAAGGGTTGATGGGCAGACTTGATAATGAAGTAAAAAGAGTCAATCTAATAAATACCAGAGAGACAGCTTCTAGAATTTCTCCATGTTTTGGGATTACCCCATTTGTGTTGTTTACCTAATGAATATTTGATGTTTCCTTCATGTATAGGGTTGCTGTTACGTGATGGGGGTGACAGGAGGTGTTGTCATCCTGTAGCTTCTCCATCTGATTACCCAGGGTCTGCTGAACATAACGAGTGGGGGTCCAGTCCAGCTCAAATTAATCTGGTGTCTGTTGGCGGAGGAGAGCTCTGAGAAGACCTTAGGCAGCTGTCTGCTTCACAGAGCCTGGCAGGGAGTTCTCAAATAAAATGCTGTCGTTCCTTTCCTGGACTCATACTAATCATCTACTTGCCCAGTTCTAATTAACCTAATGGATAGTGTTAAAACTGGGCATCTGCAAGGGTTTGTAGACCAATAATCCAGGTGGTTTGGGAAATAGTTTCCTGATTGGATCAAGAGAGGAGGAGAAGGCAGATGATCATTCATTTTTGTTTGATTTTGCTTTCCGGTGCTGTCTGAAAAGAGCTAGTCTGAAGATGTTGAGTTAGGTGGTGGCAGCCCTCTATTGCTGCAGTTTTCTGTGGGCAGAGTGGGAATGGCCATTCCCCAAGATCATGCACACACCCAGCGCTGTTGGTGGTAAAGCTGCAGTGAATGACACTTTTATCCAAAGGTTATTTGTTAAATTCTTTACTGATGTGTTAATAGAAAGCACTGGACAGGAGGTGTTTGCAGTGTTTGCTTATGAATGTCTTCATGTTGGTAACATTTTTATTAAAATTTTACCTTCTGGAGTCATGTTGCTGCATGGGAATCTCAGCTTCCACACATACTATGCTTCAAAGGAAAAATCCAGCTGTGTGTCTTGGTCTCAAGGATTAAACTTGAAAACTTATATTTAGAAATGACTGTTGACAAATGTAGACAGATGTCCAAATTGGTTTCCTTTATAGTTGTATTAGATTTTAAATCTTTTTAATGTGAGTCCCCTTGGTTTTTATAATTATTTTGCATTGTCCTGCCATAAGCATAAAGCCGGAGGGCCGCAGCAGGTACTAGCACTGAAGCAGAGGAGAGCAATCCCTGAACCACAGTCCACTAGCAGAGGCAAATCTCCCAAATCTCTGTGCTCTTACAGCAGCTGAGGTGCTCGGAGGGGGCAGGGCCAGCTCTGCTCCAGTACGACTCACATGACTGTAATATTCATCTTGTAATAAGAATCTCTCCTACACGTAATTCTAGTGGGATTGAAAATTTCCCAGTAAACCTCATAGCAAGGCTGCTGAATTAAAAAGAGGAGATACTTCTTCGCTGGCGAAGCCTGCCTGAATCACACGATCTCTGCAGGCTGCTCCCGTACCGGGGCACATCCCAATGCTGCTTGTCGGGCACTAGTGGGCCAATGGCCTCATCCAAGAGCTCTGAGTCTCGTGGGATTTGCCTTCACATTCAGTATGAACACATCCAGCATGCTGCAGCTCTGGGTGAAGCCAGGGATGTGCTTTGTGTCCAAACCAAATCATTTTCTGCATGAAAGGGGAGCCCACTTCAGCAGCCCCATCCTCCTGGGCTGCACAGCTGTGCAGGGAGTGGACCTGGGAAGAACGGTGCTTTTGTGCAGCACAGTTATGTGTTTAACATAATAAATGTTTATTGTCCTCTGGAGCAAAGGAGCAATAGGCTAAATTTTAGCCCGGGGAGGGAAAGCCAGAATCATGAGGTATAGGCTGTTAATTATCCTTTTTTTTTTTTAGCTGCCATAATGTACTGGCGTTTTCCTGCAGCTCCCCGCCTCCCACTGCTCCATTACCTCCACCACCACTACCTCTAAAATATCTACTTCCCTTGCCGCTGCGCCCTCCTCCTCTCTGGCCTCCTGCTCTTTCATTTGTAAGGCATCTTTGGCCTCCTGAGAGATTTGTGACTTCTCTCCCAGCAGCCGCTTACGGTGATAAAGGCCCTCAGACTGCCTCTCTCTGATTAATCAGCCCTCGTGCAGCCTCGATAGGGTGTTAATTTGTAAACTCAGTGGACAGGCAACTGTGATAAGCCTCTGCAGCTGCTGTGTGTCTGCCGGGGGGATGGGCAGATAAGGCTTCAGCCCTGGGATGCAGCCAAGAAATATTTTGGAGCAGTGAATTAGAAACAACAACAACAAAAGAGCCTTCTGCAGAGGCACTCCTTTGAGGTTGCTGCGGGTAAGACAACAAGTTTCAATGGCAGCAGACAAGAGCCGCCTTCCTGATAAGCTCCCTGACCCCCCAGGCCCAGGAAAGGGCTACGTCAGGATTGCACTCCCAACTGGAAAATTCTGTCAGAGGGATATCTGTGTGTCATGCCATGGTCTGGGCTAAGGAGGACAATGCCATCTTCTCTGTGTGTCATGTACTCACTGCAGTTAACCTGATGCTTTTCGGAGAACCTGATGCTGCTTTGTCAGGGCTGTCGGGCTGTCTGGCCTGACTTGTCACCTGCAAGAAAGGCATGGACACTGAGGGCATCCAGAACAGCGTCGGTGTCAAATGATTTTTGGGCACCCTTAAATGTTTGCTCTGTGATACGGTTCACATAAAATTCCATACAGAGTCCACTATATCATATGGATGAAAAACAAGAATACAGCATTCTCCCTAGAGAGCAGCCCATGCTGAGTGGTCTGAGACCACAGAGTAGTGCTCTGAGAAATAGCAAAGCTGGGGGTTAAACTCTGGAATACCCAGGTAGATTGGAGCAGGCTGCAGTGATGACAGGCAGGTATTCTGTTTGTCTGCTCAAGGAGGTTATGTTGAATGTTTCTGGTGTGCTCATGCAATTTTCCCTTTTTTATTGATTTGATTATGTTTTCTTCAAAAATTGAAAGGAGGGGATATTTCACTGCATTTTTATCAGTGCTTTGGTTCAGCTGAATCCTAATGATCCTGCCATTGTTGGCCTCCCTAATTTTTCTAATATTATCTGACAACATGCAACAGACGATGGAAGCAGTTCCTTCCCTGTCTGCCAATGCAGGTTGTTATTCAGTTCGTTTTTGAACTGCAGCAATCCTCAGACAGACAGTGACCTTTTTATGAAATCAAATGTCTTGCAAAACCCTCTTGGTCTCTGAACTGTGATTTATAGCCATTTGTGTTGGAGAAAGCTGCAGGTGGGATTTGGGTGACACATAATTGGTTAAAAGATAAAATAAAATGAAGGTTGCCCTGCTGGTACAGTGATGGCAGGAGCTACAGGAATGAATTGCTTGGCAGTGCAGAGCCTGGCCCTCCTCCTCCCGCCCTCCTCTTTCGCTTGCCAAGTCCTGTCTGGCAGGCCATTACAATGATAAATGCAGGTAGCTGGCAAAGACCACAGCTGAGAGTTTGTTCTAGCATGCCAAGCCCTGCTTGGCATTCCCAGTTGGTGCCAGCATTTGCACTCTTACTCAGTTTGACGGAAACCAGGACATGAGGTGTGAATTTATGTCCACATCCTTCCAGGAGAGAGTTGGGATAATGAAATGCCAAGGCAGCCCAGGGAGCAGCAGAGTAATTTGGTAGGTACCAAACAACAGTCTGCCACCTGTCATTCGCAGCACAGTCCCTGCTCTCCCCCATCACTCTTCCTACAGTGCAGCCTTTGAATTATAAGAAGTTTTAGATAGTTCTGCAAAGAGCACTTGCCGTTCCCTTTGATTGAGTGCAAATAAAAAGCCATATCCCCGCCAAATAGATGGGCTGACTAGATAGGATCAAGCTGTAATGACAGTAATACAAACTGCTATAGCAGCGTGTTACACAGCATTCCCAGCCTTTCCTACCTGAAGGTAGGTTTTCCCTTACATTTGTAGCAAAAGATAAATCAGCAGTCAAATCTGTGCTTGCCTAAGTGAGTGTCTGGGTGGCAAAAAAATTTTGAATGTGGAAGGAAGTGTAGGCTGAAAGATCTCTCTTGGGAGGGAGTCAGCTCTCTGAGAAAGGCATGAGGGCTCTGGTGTTTGAGATGTTTTAAACCAGACCACACAAAGCCCTTTTCTCAGTGTATCATGGAGAACTGTGTTTCTCTGACTGTGGTGTGTATCAGCTGCCTTTAACACAGACATATCACTGCTTCCAGCTTACACTGAGCCTCATCCAGTGGCACAGGGAGAGGACTGTCCTCCGGATGCCATTCATCGACCAGAACACCCAGGAGCATATGAACATGTGTTAGGGGGAAATCAGTGCTGATTAGAGTGGAAAATAGCAGAACTGTAAGGCAAAGGTAGATTTGGTAGTGGTTGGGGAGCTGAGGTTTGAAGCAGGAAGATCCTAAGCTGAGGACCAGGTGCACCCTAATTTAAATTAGGACACACAGCCACACTAACATTAACCAAGTATTTTGGCCGGTTTTAATGAGGGACAGCTGGAAATTTTCTTTTCTCGTTGGTGTCTCTGGAAACAGCTGAGGAACCTTCTGCAGCTGTCTGACGAGCCTTGGTGAGGTCCAGGAACTCCCCAGCTTCCTCCCTTCTCCTCCTTCACTAAATTTTTTTTCAGTACATGTATTTATTTATTTATTGGAGCTGAGCTGGGAAGGAGAGGGAGTTTGATCTTTTCCTTTGGGAGACAGCAACTGCTCAGAGGAAGATGAATCATAAAGCATCGCTAATGGAGGGGATGGGAAGGGGAGAACTCTGGGCTGCAGCCATTCCCCTAGGGCTGGGGGGATGGTTTGAGGAGAGAGCGAAGAGGAGGTAGCAGGCGTGTTCCCTGAGGCTCTGATGGCAGACATGCTGTAGGTCAGATGTCCCTCTGTGTCAGAGGATTCAGTCACCCTTTGTCACAGGAGGAGGCACATCTGTGCAATAAGCAACACACCACAGCAGCGTGTGTTTAAGAATTACTGCTGCTGCTCAATTTAAACTAGCTTGTTCAGTCCCACAATGGTTGTAAAATGATGAGGAACATGCTCAGGGTTCAGGACATTGTTAATTTAAGCTTATCAACTGTCTTGCCAAAAGAGGACCAAGACAAGATGTCGAACCTGTGGAGGAGCAGTGAGCTTGGTTCCTCGCTGCCCTGCACTGAGTCAGACTCTATACAGCTTTTCCTTCAGTGCCTTCCAGTCCTCATCCACTTTGCCTCCCATTCCGTTTGCCAATTGTGTAAAGTCAGCATAATTCAGTGGTGAATTAGGACCAGTGATCTCTGCGTCTAGGCTCTCTATGGCCTAATTTAATCCGTGTTTTCAGGCTTGTGCTAGCTTCTCAAAGGGGCTGTTTCAAAAAACAGTCATGATGGTTATATAAACTGCTGAGAGAAATGAGCATTCTTGGAAGAAAAAGTGACAAAGAGGCAAGTGCATGGTGACAGTCACTTCCAGGAGCAGAGCAGTACTGAATATGTGTGTGCTAAATGAATGTGAGGTGGGAACCTAAACGAGGGTGTTGCTGTATAAAAGTACAGTCCAAGGAACATTTTGTTTCTAGTGAGCATTCTATAGAGTAAACTCATGAAAGATACAGAAGACCCATCACTACCTTTCAGAGATGGCCTTGAATCATTAATTGAACTGTAAGTATTTCTGGTGTTTAAGGTATTGCCATTTCAATAAGTAGTTGCTTGTTTGGGGTATTTGTGCCGCTTATTTCACTGTGATGTGTTATGGTTTAACTGAAAGTACAACTGTATTTTCAGTATTGTTGGTAGAAAGGTGGAAATTCATTCTTACCTAGGGAATATTATTTTTCATTAGTCCTTATTTGCACTGGAGGTCGACAGATAGAATTGCATAAATGATCCCAACTATCAGTTGTAACCACATTTTTCAGAACAGCCTGGTCACCAGTCAGGTTTCTAAATGGAGTTTTGGAAATGCTCCATGTCTGGTAGTTCCAATCAAGTTGATGCCCCAAAGGCAGCTGCTGAGTGCTGAGCCCTCTTGGAAGCCCAGTCTGTAAATTCTGTGGGAAGATAATCACAGTGTGGATTTGTGGAAGTCCTGTTCCCTCTTGCTTCTTAATCCCTCACACAGCTGGGCTGTGCTGTGTCCCAGCCAGCTGTGTACCACTGGATATTCCTAGAAGGTTCACAAAAATGACTGAATTGCAGGTCTAACTTTTCTTTTGTCTTCCTAACTGAGCTCTGGTTTCTTTCCAAAAATAATGCAGGTTTTGGAAAGACTGCAGGCTACCTTGAAACATCCCTTCACAATGCAGGCAGTGTTATCCATGGGTTGCTTCTATATCCTGAAATGTGTAGAATACTTTGTTGGTCTTAAGGGGGATTTTTACTTTGGGTTTTTTGTGTGCATATGTGCTATTTGTGGGCTTCTCTTGCACCTTTCCATATGTATCAATTTCCATTTCCTACAGAAGAGTCACAGCCCAAACAATACCTTCCTGCTTTAGTTATTGTTCTCATATTACTGGATGAGGGGGTCTAGTATGAATGACTTGCAGAGTGAACTGCAAAGTAGGAAAGCAGTACTGACGTGCTGAAATTCTTTGCTGGACAAGTGATCAAGTGGCATTGGAGTGGTTGGTAAAAGCAGGGGAGACAGATCAAAGGAAAGAATGAAAATTGATCCAAAATTTTTAGGTAGTGTCCGTGCTTTATGTTAAAACTTTCTCTAAGCGTATCCAGCACTTCTGGTTTGGAAATCTCCCAGAGAAGGGTTTTCTTGTGAGCTTTTTAGTGCTTGCTAAGTTCAATAATTGTGCAAACAGTCCCTCTTGAGACTGGCTCTTGGCTGTCTAGTCGATAGGCAGCCATCCAGATCTAAAACTTAAACTGTATTTTACTGTCTCCTCCTTCTGCCTACCGTACTGGATTCATTTACAGGGAATGCTTGGCTTTTGCCCTGTACATGACATACATACCGGGTCCCTAACACTACTTTGCTTGTTCCTTGTGAACCAGAACTGCAGCCTTATTAGCAGTTTCCCAGTGTTTTGCTATCAGGCTCCTGGAGTATCAGACTTGGATCTGGCATTCGGTGCTCCAGGAGATGGCACGAATGTCCACAGAGCCTCTGTTGTTGGTGATAAGGAACAGTTCTATTCCCTGTTAGCCATTTGTAGGCTACGGATAAAGGGAAAAAATGGAAGTAATTACTATGAGGCCTGATGTAATTTATAGTGCTGTCTTTGTCAGATGATGTTGTTCTGTTATATATAATCATTAAATTATTAATCTGCAAGAGCTCTTGCACCTTTCAGCTGCCTTGGGTTAGTGGGAACCAGGATGGATGAGGAGGCATGGATTTCATTATGCCTCACTGCTCACCTTCAGAGGAGAGGGTGTGCTACATCCTTTGTGGTTACCACCTCACATTTGAGGAAAAAGCTGCCTTTGCTGAGCTTTTAGTGCTGAAAATTGAATCAGTGTTTATATGTGCTGGGTTCAAGGGGAGGAAGGGGGAGGGACTGCAGCACCACTCCTCTGCTTGCTCTCCGCAGAGCCGAAAAGGGCAGAAATGTTATTTTCCTCTGCAGTGTATTCAGCCTGGTTTCAAGCTGTCACAGAACTGGGTGGAGGCATTTTCCCCTTTAGAGTAGAAAAGAAAGAAAATCAGAAGGTGGCGAAGGTTTGGTAACTTCATTGAATAAGCCACAGCAGGGACCTTGGAAGGCTTGGTGTCATCAAAAGGGTGCTGCGTCTTAGAGGTTTCAGCAACATGAGGTGACCTCAGAAACTGCTGCTCTGGGGACAGATGTCAGATATGCTTCAAGTGCCACAGTTGTTAGTGGGGACGAGGGTGGAACCATGCAAACAGCCTTTTTATGAACACAGGCCTGTGGTGGTGGGTTCTGTGGCTCTGGGCTGTGCTGTGGGTCAAGGGAGATGAACAGCCAGTGAACAGGGACGGTGGAGGTGTCTCCTGTCTGTGAGCTTCAGGCCTTATGCAGCAGCAAAAAGGAACTTGAGGGGTTTGTGAGATGGTCCTGCAGATGGAAACAGTCAGGAGGCAGCAAGAGGGGGAAACAAAGGAGATTTTTAGTTTCATTTTGCAAAGAACATGTGATTTTCCTGTGATAGCCTGAACTCTGCATAAAAGACTCCAAATGCCTGGTTTTGCTCACAAGAGAAGAATTCCACTTTATTAATAATATTTTTAAATCTCTTTTAATACATATGCAAATAATTTGCTTGGAACAGCAGTATTTGGGAGGGGACTTGTTTTAGCAGATGTGTTGGTTTGCTGGTTTTTTTCACTCCTTAGTGGGCTCCCTCAGACACATAGGTTTTATTGTATGTTTCTTTAAAGGGTGACTGATAGGGTTGAATGATGTATTCAGGCTCTTCCTCCCCCAGCTTCCCTCCTGCCTTTACAGCAGCTCACAGAATATCCTATAGCACAGGCATTTACTGTTTCAGAATGGTGCTCGTGCCAAAAACTGCTCAGATCTGGAGCTAGAAATCACCAGAAGTGAGAGCAAAAGTTACTGTAAACTCTAGGTGTGAAGGCTTGTGTCTGTGAACTGAAGCTGCGATGTTGAAAACGCTGCTCTGTAAATGTTGACTCTGATTGTGGAAGGCGGTGGCACATGCTGATAGCAGAAGACTGAGCAATAATTCGGGTGTTTTACTTTGTCTTTAAAGTGAATTTTCTGGCTTGACTTCCTTAAACACTGTTTTTATACAGTCTGGGCCTGTAGCACTGAGGTCTTTAGCTCCCGGCAGAGCGCTGCCAGGCTGCGCTGAACCTGCAGCTCCGAGGTGCACAGAAGGGAGTGAGCTGGAAGCTGCCACAGCACGGGGGCCATGAGACCAAACTCTCCAGACCAGGGGAAGCACAAAGCTTCTCCCAGCTGCGCTGGCTGCCCTGGGCAGAGCAGCTCCTGCAGCCCAGGCTGGCTCCCCGGGAAGGGCTCTCCCGAGCAGGCTCCTCTGGAGGGCTGCACACCCCAGCATCCAGACCCGGCACTTAGGATTTGTGGCTCAGCAGCCAATTTACTGCTAGGACTGTAGCGCAAGCCACGCCGAAGTTTCATTGCCTGTAAAATGAGGGAATCTTATTTATCCACCTGCCACGTGTCCGAGTGCTTGTGGAGTGCTTTGAGAGTAGGCCCGGGCTTTGTGTGAGCTGTTAGCATGGGTGAGTTCCCAGAGCCTGCAGATGTGTTCTGCATCCATGGTGTCTTGCTGTTGATTATAAGTGAAAAATCTCCTAACAATGGGTTGTAAATTCATAGTTGGCTGTCAAACGTTTTATGCACCACTGTTGTTGCTGCTGTGTGACGCTGTTACACTTTCTTTGCAAACCAGCCCAGGCAAAACGTTGTTTAATCCTGGTTCTTCCTCTTTTTAATCCATGCAGTGAAGGGATCGTGCAGGTAACTGATTTTCCCAAAATTTTAGGATCTTTTTTGCTGAGCTGTGTAATGATCATACATGCCACAGCTACACGTGCAGCTTTGTCGTGGACATAATTCAGAATTTTTTTCTTATGTGTCTCAGCCTCAACCTATTTTTCATGTTGTTTTCCCTCTCTTTCTTATACATTTGCATTAAGTAAGACATTCAGTGCTTGCAGTGCCTTTTTTCTTAGAAGTAACATTAATGGATCACTCTTGCTTCTTACTATATCTCATGCAGAACTTCTTGCATTTTACTATATGTTTTTTTCCTTCTGAGTCGTCATTTAAAATATATAGCAGTGTAATACAATTTGTAGTGCTCTTTATCATGCAAATCTCCCAAGGCACCTTAGAATAAAATCAATAACATCAAAAATAAAATCAACTTAGTTCAGCCATGTGTTGAATTAATTAATTGTTTTTAAAGCAGAGCCAGGGGAAAAAGGCTTTTTTCACTTTCAGTATCTTTTGCTCGTCAGCTTTGTACTTCACCCCATTTTATTCATGCAGCAGTCAGTGCCAACATGTTGATGATACTTTCTTGTAGATGGTAGTTATGTTGATCGTGCTCCTGCTCCCAGACCAGCTTTGATTATGGAGAGGCTGCTTGCTATTTTATCAGATAGCCAGGAGGAAAAGCTTATGCTGAAATCGGTTGACTGTTTGATATCAGTGGGGGGAAGAAAGGAAGCCATCAAATTAACTCATAAAAGCTTTATTTACGATGAGTGGACTTTTTTTCCCTGTCTGTCGTTATCATCTTGTCTGTAACCCAGTGACCCTGATTATCATGAAGCTGTTTACAAGGTTTAGGTTAATTGGATTTCTTTAACTATTTCCCAGAGCTGTGAGGAGCACAAATACACTGCTGTGGAGTTCAGACAGCATAGTGCAACCCAGTCTGCAAGGATACGGGCTTCTTCCAAGAGGAAGTCATTTTATTTCATACTCAACTAAGTGCATAGCAGCATGTACCTATCATTTGGCATAATATTAAACAACACCCTCCTTCATACAGATGTGTTCAGTTGCAACTTGTGTTTCCAATACACAAATTACATTTTGCATGTTCAGCAAGAACTGAGCTTATTTTCAGTGAGAGAGCCTTTGAAATGTGTTTTGGTTTGTTGTTTTGTTTTTTTTTTCCTTCAGCTTGATAGCAGTTTCACTGGTTTTGTTTTTATATGAGGAATCATGGATAAAATAGCTGTGCATTGCATGGCTGCCTAAATAAACGAGACAGGAGGATATAGTTGGGTGAGATCAGGACAGTCCTCTTGCTTGGCTTTCATCTCCTCAGGATGCATGCTCGTTCTTTAATGGCACAACATTGCACCCTCCAGGTGCAATGCGCAACTGCAGGTCTCCAGATAACCCACTTGTTTTATGAGCTGTGTTTTTGTGAGCAAGCCTTCCGAATTTCTCCTTCAGGATTATTCACCCTCTCTTTCTCTTCCTTTTTCAGGCTTCTGTAGGCTCTGAGAAGCTGTTCTCTCCTGCAGCAAATAAAGGTAAGTGATCTGGAGAAATGCTTTCCTCATCTTACAGCAAGAGGTTTGGGTTGTGAATCCGTATCATGCGAATAGCGGGACATCAGTTTTGCCAGAGCCTGTAGCTTGGCCACACACATTGTCTTAAAGATCAGCTTTACAGGCTTGTGGTGATTTAAGTCAGAATTTAGAGCTGCATTGTCTCAGTGTGGGGTGGGACTTCTCTTCCAGTAAGATTTGTATTAAGAGTCTTGGAGAGAGGGATTACTGACAAAGGAGAAGTCAGTCCTTACTGTAGGGGATATGCTTCTTCCGCTAATACAATAAAACCCTCATTTCTTTTAAGCAAATCAGTATTTCAGTGCTGTCTGTGTCATCCTGACAAAGGCTTGCACATCCCTCCCCTGCCAGTGCCCACAGAGCGTTTGTACCTGTGCATCTCGGGTCTCCAGGACACGGTGGAGGGTGCTCGGCATGGCGCAGCCCCACTGCTGCTGTTAATGACAGTTACCTGTGATAGGCACTGGGTGTTGCTAAGAGACTGCCTCGTTCCACATCCCCTTGGGGGGCACAGCCACAGATCTCTAAATACGCCGAGCCCTCCTCTGAGGGCTCAGCACAGCCATAAAACCGGGCTGCTCTGCTTTCTTGTGTTCCCAGGGAGAATCTCACTGAGATGGATAGTGGGCAGAAATGCCAAAGAAACAGCCTTGGAGAGGGCAAACTGTGGTACATGGTGGCATGCATTGTGCTGGGAATGGTCCCACTCTGCCATGCAAGGAGGTTTGTGTGGCTCCAGATTAATTGCTTGGGCTTGTGGCTCTCTGTGGCATCTTCTGCATTGAGCTGCAAAATAAAATCAATTCACGGCAATAGTGGATGTTAGGAGCATGCAAATACCCCAAAGAGGGGAGATGAGACCCATCAAAAATAAGTTATGAAATAACCTTCTTGCATTATTTCTGTGGGGCCAAGAAAGGAACAATTTGCAGTTGTGTAGGAGGAGGTACTGGACATGGAAAGGCGTTTTGGTGGTTGTGTGCTCCATCACCTGGATCCAGGCCCAGTTTTTAGCTGGGCTCTTCAGCAGCAGTAACTGTTAGGAATTCTCTTTCTTTCCAAGCTTTGCAGATTTTCAATGCCAAATGTGGAAATTGATGACAAGCCCATTATGTTATTACATTTGTAGATATTTTTACAAAAGTATGCAGCTTTATCTAGGGGAACGAGGGAAATTTAAACAAATGGTGGGGAAGAACATTTCTCTTCTCTCACTTGGCTCGCTGATAAGGCAAACCAGATTGCCCATACGGCACTGCCTCGGCAAAACAAAAATCTTGCCATCCTGCATAATGCCTGGCACAGAGACCTGCTGGAGAGGCTTATGTTGAAGCGTTAGCAGCTTTGTTGGCTCCTCCTTGTGCTGAAGCCCAAGATTCCCCACCCCTTCATATCATGGAGCAGCTCAGCAACATGAGTTTTCAAAATACCTCCCTATCAGGAAGTTAAATGTGCGAATGCCTGTGAATTTGCTGTCTTGAAGTTTGTGTTCAGTGCTGTTTATATCCCTGTAATTTCAGCCTGTTCCTGTTTGCTTTAATGTGGGTGTAGATATTGCCAGCTTTGGGTTCAGATCATGGGTTTTGTCTCAGATTTCTTTTACCCTGGCCCTGTAGCGATGCACCTCACTTATGGCATCGTCTGCCATTGAGGGCAAGCTCTCCTGGGGCTACCTCAGCGTTTGGCACTTGGCTTGAGAGGTGAGAGAAATTCGCCTCGGCAGAGATTTTGTGCAGAAACCCAAACAGTGCTAAATTTTACCCTTCGCCCTGTTATCACTCCCGCAACACAAGAGCCAGATTTGTCTCTTGCACATGCAAATGAACGCCGCTCCTACACGACCAGGCTCGAGGATGCCATATGGCCAGGAGAAAGTGACTTTCAAAGCATTGCACTTCAATTCCTTTTGTGAGATAAGAGCGTTGATTTAAGGCCGTGTTCTGCAGGGCTGGAGCCGTGGTGGCTCTGTGGGGAGGGGATTAGCTCCGCACAGCTTCCTGATGGGCACACGCATGGTGTGGCACGTGCTCCTCCTCTCCCGTGGGCATTTGCACTGTGCCCTTCTTTTGTAAACACTGGCGGCCTTTTTGGAGAGATATTAGCTAGCAAATGTGCAGCATCCATGCTGCAGCTTTTATGGAAGGCAACCAGGCTTCTAAAACACATAAAGTGGATTCATTGTTTGCTGCAGCTCCCTGTGTTCCCAGTTCATTGTTTGGTGCAACTCCCTCTGTTCCCACAAACTTTCCCTGGGGATGTGTTTGGCCCTGTGTATTTGTTTTATGTCGTCCTAGTTTATCAGCAGCTTAGCAATGCAATTAAGTATTAAGATAGGCGGGTTACGCTCATTGGAGGCTGGAACAGCTGTAAAATGTAACCTTTGACCGCATTTGAGAGCTCCACAAAAGGCTGGAGGAGCATCTTTTGTCTGGGGTTCTCTGGGTAACGTTTTCCTTTGCCCCCTCCCCGGCAGGGCCACGGTGGTGGCCGTGCTCCTCCTGCTGACACCAGTTCATCTGCAGCAGCAGATGCACGGCGTGGATGTCCACTTCGGGGACCAGTTGCTATTATGCTGCAGAGAGAGGTGTCCTGACCCGGGGTGACCTCAGTAGTCACAGCTGTGAAACAGGCTGAATGGGGCACTTTGAGTTTCCAGCAGAAGAGGAGATTAAATCCTCTGTGTGAGGAAATAGTAATTAAAAGTAAGTGCAGAGAAGCCCTGATCTGCTCTGCTGACAGTCTTTTGTTTTCTGACGCAGAAAAGCGTTTGTTTGGCCAACTTGTCACTGCAGTACAGAGTTACAAGGGCATTTGCTGCCGAGGGCCGGGTGTTACATCCTCCTGGAGAATAAATCAATAAACAAATAATAAAGGTCTGTTTGCTCTCTCATGCAGCTCCTTTCTCACAGGAATCTGCCAGCCAGCCCTTCCTTTTTCTGAAGGGCGAGTACCAGGAAAGGCAGGGGAAGCACAGGCAAAAGCCAGGTCTGTCCCTCTGTCTCCAGGTAGGACCGTGGAGAGGTGGTACCTTTTGTACCACAGTAGTCTTGCAGGTGCAGCCCAGGTGACCTGCTGAGCCCCCAGTGTTTGAACCCCAGGCCACTGTGACAAAATGGATGTCTTAAAAGAGCTGTTTCTCTTGCTTGGTTTGATAGGTCAGTGTCCCCAGGGAGGAAAACCTCCATTGCAAAGGGGAGCCTGGGCAGCAGCCACGGTTTCTCCATTCATAACCGCAGGCAGGCTGTGGGTGGGGAGGTGCCTGTGAGATGAAAGAGGTGTCCAGGAGCTCCCAGGGCATGAGATGCCCATGGAGGAGCCAGACCTGCACTGCCCTGCAGCCCTGGGAGGCACCGGGCAGCAATGAGGGGAAAAAGCTTTGAAGTCTCTTGAAGACAGTATGTTGCTCCTATCTTTGGATCAGAGTCAAGCTGGGCACGGAGGGAACAGTGTAATCCATCTGTCTGGTGGCACAGAGAGGCTGGCCAGGACCCAGCCCTGCTCTGGCTCTTGGGGGCTCACTGAGCTCCATGCCTCAATTTCCCCCTCCTGCAAAATGAAGGCTAATGCTTGTCAGCCAAGTGCGCTCAGAGACTTAATTAATGAATGTTTGTCAAGCGATTTATCAAGAGATCCTTTTAATGAGAGATTCCATAAACAGTGCAAGGCTTCATTTTCATGGCAATAATAAATGACAGTGAAAGTTAAGTCTTATCCTTCCCCCGCATATGCACCCCCCCAGGAAAAAAGATTGCTTACCCTGCACTCTTACTTCTCCCTGGGTTTCTAGGCAGAGGGCTTTGAAGTGCTATCTTTCATCATGAACTGTACACATCCTCAAAGCTCTAAAGCTCACAGCCTGTGTCTTAATCCCTCTGACAAGAGGGAGGCAAGCTTTCTCGGCATGCAGGTCATAATTGTCAGCCATGGGATGTGCCGCAGCCACCCGCCCCAGCGGGCTAATGCAGCTTATGCTTCTTTGAAGTTCCCTCCCTTTATTTTCTGTCCTCTTGACCACAAAACTGTGCCTTGGGCCAGCAAGAGAGATTTCTTGTTCAGAGAAGACACTGAGCTCTGACAAGCACATCTGAACCAGAGAAGAATCCTTGTTCCTCTGAGATCACTGCTCCATAATGTTGTTGCCTTAAGGGGACTGTCTCTCCTTTTTCTCTCTGCTTCTTCTCTTCCTTTTTCTTATTCTTTTTTTTTTTTTCTTTAATTCAGCACTAAACTGTCACACTAAATCATTTTAAAAGCTGGAACTACAAAACCTCCACTGTAGGACATGCTGTTAAAAACTGATGGTTATTGCTGTGAGATGGGGTGAGAGGGCAAAGGAGGGGCAGGGACAGGATGGGAGAGCAGCTAGTCAGCTCTCCAGGAGGAACCTGTGCGTGCCTGGTGAAGCAGAAAACAACCTGAATGCAGCTGAGCTCAGAATACCGTGCTTGGCACAGGTTTGCAGCAGCAGCGCAGCTCAAAGGCGGCTCAGCGCTGTCAGGGGAATCAGGAGCCCAGTGTCTCCCGGGCTTGCCATGCTGCCTGCGTGCCTTGGTCCTGTCCCCCGGTGCTCTGTCTCCTGTTGTCAAGGTCAGAGACTCCCTGTCTGGGCTGGGGCAGCATCTCCTGTAATCAAGTCCGCCTCTCCTTCAGGGCTCTACCTTAACTGTGGCAGGAGAGAGAAGTTTTCCGTCACTGGAAGGTCTGCACAGACAAAGCAAACAAGTCTCACCATACCCAGTCAGGCAATTAGCTATGTTTTACATGAATGGAGGTCAGGAGAGATGTCATAAATTTTCCCAGTTTTCTTGTGTGGGGTCCACAGTGGGATCTGAGCTGCATCCTGTCTCTTGATCTCAGTTTTATCCCCATGTTCTGGTTACATTTTGATGAGATCACCATCTTCTGCTTGATTACCTGCACAGCTAGGGAGCTTGAGGGGGATGATAATTTACAGCTGAACCTTTGGACAAGAGTCCACCATGATTACAGGCATGCAGAAATTTCCACAGCAGCATCTGTAATAATAAATAAAATAAGTAATGCATTTGTTCAGATAGCAACCATATTGCTGTGATTTATACAGTGCTCAGGATGCTCTGCAGCTGCTCTGTTCCCCATGCTGCATCTCTGGTGATTTTATCACCAGCTTACAAGACTCTCTGTTTTTCATGAAACCCAGGCCCTCAGAGGATGTACCAAAATCTAAGATTTAATTTCATTATTTAGGCAAGGCTTTAGTCTTCCTGACTGCAAAGAAGAGCCTAGAACTTGATTCTTCTGTGCTTCAGAGCCAGCAGGCAATCATAAAGAAGCCCAAATACTTTGGTTTCAATCTTGTTTCAAAGATAGTTTGTGATTTGTAAACGCTTCTGGGGTTGGCAATATCGGGTACTTGGAGTTTAATGATAAATCCAGTGTGTGAGCCCATCCTAGCATCCTCTTTTTGAAAAGTTCTATCTAATTTTGCCACTACCAAGATGAGTGAATTAGCTTTCTTGCATATGTACAGATATAATTACACAGTGGTCTGAGAAGGAGGACTTTGATTTTCAAAAAAAAAAAAAATCACCCAAATCACCTAAGCCAGTTACCCACATTTCAAACCAAAACTAAACCCAGAAAATAGTGCAGTAAATGCAGTCTTTTAGTGTTGTAGTTTTCTGATTTTGCTGGCTAGGCTCTGGAAGGTTCAGCCTTCTCTTTGGGAATGGGAATGCACTCTCTGTTTCCCCTGTTAGCTCTTTTGTATGTATTTATTACCAGGCTATAGCCATCCCTATCTGCAGCAGCTGTCAGTGAAATTATGATGGACAAGCAAGAGAGCATTCACCGTAACCACACTGTCCGGTTAGTTTGGTAAAACTCAGACTGCAAAAGTGGATAATTTATTAACTTTGACACAAACGGAGTGTTCTGTGCCTCCCAGAGTGAGAGCTGCCTCATGCAGGCCAGCAGGGTTTGCTTGCACCGGTGGCCATATGGTTTGCACAGCCATCTCCAGGCTTCTCCCCTTCCACTGAGCCAGCATAGAGCTTTCTTTGTAGCTTCAGGCTGCAGCCAAGAGAGTTGAAAAGTTGAATTATAAACATTTCCAGGCCTTCTGGTTGGTATCTTGTGTTTTGTTTTGTTAGTTTAAGGATGTGGGGTATGTTCCTGCATTCCTGTCAGTGGGATTAGAATGAATAGAAGCAATACTGTTGGAGATAAAATGTGTTTAATTATTTATTTGAGAATTACAGACTGAAATTGCTTTTTGATTTAAAGCTTCCAAGTCATGGATATGTTTTTGGAGTAGAGAGAGACCCACAGAAACATATATATGCACAATTATCTAGG
Source organism: Donacobius atricapilla (assembly GCA_013397315.1). Lineage (NCBI taxonomy): Eukaryota > Metazoa > Chordata > Aves > Passeriformes > Mimidae > Donacobius > Donacobius atricapilla. The sequence goes on from WBMY01000876.1 coordinate 55,257, forward strand.
GTAATGTAAGAAGTCTCTTTGCTCAACAGCCCTTCCTCCACAGAATTTGTTCATTTCCTTAAAGATTTTAAATTTCAAATGTGGCTTTGTTAAGTATCACAGAAAGCTAACAGCATGCTGTGCCTTGCCCACCAAAACGTAAATAAAATAAATAAAGTCTTTGTTGTATAAATGTTATGAAGTGGGTGGTTTATTTTCTTTAATTATATTTTTTATTTAAAATAAACTATAAAATCAAAATATTATATATCCTGAACGGGCCAGCACAAACTCATATTGATTGAGTAGGCACATTTTAGCTTTTCTCGGTTCATGTAAAAGTAGATAAAAGGACCATCAAACTGTAAATCAGAATAAAAAAGTAGAAATTCCTTCCAAGTGAATGTAGTAGTTTACATTGCCTAGGCTTTTAAAGAACGTTTGAAAGATACCATCTTTTTACTCCTTGTTTATAGTTTGTTTTTCTTTTTTCCCGAGTAGCAAAAGCCAGCGGGTAAAGTCTCAGTGCTGTCTCCAGCTGCAGTCCCTGGTTGCATCTCAGCACAGAATGATGTGGTAGGGTGGTGATGTTAAGAGCAGCAGTTGAAACTCCCACAAAACTGTTGGGTCTTCTCAGTTCTGCCTTTAAAATACCTCAGAGACATGTATTATTCATGGAAGATCTTGTGAAGCTTCAATTTCTGACAAAATTAAATGCTTGGTATAAACCTGATTCTCTATTCCAATGGACAAGCAGTGCAGGATGACGGGAGGTGTCTGGTATGGATCTGAGCTGTGCCCCCCACATCCCCAGGATTTCAATCAGCCTTGCTCCTTGCAAAGGAGAGTCCTTGTTCTCCCCACTCCCCCAGGCTGAGACTGTGCCGAGCCCAGGCTTGTGCTGGTTTTCACAGCTCTCCAGTGCCCCTTTCCAAGCTGCTCTCCGCCCTGAGCTCTGTTTGTGTGGCAGGGGAGCAGTTTGACAGGAGACCCGTGGGCAGCTGTGCTGGGCTCTGTAAGGGCCCATTAGGGACTCCTGCAGCCACAGCAGCCCCTCGCGGTGCGGGTCACAGGCAGGGAACAGGGCGGCCTGGCCAGCCCCCAGGGATTTGAGGAGGCACTGCTGGTGCGGGCTCTGACCCTGGGTCTGCTGGTGTTTCCTTCTGGGCAATCAGGGGGAGTGATCAATGGGACCAGGGCGTGCTGTTTAATTGCAAATGGCTCTGGCTACTCTTTTGTGTGCAATGCTGGCGAGGTCTGTAAGTCCCAGTAAGAGACTTCAGGAGCAGAGGATGTTGTGTCAGCTTGTCGCTGCTTCTCCTGCTCCTCTCACTGCGCCTCTGGAGACTGAGGCCTTCCTTCCGCCCAGGGCAGGGCTGCGCTGATGACAGCGCCCTGCTGTCCTGATCAGCCTGTAGCAGTTCGTGCTGTGTCTGGTCTGGGCTTGGTTTTTCTGTATTACCTTCATTTTAAGTCAGTGCTGTGAGGGATGGAGCTCTCTGTTCCCGTCCTGTGGGAGGGGAGGAGGGGGTTGGGCTCAGGGCTTGCTTTCAGCCATGGGGTCGCTGCCGTTTTCTTCTTTAATAACCGTGTGAGCCATGCACGCATGTGCTCGCTGCTCACCTCCGTGCTTCGCTGGCCATCCTTCCTGCTAACAAGGGCTGAACACATTCCCTGTGGAGCCTGTTAATGTTGCTGCCGAGCTGCCTGGGGACTCACAGCATGAGGCTTTCCTTCCATCTCTGCTGCTCCGGGCACTCGGCCCTGGCTCCCGGCCTCAGTTCAGCCAGGTAAAGCCATACTGACTCCATTGACTTCCCTGTATTTATCTGGGTTTACACCAGTGTGTAAGAGCAGGACTTGGCAGAGTGTTAGTGTTTGCGTGTCTGTGTTTCTGAAAAGGATACTTGTTCTAATTTGTTGGGTTTTTTCTGCAAACAGTAAATATTTTCTTGTAAATTGCTGGGACAGAAAACTGACTACAGTGCTTTTAGTTCACATAGTTGCCTTAAATTGATGGCAAAGACTTGCAGGAGGTAATAGGAAATTAAAATCTTTTTATATTTTTTTAACCATCCTGCAAAATTTATTGCAGAATTATATCCCCACTCTGGGATTCTGTCGGACAGTTCAAAAAACCTGTGGAAAGGTTCTTGTTCACCATTAAATTTTTAAAGTTATTGAAGTAATTTTATGGAACCTTATTAAGTTTCTGAAGAAACATACTGGTTTCATCACTAATAAATTCTTAAAGGCTTATCCATAAGGGAATAGTCAGAGTTTCAGATCTCTGTGCAATGAAGTGGACATTAACGTTTTGCCCTGTTAGAGATACATTCTTTAAAAGTGTCAGCAAGATGAGTGGCAAAGCTGGGAGAGCCTGATTGCACCCAAGTACCTCATCAAGCCCTGTGGAGTGGTAAGTGCTTTGCCAGTCAACCCCACTGGAGTTAGGGTGGAGATTTTAGAAAGTGGAAGTTTGTTTGGAGTAAAAAGTGAGGAAGAAGATTGCAGATGCATCTATACAGATAAATCCTGGTGTGGTGTTAAACTTAGGTCTGGTATCTGTTTCTGAGCACTATTGTGTTCAAGAGTGGTTGCAGCCTTGAAAAAGACACAGTGAAGCCTGGAAGTCCCTGTGTCTCAGGCACTCATGGGGCTTTCAAAATAGCACAAAATAATGCATCCACATCCAGAAAAGCACACAGAAACTTCCTCCCAGTGAAAGCAGAGCATCAAGCTGGCTATGTGCTTCACTTAGTGCTCACAAGCGCCTTTTGTGTGTGAGTGCAGAGCCACCTGATGCACAACGAATAGGCTAGGAGGGAAATAAAATTGTGTAATTGCCAGTTTCCTACAATTCCACTCCCTCTCCCATTGTGCATAAAGGAGGCTATTTAAGTCTCAGCTGGAGTGAGGCTTGGTGATAAGCAGACATCTCTGAACCTGCATCTACTGGTGGTGTCTGCTGTGTTTGTTCTGTATTTCCATCTTTATTTGACAATCCAGTTTTGGGAGAGAGCTGTCTGAAAGCTCTGTGTCCTATACCATGAAACCTGTGGAAGAAGAGTTTGTCCTTTCAGTCCCATGAGCCCTCATCCTTAGGACGTTCTGGGAAGTGCAGGACCAGGCAGCATCACCAAACCTCACATCAGAGTTTGCAAAGCCAGAGACTGCTCCCTGGGAGGCTCTGTGCAAAGCAGGGTGGCAGAAAAGGGCCAGCCTCGTTGATGAAGCAGCTAACATTTTAATATTTCTCAGTATTACGAGATTTGGCTTCCAAATAGCTGATCTGTCCCCAGCCACTTGCTTTAGGGCATGGCTGGCCATCTCTGGTCACAGGAGTGGTGTTCACAGTGCAGGCTCTGCAGAGACAACCTGATTTTAATACAGGCCTAATGGCTGGAGGAAGAAATTTACAGTATGAGCATTGAATGTTTATACAACAGTGAACATGTCGTTATTTTTGTTAATGAACCAGTCTTTGAAACTGAGCTAGAAACATGCAACTGACAACTACTGTATATATTCATTACATTCTATACTGATCAATTTAGTAACCAAAGTGGAACAGATTATTTTATGCCTTTCATTGTATCAACAGAAGTGTTCTCTGAGCATAAACTACCTTTTGGCCTGAAATATTTTTGTGTTACAGGCCAGTCTCTGTGCTCTTTATGTCATTCTAGCAGTAGGGGCTGTAAAGCTGCCTTCAGCAGACGTGGGGACTCCCCACTGACTGGCAGCACAGTCAGCCAAACTTAGTCCCGAGGCCAAGGCAGAAAAGGGCCTGACTCAGTTGTTGTGAGCAGTAGAGCACCGTTTTGCCAACCACGCAGGTGAGAGTTACTCAGAGACCTCTGAAGATACTTCACATGGCTCTGTGAGCTGTACCAGGAGTTCAGGTGCCTCAAGAGCCCATGTCAGTCATCTCAAGGCTGGTCCAGTGAGAGATGCTGCCCAGGCTACACTGCTTGCAGTCTCTCCCAGTAATACCATACACTAATAGGCCAGCATAGCTACATGAAGAGCCAGAGTTTGAAAACACTGCCAGAGAAGCTCTCTCCTTTTCTCTCATCAATTTTCCCCTCCCAAAGATTGAAGAGAACTGGTCCAGGTTTTTGGCTCAGACCCCTGCCTGCTGCATACATTTCCTCCACCAAATGGACACAACTATAAACCTCTTTCTGCATCATTTCCTGCAGGCTTGTACTAAACATGCCACCCAGGTGTCCCCGTGTAAAGCCACTTCTTGCTGTGTCTGCTTCTGTTGCTGCTGGCAGACTTGCCTTTGCGTGCTCACGGCAGGGCTCCCATCACAGCATGTTAATTTTAAACAAACAAAGACTGCATTTTGATTTGGAAGGGACTTTCCCATCGTTTGTATCAGAGTTTCTCTTAAAAGGAAAGGCTGGATTTTGTTTTGGTTTATTTTCTGTTTTCCTCTCTTTTAATATGATCCCTGCAATTTTGTTTTCACTGAAATATTGACTGGCAGCATTGCAAATTGCCTGCATGCAGTCAGGAGCTTGCCAGCACTTTCTTACTCAGCTAGCCGTCAAGGTTGTGGATTCCACCACAATCGGTGCCAGGAAAGCTGTTGATCAAAAATATTCCTAACATCTGTGAATCCTCTCCATCCAAATGAGATGTAGTTACATTCTCCTTTTCCCTGCACTCTTTCCAAAGTGTTGCTTCAGACACCTAGAAAGCCCTGGTTGCAAATCATAAGCTGATCTCTGTTTGATTTGCAGTTCCATTTCCAACTCTGTCAAAATCCAATATAAACTTTGAAGTGCCCTTCCCCCAAGCATAATACCTGAAAAATATCTGCATCCAAAGGGAGAGCAGACAGGGTTTCTTTGCCTCGAGCATCATTTGATCCAGATGCTGTCCCATGCTGTCTATGGCCACTGTGGTCACAGGCCAACAAGGAGGTTCTTGTGTGGGTAGGGAGAGAGGACAGGCTGCAAAGGAGGCTGCCAGGCGTGCCCAAAGCCTCACACACGTGTGTGTGCACACAATTCTGCCAGCACAAGGAGGGAACTGGGGGCGGTGGGGAAAAGCCTGATTTCCCTTCCACCGTGTTCCTACCACCACCACCAATTCGCAAGCCAACTATTAAATAATTAACGTACCCAGTGGGGCAGGAGGAATCAAAAGCTGTTGTGTTCCCAAGTTTTCTCTGGCTCTGAAAGGCACGTCTCGCTGTGTATTCTGGCACCTTGGAGCGGGTTTTCCTCCCTCCTTCGCCTCCCCCTTATTATCCCGTATGTGTGCTGGAGAGGGAAGTGGCGTTCCCAGCCCAGCGGGGGATGCCTGTTATTTCAGACTAGCAACAGGGGAAAAGGAACAGCCTGTTGCCTGATTGATGTTTGTTTTTTGTGGACAGACACCAAAGGTTCATTAGAGACGGAAGGTTTGGGAGGAGAGGGGGGCAGCGGGGGAGACGCTCGCTCTTAAGGAACTATTGTACCCCTGTGCACTGACTTGGGCCTGCACTTTCTTTGACTTCTGTGAATGTCTCAGCTGTACCATTTTGGCCCTGGCAACTCTAGGAAAATATACACGCCACAGAGGTTCCAGTGAAAGCTCTTCGATGAGGGGGTCGGGGGAAAAGGAAGGGGAGGAGAGAACAATGCACTAGGTTTTGCTGTAATTAATTTCAAATGTGCTGCTCATCTGTTCTCCTCAGGTTTCAAAGGGAACAAGGGGAGCTTGCGGGGCTTTTCCTACCACATCTGCGTCTTTCCAGAGGTGGGCTTGGAAAGGCATCTTTCCTTCCATCTGTGGGTTTGACCAGTCTGGCAGTGTGGAACGCTGAGGGCAGCACAAACCAATGCTGAAAATTATGTGCTGTCCAGAGGTGGAGGAGAGGGAGAGGAAGGAAGGGTGTGGAGGAGCTTCTCTTTTTACCACACTGGGTAGATGAAGCTGGAGAGACTGAGGAGGTTCGTACTGGGTAAAGCAGATTTCTCTGCAAAGAGTTAGGAGAGCACGTTTGCTTAAATAACAAATGTTGTTATATGCTACTGTTGTTGGTCCTGAAAAATGCTTCCAGGTCTTGGTGCAGGTGAACTGCTACAAAGCTTTTAAAGGTTTGGGTCAAACTCTCAATCTCTTGCTGACTTCATGCCTTTGAAAAATCTCACCTCCTATAATTGGATGGTAACTAATAAGTTTAGTGTTAAACCTTTGGTATTATGGCATCTTGAGTAGAAATAGTTTCTTCTGATTGCTGTGTCTGAAATCTCATATGTTGGACTGTGCTGTATGACACACAAAACAGGAGCTTGGCATCTGCCGTAGGGCACTGTCCTTGTGTCCTTTGCCTTCAGGTCTTAGTATTGATGAAGTCACACAATTGCAGCAGTAAAGAGAAGTAAAATGGGCCTGTTACATTATTGACTTTACGGCCCTCAACAAGATAACCAGATGCTAATTTGATAGCACTATGAATCTTAGCCAGAAAAATCAGTAAAACAGAAACTTAAATTACACTAAATTACTATTAGTGCTTTAACAGCTCTATTTTCAAATTGCTCCTTGCTTAGAAGCTTGCACTGAACCCTGGAGCTGGTGGATAATGACCTCTTGTTTAAACGTGTGGCTACTTTACGATCCTTAGCTCTTAGAAAAACCAACCTCAATATCGAGCAGTGGATATTTCTGAAGTTTGCCCATAAGGAAAACATTTCTACAGGCTGACTGAGGAAAGTGTTGTCTTTTCTGGTCAGAAACCAATTCAGTGCAGCCACAACATGCTGAATACCCCAAAGGTACTTGAGATGGGCACTTGTTTGTAATACAGTCCTCTCCAGGATGCCAGTGCTGGTGTATGACAAGTAGAGCGTGACCATACAGTGATAAATGTTTCTGTGGTTCTTTGGAAGGGATGCAAATACTGCAGTGCTGTTCCAGGCTGTGTAAAGGAGTGTGTTGGGTTTTGTAGTCTTACAAACGAAATAGACTTTCTGGCACTGGAGTGGAGCTGGCTGCTGAAAATGATGGATTTTCACCAAATGTACGCGCAGTGCATGGACATACGGGGTGGGCGTAACTTCAGGCTGTGAGAAGGCAAACTTGGTATGGAGAACCAAAGATATGGGGAGAAGCCCAGAGCTTCTGAATGTGGCATATCTGTAGAAGACTGCAAGGACTTCAGACCTTTTTCTCTGTAAATTTCTTGTGGAGGAAAGGGAAATCACATTTGGAGAACATTCAAACCCCCTGCCACCCCCTCTTTATGGAGAGAAACCCATATGAGAAAGGAAGAAGAGCTGAGTGAAGTCCAGGTTTAATTTCCTGATCCTCCTCCATAGGAACAAATACCTCTTCCTTTTAACTCTTGAAGAAACAACTGCATTGGCCACATCATAGTGAAGTATCCCTTAGATCACATCCAGATAAACCTGGATTCCAGCATTTGCTCCTGATCATGGATGCTTTTGTACTTTGTGCTTGCCAGCAAATACAGAAAAGAAGCAGTACCTGAGGTCTCCGCAGAAAGCACATGTATTCCTCTGCCTTCCTTGCTTGTAGCTGCATTGGAGACCATATCCTAATTCCCTGCACACAGGGAGCAGCCATAACAGCACTTTGGAGCACAGCAGGGGTGCTTTGAATGCTCTCTCCCGAGTCTTGGCCATGCCTTTCCAGCTTGTCGCCTCTCCCCTCATCAGTTTTGACAATAAGGGAAGAAGAAAGGCGGATGGCAGGGCAGCAAAGGGGAGGTGGGGAGCGAGCTGCTGTCCTGGGGCTGCAGTTCTTTCCAGGAGAGCTGCTGTCTCCAAGTGCCACACAGCAAGCCTAGCCTTTGTCCTGAGGGTCCTTTCCAAGTCTGACTTCTTTACCTGTCAAGTATAAGGCAAGAGATTAAGGTATATTGTTCACCTCAGTATATTGTGATGTTTCTCTCCAAGGCTGAAGATCTGAAAGTTACTGTAGAGGGATTTTGCTAAAGAATAAAAGCAAAGCCCCAAGGAGGGTTTTGCAGGTCTGGCTTTTTGATCTAGCACAAAACTTTGTTCAAACATTGGATGGTTTCTATACATCTGAAAAGGATAGAGGCTTTTGCGGGTTTTGTAAAGCTGGATCTCAAAATCTAGGGCAGAAGACAGGCTCAGCCCCTTAGCCTGTCCCATCAGGCTCTGGAACTGATGCAGTGTTCCTGAAATCCCCCATAAAGCAGGCAGAGCCACCCTGCTCGTTGGCATCCCGGGAGGCAGGAGGTGCAGGGACAGGGAGGACGTTCAGCCTGCCTGTCCTGCAGCTGCAGGGCTGGGGTGTCAGGGGGGCACAGAGCCCACAAAGCAGCAGGATGCGCCTGCCATCCCAGCAACTCCCGCGGGTGCTCAGTAAAACCACAGGAATCGGACTTTTCCTCTCCTTCTGTTAGTTACAAATGATTTTTCTCTCCTTTGAAGGATTCCTACCACCTGTTCCTGTCAGCCAGCAAGATTTGCTTTAGAAGCTCATCTTAAAAAGGGAGAAGGGAGGGAAGGGGTATTTCAGGAGCCTTGAACCACTGAGAGTTTGCCTTTGGAGATTCACAAGGGAAGAGCAGGAATAGGGAGTGCTGTAGGGAGGTGTTAAATGAGGCCCTTTTGTTTCACTCCTTGTAGAGCATGAAAATGCCCAAGGCATGAATACTCTGTTCAGATTATTCTTGAACATTTAAATGTCTGTTCTGGTAATTTATAAAATGAAGGGGAGGGAAATGCCTTACACAAGGAAGAGAAAGGAGACCTTTACTGGCATCCAGCGCTGGTAACTGGGGAGCTGTTCTCTGCTGCTGTGGGAACAGGGAGAGAAGGTGGATTTATCTTGTGGATGCAGCAAAGCTTTAGTCCCCCAGAGATGTGGTGTGGCATCGGAGAGGCTGACTGCTCCCTCAGTGTCTTTTTCCTCCTTTCATAATGGGGAATATCTTTGTTTCCTTCCTGCCACTCGTGGCTGTGTTCAGTCTTGTAAGAGGACAGGATTTTTCAGAAATGTGCAGCACCCAGCATAAGGAGAATCTGACTTTGGTTTTAACAAATTCATGGGAAGAAACATACTCATTCAGAGCAGGTTCTCCAAGCCTCTGGCAGGCTGAGAGCTCATTGGGAACAGCCCAGCTCAGAGCCAGTCTGCCTGTGAAACAAAGGGCTGAGGAGAACCCTCTTAAAAACACAGGAATACTTGCTGTCTGTGAGAGATATGCCATAATTTCCCCTGCTTCCCATCTCTATATAAAATATGGGTGCTCTGTCCCTCCTGGCCTAATTCCTGTTTGTGAAATCACCATAAGGTAGAATGTGATAGCTCAGTCATTGCCATTAACCATGAGCATAACCTGTAACAAAAGCCCTGTTGCTTGTGTTTTTTCTTGTGACAATTACCCCACTGTGAGGTCCACAGCCCCAGCATGGAACAGTGCTACTGTTTTCTGTCTTCTGGGAGCACTGACAAAGCAAAGCAAATATAGGTCACTTCTCTGTTAGGGTGAGGAATCAGGAGAATGGTGTGGGGTTTATTACTTTCAGATATTTGGGCTAGAGGCTCTCATGCTGTCACAGCTGAATCAACTCTCAGCCAGTTTGCACGCAACATATGTGATAGATTTTGCAAATAAATATGTTAATGTGGGCGGAGGTTTTCCCTGAAACCAAGTGCTGGCACTTTGGAGTGTTGTCCTCAAAAACAAAACCATGTTGTGTCCTCAAAACCAAAACCAGTGGCACCAGCCCTTGGATTCTGCCCCTTGAGAGATGAGGCATTTCATTTGTAATCATTGAATTGATTAACCATTTTGAGGTCCATTAGAATAAATGCATTTCCCCTCCCTGCAAGGATCTAGGATGTCATCTCTAGTTAGTTTAATACGAGCAAAAGTACCTCAAACCATTGCTGAAGGGTTGAGATGAGGAACTGCATCATTGCACTTCCCTGTGAGCCTCTTTGGTACAGAAGCTATGAATTGCTTCTTACTGTGCTAAGATTTCCTATCAGTTGCAAATACTTAGTATTTCTGAACCTTCCCTCGTGCAGCGGGCAGCACTCCTCCAGCCTGTGGGATCTGGAGTTGATGGGGAGCAAGGTAGAGATAGAAAGGCTCAATTCTGACTTCACGGAGAACTGTTTGAAAGGAGATACAGATATAATGAGTGAATGATGTTGTCTGCTGTGCTAATGTGGAGTGGAAACTCTAAAGACTTAGACCCCACTTTCCTCTCCTAATATGCAAGAATCTGGGAATACGGGAATTTGCCAAACACAAGTAGCTGCTTAGTACTGGACTCTAGGCATGTTTGTGTTTGTGCAGTTTGGAAAAACTGTGACATGGACAGGACTTGAAGGAAAAACTTGGAGTCACTTGAGTGGGATTGTTGGTACACATGGCAAACATGTAAAAACAAGAATATGAATTATGCAGCAATTACTGTCTTGGAAAAGTGTCTGCAGGCTAAGCCCACATACTTACTTGTCTCTTTTCTTTCACCCAATACTGAATTAAAATGTGCAGCCATTTCAGACCAGACTATTCCTGTGATTTTCTTCGCAGAAGTCTGAGCCTGTACTTGTTTGTTGCCCAAGACAGAGGTTAGCTGTGGCAATGCCTGCCCAATCCCAGCTCAGAGGGTAACATGGGGATTGTGAGAGTTGTGGCTCTGCCGGGGAAGTGGGAAAGCTCAGAGCTGTGTGCTGCTGGGGCTCCTGCAAACCCCAGGCACCAAAAAAGCCAAATGCCTCAGTCAGTAGGGCAGTGAATACTCTCCTGAATGAATTCCTTCACTACAGTGAGTAGTCTCATGCATGTCAGAATCACGAGGGTTTTCCATGGCCTTGACAACCTGCAGCAGATTCCATCCAGCAGCCTTGTGGAAATTGTTGTGCTTGATGATCTTTGCAGGGCCACTGCAGTGGATGTAAAGGGACCCCAAGGAGTCAGTGGGAGGAGGAGTGTAGAGCACACATTTGGGTTTGCAAGAGCTGAGTGACTGTTCCAGGCTTTTTGCACATCCAGGCTGGCATTGCAGCCAGTGCTGCCTTGCACCCTCCAGCCTCGTAAGACTTTTTTCCACAGCCATAAACCCTCACACAAGAAGAGATTCAAGAGCACCTTTTCATTAATAGGGTGTGATTCCATTGCAATGTACGGCATAGTGTTCCTGTTAGGTCTTACTAGATGCCAGATCATACATTATCCTCCAGCATATCCAACACTAAAATATTTCCAGAATTTGTACTTCCCATTGAAGAATTCACACTTCATCAAAGGAGAAAGCTGGAAGGAGCTTTGCAGCTGCACTTCACACGCCGAGATCATGCTGAAGGAGTTTGCCTTCTGCAGTGCAGTGAAGTGTTCTTTTCTTTCCCTTATTGCATACCAAACCACTCTTTCCTGTTTAGAAGGAAAAACCAATCATCCCTCACATTTTTGCTCTCAAGCATTCTGCAAAGCCATGCCTCAGATGCTTTTGCATTCTCTAAGTATGGTTCCTGTTGAACCAGATGGGACAGAAAAGATTTTTCAGAAGATGCAACACCTTCCAATGTGAGGAGTAAAAACACTATCACAAAAAATCAAGGATTGAGAACTGAAGTGAAGGAAAGCTCCTCTGGACTAGAACTTTTGTTATCAGTAGTTAATAACTGTGATACACATGCAACACAGTCCAGTTTTCTTGATAGTGGGCGTGTTTAAAGAAGAGTGAACTACTTCAGTCTTAAAAAGCAAAAGGCCATCTGTGACTTCCTGATGCTGTTTACAAATGTTTTTTGCCTGTGCTGTGCTGTCAGTAGCTGTATTTATTCATTGCTCACTCTGTGAATTAAAATGTTGAGGCAGCTCCTGACATGCTTCTTCCAGCGCATCCTTTTGGAGTGAATTTTTGGTTGCCATAGGGACCAAATCCAAAGGGCACACACCATTCAAGTAAATGTTCCCTGATTAACAACTTGCAGCTTGTCCCTTAAATATTTTAATTATCTGTGATGCAACTGGAAATGTTGAATGTATTCAGTCTGTTAGTTTCAACATCTCAAATTTTAAGAAAAAATTCTTCCGGTTCCTCTTCATCTTGACCCTACATTCTCAACCAAGTTAGTGGAAAGAGGGGCTACTTCACAACTGCTAGTGAAATGGATGCAGTTGGGTAGCAGCTGAACCTGTTGGTTTAGGGTAGTAATGTGCTGCTACTGAATCCATGAGAGGGGTCTGGCTGAGAGGGGCCTCCTTGTGCCTGGGAATGAAGAGGGAGGGCAGTGGGAGAATGCAGGGTATGGGCAGCTGCTGGTTGGAAAGCAGTGGCCCCACTTGACAAGCACTCGATCTCAAGTGCTGTTTTCACAAATTATGAGCATATTAGCACTAATGTGACAGCAGCTACTGAGCTGTGAGGGCTGGACATAACAAATAAACAAGATGGGATTTTGCTAATTTGTGCATGGTCGGTCACTCTTCTCAGTTCCTGCTTAGCAGGGACTCTGTCTGAAGTTTGCCCATAAGGAAAACATTTCTGCAGGGTGAAATGCAGCACAGCTTTGCATTCTCACCTCTCCAGCCACATCAGGTATGGACCTCACTCAAATTACTGAGATTGTTTCTAAACAGATCTGTTTGCCACCCTTTAGAGAGGAAGAAAATGGCAGTTTGGGCTCTTTCTGCCTCTGCTGCAGTGGGGAATAGATCATCTCCGTGCCTTCCTTTGGTAAAAGCTGCCTGGTGGTGGGAAGCCACGGTGAGACCCCAAGCAGTAACACTGCCCCTCTGCCTGCCGCTTTTCTTGCATTGCCTGATCTGGTGCCATTTTTCCATGCCAGCAGCAAGGGGAAGCAGGTAGGCAGGAGCCAATGCCCTAGGCTGAAGGGGAAGGTATGAACTCATCTTGATTAGCTCAGTGGTGTTGGTCCATCACCACTTAATTGGCTGCCAATAGCTCCCCTAATGAAGGATGATGGATTGCGCTGTGAGAAGGAGCCAGCCTATTTAAAGCAAGGATGCTCAGAAAAACATCTCTCACCTGGAAAGGACAGAGAGCCAAGAGCTTGAGCATGGACAGTTCTTCTTCCCTTACATAAGGACAGGCATCAGTTGTCTTCCAAGGCAGAGATGTAGATTTCTGTGACCCTGCGTACGCTTGGCTGGTTAGGGCAATCATCTGTTCCCAGCAGAGATGATCTGGTGTTTCAGAATGTTCTGTCTTGCCTTTTTCTGGTTTTGGTTAGCAAGTGTGCTTTCTCAGCCAGACGTTGACTTAACTTCTCCAGGCTGGAAGATCTGAAAGGTCATTCACGCTCCTCCGGAACAGTCTCACTTTCTGATTTTACTTTAAATCATTCTTTGGGAGTTTGGAGCTCTGATGTCATTCAAAAAAAAGAATCAAAACCTTCATAAGACTCTGCAGATGAAACAAAATTGTTGTCTTAGCCCACACAGGGTATTATGCAGCCTGGCAGATCCCTTCCTTGTAGCAATAAGAAAAGGATTTGGCATTTAACCTCTTGAAATTAAACCAGAGTGTGAACTTCAATAGTTCAATCTTATCAGGGCTTTGCTAGAATAACAAATTGTGAAAAAATGTAATCATGTCTCCAATGTGACCTTGGCAGATCTGCCTCTGTGATGTGAGAGATTAGGTAACTCTAAGCAGATGTCTGTTTATTTTGAAAATAATAGTTATAAAATCTTTCTTTTCCCAGTTTGTTTGCACTGCCTGTGAAGGGTATGACACAGAGAATTGTGGTCTGCATGGAGCTCTGTGTTACAAGCTGCTCTATTATGCTGAGCAGTAATTGCTCTTGGAGGTTTGAGTTATCGATCTATTGGTGGGGGTTCAATTTCAGTGTAAGGACCTGTGTTCATGATTTAATTGGAGTGATTAATAACTCAGTCGCAGGCTAGATGGGAATCAATATGGATTTCAAACAGCAAAAGTAGTAAATTTTCTCTGGTAATGTAGTAGTTGATGGTTTATTATTTCCCCTTGTTTGCCTAATTAAAATAAAAAGATTCCTTGGTTTGTAACAGTTCTGTCTGTTAAAAGCTTACGGCTGGAGTTGAGTATGTGTGCTTCCTATCATAGTGGGGAAGTGTCTTTCTAAATAACTGATTTACCTTGTTGCTTTTCTGTCACTTATATTAGGTGTACCAGAGGCCATCATGCATTAAAAAACAGAACAAGACAAACACACCTTTAGTATACAACCACAAGAAGCTTTAGTAATGTCTTCTGGCCAGGGAAGTAGAGTGGCTTCTATGTCACTGGTTTGTAGGCATTCAGCATCTGCTTAGGAGCAGGGCTGAAGAGATTTTACCCATTTGATCCAGCATTATAGCCCTGGATTAAAAAGCCTGTATGAAACTTTCAATCTCATTACAATGCCAGCATCCACAGTAGGTGATTTAGCTGCAAAGCCAGTTCCAGCTTTGCATTGAGATATTGCCAGAAGCAGCATTGCTAGGAAAATGCAGTGTGACTTACTTTGGGGGGATTTGAATGGTGATCCTTCTTCTTTATGCTGTGGCCCCAATCCTTGTGTTTGGCACCCATTCTCATTCAGCTCCTGCAGCTTTGGTGTGTCATCATGCATGCTTACAGCTAACATGCCTCGATAGACCATGGAAAGCTCCCAAATCTCTAGGAATAAAACATCCCATTAAAGAACCATAGAGCAGCAAATAGGCATCAAGTCCAAAGATCTTATTGCTGTTGCTCCTCAGTTTCTGCAGGAGGGGGTGAAACCTTTCTGTGCTTCAAGCTTTCTCAACAAAGGCTCTTATCTACAGAGCTGGCTGAGAAAACCATTCAGTGTAGTACGTTTGAATTTTCTTTTTGATTTGTAGAGTCCAGTAAGCTTTCTGGTGAACAGCAGATTCCTATGTTCAAATTAATCCTAGTGATGGCATTACTGGGGTGGTGGTGACCCATACCTGGCCAGAGCTGGCTCTGGGGAGTGCCCGCAGGATGTGTCTGTGCGGGTGCAGGAGAGAGGAACTCTCTGCCCAGGTGTGTCCCTAACGTGAAAATCGTGGAGCACGTCAGCCCTGCATTCTTGAGAGCTCCTGGCTCTGTGATAAAAATGAGAGCTTCTTTCTGTGTCGTGATATTACGAAAATGACTTGAAGATATTTCACTTTTTAAACTTGGGCGCTTCGGATGGGAGGGTGGGGGAAGACATCCTTGGAAGTTAATCCTGAGGACCAAGCTGACAGCTTTTTGCCACTGTTGCTTTCTTCTAGGTTGAAAAGCTGAAGGCTTGTTACAGCCCCAGCATACAGCAATCTAGCAGGTTAAATGACTTGGGCAACAGAGTTTATTAAAACTGGCAAGTGCTCGCTCCACTTCTCTTCCTGATAGTCAAGGCTGCCTGAGAGAGTAATTGATAGTGGCAGCTGTTCGGAGGGTGTTTCAGATTGCGGCGGGGCGATGTGACTTGACAGACAGCTCTGTACAAATGAACTGAGTGATAGGGGATGAATCCAGGCCGGGCTGGGAAGCAGCTTCCCACTTGGTCCTGGGAATGGGCTGTGGGAGCCACACCAGGAACAAAGGCCGGCTCCTCGGCACATGGGTTCAGAGCCAGGCACAGGGGTTTGTGCTCACACTCAGCTTACTTTTCTCTGTGAGAAGACGCTGTAAATTTTTGTGGAAAATCCACCAGGAGCTCATGATATTCAGAGGAGCCCATGGCAGAGGAGAACATTGTTTTGACACAGCCTAATGTGTAGTACTGCTGCTGTGATGGAAACGTGGTCTTTGCTTCTTAGTAGTGTTAAAAATCATCGTGTTGCACACCATGGGCCCTTCCAGACCGTAGTTTTACATGCAAGTCCCACATCTTTATGTCGTATCTTCAGCTGATTTGCATTAAAATAGGTGGAGGAAGTCTGTGCCCCCTTTGTTGGGGAGCTACTGTGCTGTAGCTCTGCTTGCCTTACCTTTGCAAACAACCTAATCGCTTAAAGTCTTAAGTAGTGCTCCTCTCCTAAAATGCAATGAAAAAGCCATTTATATAAAAGCAAAAGCCATCTAGGGATAAAGAATGAGCACTTAAATATTGATTTTCACTTGTAAGCTCTCTACCAGCATCAGTGTTACCACTTTCAATGCAAAATGCTTTATTCTCTCTTTTGCTTATGATATGTTCCATATCCCCAATACATTATGCAGCAGCCTAAAAGTTCGATTTAAAATAAAATTAAAAAAAAAAAAAAACAAAACCACAAAATGCTTACTGAGGTTCATTTAGTTATTTCTTTGTTTTGACCTACTGCTGTAAAGTCCTACTCTTCTTTACTCGTTCCCTTGATGATGCTTCAAAACTCTTCTCTGGGACTCATCAACTCGCTCCGAAATTTTCAGCTTCTTGCCATGTATAATTCCTATGGTGGTGCTTTTCTAGCATTTCCTGCTGGAATATGGAGCAGGGTTCACCATAGCCAGTCTGGCCTGTGTCTGTTTTCAAGGATATGTACAGGGCGGATAGATGGGCTACAGATGGTGGTTGTTGTGTTTCTTGGGAAATTGCCATTGGTAAAGATGTCATTGATGGATGTAGGAGAGGAATTTCTTTCTCACATCACCCCATCACCCTTGGTGCTTGAATGCAACGAGGGAGACTGTAGAGGGAGGCTGCAGAAAGACGTCTGAATGACTCCACTTTTCTTTTTTCAAGAGACAAAGGAAAGGCGTGCAAGCAAGATTAGATTATTTCCAATCACATTGTACGTGTGTTGACAGTCCCCTTTCAGCAGCAACCAGCAGCTTGCAAAGAGCAAGAGGCAGGGCTGGAACTGCTGTTGCCCTAAGTACTGTTTGTATAACACAGTAACTGCTTATTGGAGTTCTCAAAGCAGCCTTTACATGTTTAATCCCTTGCACTTGAGCTACTCTTAATCAGCTTGAAAGCAAATTCCTGTAACAGAAAGGTTTAATTTGTGTCTGGGACTTTCTGTATTGTGCTTAGCCTGCAATGCCATGTAGTTACACACTGGCAGGCATGTCACCCTGTGCAGCCTTGGGGATGGGCAGTGCACAGTTATTCCAGTCACAGATTCCCAATTCAGGAAACTTTCAGATGGGGTCTTGGCTGATGGTCTCTTGGCAGCTTCAGGTAACTCCTCCTGAAGCACGCTTTACAGTAATTTAAGCTGTTGTTGACTTTGGGGTTTCCCTTAAACTTCACCTCCAGTTTCTACAGATTTACACAGCAGGAGCAAAAGCTCTTTGTGCTCTTAAAAATTAAGTTTTCTTCTTTACTGGTTGTAGTTGGAATTGGATGTAGCCCAAGACGTAGGGAGGTTAACATTTTGCAACACTCCAAATGAACAAATCAGCCGATCAGGGAGGCAAGAATTACTAATCCCAGGTTGTTGGGGTTTTTTTTCTTGTTACAGTGGTTTCAACCTTTTCTTCCCTCTCATACTCAGTCATCATTCATCCCTGTGAGATCAAGACATGTTTCACTGTCGGTTCATTTAAGAAAACCTCTCAATGGAAGAAATCCAAGGTGTTTGGTTAGAAAATAAACAAAAGTTGGCATGCTCAAAAGGGGTAGCGCTCTGCACGGTAGAGAGTGGCAGATGTGATCCAGCCTTCCCGTAGCATGGCTGGAACATGAATCATTACAAATGTCAGACTTCCTGAGAAGGGACAAGCTGAACTGACATGCGTTCAGGTTTAATTAAGGTTGAATTATTGGAGCTGACTGTCAAGTCTTAGGCAAATTGGCTCAGCCTGTTATCATTAAACATGAAAATTACTCTAGGACTTGGTAAAAATAGACACATTTTTGCCTCTAGAACGTTGTGTGGTTGGGTGCGTCTGTGTTTTTGTTGGGGCAGTTGTGCTTATCTCCATGGGTCCATCTGCTCAGGAGGGCTAGATTAGGAGCCCAAGAACAGAAATTTCTGAAAGGATCTCAATACAACCTGATCCAGTTTGCACAAAAGGGAGTATTTGGTTGCTTTCCTTGAGATATTTCCATATGTGAGCAGCAGTCAGCCTGGACAGAGCTTGTAGTTCTCTTAGGAGGGATATTCAAGCCTCCTGCAGAGAAACTACAGAGTTTGAGATAGGGATCAGAATGGGCCACATCCCTCATTTAAATCATTAAGATTAACTTTCTGATGGATTTCATGAAAGATAGCTCAGAGACTTCTATTTGTGCATTGCATCCATCAGGAGGAGAAATGACAGTCACCAAACACCAGGAATCCTGTGTGGTGACTGAGAAGGCTTGGGGACTGCTCTCTCCCCTCGTGCCTATGAATTCACATCATATCTTTCATTCTCAGTGCTTCTGCATTTGTGCAACATGGCTGCAAAATGAGAGAAGATATTCCCACTCATGCCTGTAGCTTTTCTGTCAAGGGGGAAACTGGCATGTGGATATTTTCATTGCTGTCGAGAATGAAGCACGAAAACATAGCAGTACTGCATCCTGAGAGAGATGGAAGTCGGCAGCAGGAATTAGTCATGTACCCCTAGTACTAACTAACACAACCAGGCTTGGCTGGTCAATTCAGTCAGCAAGGGAGCCTGAGCTTTTGCTTTGAGAAAATTGCAAATGAGAACTAATGCTGAAACCACAGGGAATCAATAGTTGCACATAAAACTGGTCAAACAGCTGCTTTTAATGTGGGACTTTATTGATTTGTTTTGGATCTAATTGACTTTTTACTCAACTAACTTTCGTGGTGCCAGTGTGTTTTGAATATACACCATTAGTCTACATTGCCTATAATTACACAATATGAAGTTTAACTCTGTAGGAGGAGGCCTGTTGGATGCAAAGAACTAATGGGCTCTGAGGAAACCTATGCTCAGGAATGAAATCCAATTGCTTTTAATGGGTAGCTCCTGAAAAATAGTGGAATCTACAGCTGTGAACACACTCCAAAATGCAGTGTGGGGAGCCCTGGCTTAACTAGGCAATGGCAATTTTTCAACTGTTAGCAGTAAAATCTGAGGAAAATTTACAAACATAGGTGGCATTATAAAAAATATAATGCACAAGAGCATTGAGAATTTGACTTGGAAAATAAATTCTAAATAGCATTGGAACCAAGTCTAGCTACATCTCACAACCAGGTTACCTATGATGCATGAATTCATATTCGATAAAGAAGTTCGCTGAAATGAGAGGCTTATATTCATTGTAGAGAGTAATATAGACTCTCCAGACATTGTGTCAAACCTGTAAAGATATTTAAGGTGCTGGAAGGTACAGTGTTGATAGTACTTGCTGCCAGCCAAAACACTGGTGTTTGGAAAGGCTTCTGTTCCTCTTACTTGTGCGTTTGAGGCCACAAGACCTCAAGACATTTTCAGCTGATAAATATAGTTCCTATGTTTCCATTCGTCCTCTTCTTGCATTCTGAATTTATACATATACAGTGATGAGCTGATTGACTGATTGAGGGATGAGGGAAATGGTGCATTGGTGAGAGTGCAAGCAGAGCCTGAAGCAGTGTGGGAAGCTGCCTTTTATCTCAAGGAAGGAGATGCAATCACCACGTGGGTACAGAACATGAGCTGGTGTGCTGCAGGCTCTGATTCACCACCGACCTCCTCCCATCTAATGCCAGCACAGTGGCTCTCGGGTTGTGGAAGTGGCAGCGGGGGCTATGGCCTCACATGGGCTGGTTCACAAACGCTGGTCAGAGTGTCTGCACGGCCAGAATTAGCTCACAGGGTGTGTTGTGTGCTATTTCCACACCCTCCTACTTCAGGAACTGGCTCGGTCCTTTGATGAGAGGGGAGAATTTCAAAGGCGGAATTTGTTTGTGAGGGTGTTGGAGCATGTTAATGAGTGTAGGTAGCATCTCCTGTGTGTCTGCAAGGCAGCGAAATGCAGGCAGCCCCTGGCATGTTTTGGTGGGTAACAAAAGTGTGTTTCCTAAAAGTCAGAGGTGCTGTGTGTGCAGAGTGGGATGTGTGTGTGTGAAACACACCAACAACCTTAGGTCTTGTAGCCCGGGAAGAGCTTTTCTTGTAATTTGTGCGTATGTGTGCACTCAAGGATTAGGGTGAAAAGGGAGTTACAGTGAGAGTTGAATTGCTTTTATGTTGGTCTTTTTAGTTGTCTTCAACCTTTTGGATACTGCTTGATCTGAAATATCTCTTCTTACCTCCCTTTTTCCTTTCCAGCCTTTTAACTCCTTGGGATGCTTTGTTTAGCTTAATTATGAAAAATGGCAGGGTTTGGCTCCACAGAAGGAGTAATTCCATATGGAATTCTCTCTTTAGGTGCATTTTACAAGGTTGCAGCATTCCCGATTGTTTTCGCATGCCAAACATACAGATGTTTGCACTGTTCAGAGTGAGCAGGACCACATTTGGGTGCTCACTGAACTTCTAACTGGATTTTTCCAGCATTCTCTGTTCTGTTCTTTCACACAAGTGTGTGGCCAGGGGACAGCAGCGTCACAGCTTCTCTGCTGAGCTGTCCCATCCTTTGCTACAGAGATCCCAGGTAGTCTCCATCCTAGAAGACAGGCAGGGTTATCATTAAGGATTGCTGCTTAGGTCATGGTGCATTGTAGCTGGAGTTGAGCCTAAATCTGATGTGGGTTACCTTGGGAGGGCGTTGAGAAAATGAAACATCTTAATGATGAGGCCTGTGTTTCATGAATGTGAGGCTTACATTGAGCAGGAAATACTGTAGCAGAAACCTGAGACATGTTCCCACTCCTATTGTGCATAACCTTGGGCCCCTGAAGAAGTCACAAAGCTGTGTGTTCGCTGTAGTCTGCATTTATTTAATGACAGCTAAGTCTCCTGCACACATGCTAAAAGTACTGTGTACTGGCCAGTCAAGGACAGTGGAAGGACAGACTCAAACACACATCCATCTTGTAGCAGCAGTGCTCCCACGATGCTCCCACAAGCTGAAACATGACTTGTTTTCTCCCAGGCATATGTTCTACCAAGCAGAGAAAGAAATGCAAACCTTTCAGCATGTGCTTTGTTCTTTTTCTTGTTGCTCCATAAGGTCCCACCTTGAATGACAAGCCAGAAGCGAAAGCAGCCAATGTCCCAAAGGTGTCTGGGCTAGAGCGGAGCCGGGAGCTGAGCACCGACGTGCCCTTCGCCCTGCCCATCCCCAGCCCCCAGCCAGTCGCTGCCGTTGTGACTTCGACTTCCTCAGCGCCCACATCAAGTGCCAGAGCAAGCCCACTGCTGAAGAAGGAGCCAGTGATTTCAGCACCAGCACCACCCAGGCTCACGCCTCAGCCGCAGCCTCGGCCACAGTCACAACCTCAACCTCGGCCGCAGTCGCAGCCTCAGTTAATCCCTGACCTTCGGAGCCAGCCTCCAAGTCACATCCCTCCACCTCTCAACTACCAAGTGCATCACCAGGTGGCCCACAACGGACTCAATAATATCAGGTAGGGGGAAGAGATGCTCACGTCATCTTCAGGGTGCTGCAGGGCTAAAGCTTGTTTCAAGTAGGTAGAAATTGCTGGGAGGCAAGGCGAGCACTCATCTGGGGCAAGACGCTCCATGCTTTGGATACTGGACTTCATGGGCTGACTCCAGGCTGGTTTTTCCAGCTGTGGTGGATCAGTGCATTTGAAATGTGATAAATGAGGTGATAAATGCACACCTCCTGGGAGAAATGCACGTGTTCCTTTCAGTCCAGTTTCAAGTAAGATTTTGCATGGTCTTGTCTGGGCTGGCTATTTGTTGACTTAGAAATTTAAGGTGGTTTGAGTTTGAGCAACACCTTTGTTCCATATTCAGAAATGCTTTTGTTGCTCACGGTTATCAGGTTTTTGGCTCACCAGCATCAAAAGAGGGATATCTGCTTGGACTCTGATCCTTGTGGGTCCCTTCCAACTCAGAATATCCTGTGATCTATATTGGAAAACTGTCCCTGAGACCAGGGCTCCCGTGTGGGCTGATAAATCTGCTTCAGTCTGACATGTTCAGATCTTGCAGGAGGCTTAGCTCTGCTGTTTAAATTGCCTTCATCCAGTAAGAAGGGTGGGTGAAAATGGTATGGATAAAATGTTTCTAGAGAAAGGAGTTTAGTCAGTCAACTGGAACCTGTATAGTCTTTTTGCTGGTACAGAGAACATGCCTTGCCTCCCAAGTAAGAGCTAGGCTAGTTTAAACAAGATGAAAAAACTGATTTAAAGCATAATATTTGACTGCACAAAGGTCAGAATATGTATGCAGAGCTGCCATTAATGTGTATTTCATAGTATCCTGCATACTTAAGATCTGTTGTGGTTTTACCTTGTAAATGCCACCATAGTATAAATAGAGAATAATATTTCAAATTATTCAAGATCTCTCTGAAGTTTAGCTTGCAACAGATATTCAGTATTGTGGGAATTACACAACTAATAACTGCAGTGATAGTGTGTTTCAGCCCACAAAACTTATATCACTTGCAATGGAGTAATAATAATGGAAGATGTAAAATGCAAATTACTATGAGAAAAATTATTAACTTGGTGTGCATTTGCATGCTTGTGTGACTACAACTGCGCAGCACATGTGCAGCAGATCCAGTGAAGTCCCGGTCACTCGTGCTGTGCAGCTCTGCACACCCAGAGCAACAGAAAAAGGAATTGGTGTCACTGTGTCCTCTGGTCACAAGGATCCACATGGACACTGCAAGGTCATCAGAGGCTCCATGAGGGTGCAAAACCCAGCTGCCTCTGTGGCCTTCATCAGTACTCACAGATAGCTCTGAGGATTCTAGCACTGGAGGAAATGTCCCTCCAGAAAGCCCAAGGCCTGTTCTGCCCTGTTGGAGGCATTGATTAAGATTTGTTAACTGTCTCCACTGCCATTAAGACAAGCAAAAGCATAATCCTAGGGAGATCAAGGTTCCATAGGTGTGTTGTTTCTGGTAGTGTATTTCTTGCACTGTTTCAGTCCTGTATTGTAACACACTCTTTCTGTCTCTCTGCCCTCCCTCCCATCTCTTTCTCTCTGCAGCCGGAGCAGCAGCGCTAGCAGTGCAACGAGCATCAGCCTCCCCAAACACCTGCCCCTGTCTCCCCAGATTCCGCCACACCATTCCTCTGGCCCAGCTCTGCCCCTCTCCATCTCCAATCTTGCTACCTCGCACTTCTCTCTCAGATCGCAGACCCAACACCAGCACCATCCGGCCATGTTTGCCACCCCACCCACGCTGCCACCTCCACCAGCGTTACCCACCAACAGCCTCGTGATACCAGGGCACCCTGCGGGTAGGTCCCTTCTTCTGCCAGGGCTAATCGGCCGTGCATGCACTGGAGGGTGTTGAGAGATGGGCTGGCTGGTGGGCAGGTGAAATATCTTGACACAGACCCTTCAGTGTGTGCTGGAACTGTGACAGTGCTCATGAAACAGGTAGGAGACCTTGACATGCTGTAGCAGATGAGAGATTGTAGACACATCACTGTGGCTTCCTGTAGGGAGTCTTCAAAACAAATGCTTCAGAAAAAAAAAAAAAGTCCTGTTCAGGGCATGAGTTGTCCAGTGTGGCATTCCACAGTCATCAGACATTTTTTAGATTAACAGAGAAGTGATGCGCATTTTGCCATTCTCCCCTTCTCTCTCCCCATTCCAAAGAAAGCTGCTGCTGTTAGAACTGAAGAGAAAATACTGTTTCTACAGTTGTTCTAACCAAGCACTTGAATCTCACTGAATCCCCTGCCTGATCCTTCGACCAGCAGCACATCCTGCTGGCAGAGCAAGATCCTCTGCCTGCAGCAGTACAACTGCTCTGTGCCCGTGGCTCCGTGGCCTTTCAGTCTGAGTCAGAGACAGCTCAGCTGACAAGCTCTGCTGTTCTACTCTCACTGTCTTTGCATCCTTTTAAAAAGTTTCCTTTGTTCACCCTGGCCCCCACTCTATTGTCACTTCTGCCCTAAATGCCCTGTTTATAGCTTATCCATTAGCCTACAGCTGTCCCTGGAAGAGACCCTGGCAGCTGGAGACTTCCCAGCAACTTTCACTTGCTGGGGCCTCCTTTTGATCTAGCATTTGACTCCACAACTAACTCAGCAGGGATTAAACAGGACAAGCATTCTACAAAAAACACACTTTCTGTTTCCTATGAAGTCAGTTAAAGGAATAAGGAAATGACAGATTTGCTGTGGAAAAATCTGATGGTCTTCGATTCCCCCTTTTTTGCTTCCAGGAGCTAAATAATGTCTCATTATTTATAACTGCTTCTTTAAGTGAAAAAAAAAATGGTACGAATTGGTCCAAAGTGAGCTCTGAGAACGATCATAGACAAAAGTGCTGTGAGTTCCCCGCCAGAGACAGGACCACATAGGCCAAAGCTGGCGGCTGTCACAGGCCCTGGCACCATCTAGAATTTCAACCACATGGCTGGGAAGATGTTGGCAGCGCTGTGGGAGACCTATTCATTGCTTCCCCTGTTTAAGGCGAAGGACTACTGTGATGGAGGCTTTGAAAGCATAGCAAAAGGAAATAGCAAAGCGCTCACTAAAAGCATGATACTGCAGTCACTGAAAGCAAGTATGTTTTCACCATTAACTTCAGGAGATGCAAGATCAAGTGACCTATTCACATTCAGCAGCTTGCCAGGAAACAGTAACAGTCTTGCTCCTACTAAAAGGATTTCTCCTGCAATTTAAGTAAGAGAAGCCTAAGTTAGTGGAGGGAAAGGTCTGGGTGTCTAACCCTGCAGACAGTGAAATGCCTCTTGTCTGCACTATATGAAATGCCTGCAAAGTGGCACATCATAAAATCAATACAGAGTGCTGCAGAGCCAAGAGCTTCTGTTGTCATTCACATAAAACTTCCTTAAAAGCAAACAATACTGCTGAGCAGCCCTGA
The DNA here is from genome assembly GCA_013397315.1 of Donacobius atricapilla. Classification (NCBI taxonomy): domain Eukaryota; kingdom Metazoa; phylum Chordata; class Aves; order Passeriformes; family Mimidae; genus Donacobius; species Donacobius atricapilla. The sequence goes on from WBMY01000876.1 coordinate 80,033, forward strand.
AGAGTGAGACAAGAATGCGCTTCTGGTGGCATTTCTTCCTTTTGAAATGTAAAACTAATACAAGTAACTTAGGAGCAACCCTTGCTGGGCTTCTGCTGTCTGCTCAAGGGCTGCCCTGATGCAGGATACACAGGAGCAGTGGTCTGTGTCTCTGCTCTCCTGAACCTGAGGGCACCATGAGCAGGAGTGACCTTTCTGGGCCATGCCTAGCACAGATGTGTGCACGCAGGACAGTGTTCACAGGTCCCGAGGGCTGCTCAGGCACGCTGCTCCTGGTTGTGTTATTGTGTGACTGGACCTGACATCACTGGCAGGTACAAGAACTTAGTTCCGATCCAGACATTGCTCGGGGCCCCTCGCAGAGCTGGGCTATTCCTTGGCAATTCCATCCTTACTATGAAGCAGGCACTCCTCTGAGTGCCACACAGCTTCTCCAAACATCTCCAGGCCTTTTCTGACAGAGGCCAAAGTTGTGGTAGAGGGCTATGGGCTGGAGCCAGCTGCAAATCTATCAGTCGGACTTCCAGTCTCTTAAGAAATTGGATATCAGAGCACTTACAACTGCCAACTTGCTTTTCTCTCCCTCCAGAAAAGTGGATTATCTTGATGCTAACAGAAGGATTCAGTTTCTTTAAGTCATGCCAGATTTAAAAGCATAAACACACACACATGAAATCATACTCATAATGTCTAAGGAGGTTAGGTTTTGGATCTAAGTGCTTTCAGCCTATAGTTTTTTTCTCATTTGCTCAATTCAAGGAGAACCCATTATAGACTCTTTTGCTCCAGTGCCTTAGGCTTCAGAATCACAAATATATATACTTTCTGCTTTTGTATTAATTATTATATGGACTGTAGCACTACACAGTACCTACTCTTAGCAGTACATTTATTATGGGAAAGCAAATGGCTTAGGCACCCAAAATTTGCTTTCAAATGTGACTTTGAATTGTAGGCTTCTAAGTGGTAGTAGAGACCTTGAAGTTCCCCATCAGAGTGCCTGTTTTTAAAGATCTTAACCATGTCACTTCAGAAAGTGATTGATTTAGACATTTCTAATGATACTGTAAAAATTGAAGTGAAAAGAAATCCCTGCTGAACATGAAATAAAACTTTAAAGTGCAGGTGTTCTTTTGCCCCTTTATATTCCGAGCTGTAGTTTAAAGGGGTTGTTACAGTGAAAGAAGTGGATTAATGTAAATTCAGAAGCAAGTATATCAGTCAGGACTGGGTGTATGTCATCCACAGCTGGGGACACAGGTTGGTCTTTGCTTAAAAAATATATAACATGTTGGATGCTAATCCCTGTTTGAAGTTCTTAGGCAAAGCCACAGGTAAATTTAATTGTTGTACCAGCAGACTTTTTGGAGAAGTGGACATTGGTCCTTATGGCCTTCAGTGACATTATTTCTAAAGCACTGGTGTCTTCCCCTGCCCTGAGCCACATTCAAATTCAATGCAAGTTGTTATTCCAGAGGAAGATGCTGAGAAGAGGCCACGTCATACGGTGGAACATTGTGTTTCAGCAGTCGTTGCAACCTTGATGAGATCTTGAGCCACTTCAATGTTTGTCCTCTTCCCACTGATTCCTCCTCTGTATTTTCTCAGAGGAGAAAAGCCTGAAGGCAATGACAAAAACCAAGAATTACAGCCTGTTACAAATTGAGGAAAGGACTGCTTGCTACTTAAGACCTCAAAAAAAAAAACCTCCTGCAAAGAAGGCCTTGATTTATAGGATAGATGTTTCTGGTCATTGCATGCGTGTCCTGGGGCTGAGAATGGGGATGGCACAGGGATGGATATCTGAGCAGGCAGTTTCCAGCCACCCAAACCCACAGTTATCTCATTGCACTGCAGATCTTATCAAAATGTTACCTGTGAAGTACGTGCATGTCAGAGCTTAACACATCAATTTTCAATGTGTGTGTGTGAGTGCATGCGTGTGTGCCTCTGACTGTCACACGCCCAGAGGATGAAGGTCAGTACTGCTTTTTTAAAGTGAGCCGTTGGCCTCCAGGGCGCTCCCAGCACCTCGCTGGTGCGGGAAGGTGCAGCTACCGTGAGCCTGGAGGCGTGATCCCAGAGGTGGGGCTGGATCTCTGAGGTGTGATCCCAGTGGGGCTGGACCCCTTAGGTGTGATCCCAGTGGGGCTGGACCCCTTAGGTGTGATCCCAGTGGGCCTAGACCCCTGAGGTGTGCTCCCAGAGGTGAGTGAGGCTGGCCCTCTGGGGCACGTTCCCAGACACAGCTCGGTGGCAGCAGGTGCCGGGGAGGACAGAGCCGGGTGGGCGCGGGCGGGCGGGCGGGCCGGGCGGAGTGCGAACCCCGATGATGTTTTCTGCTGTGATGACTCATGGTGTTCTCTCTTGTCTTTAGATACCAGCCTGTTGATATCATTCAACCAACCAATCATGTATTGCCAGCCTCATTCGGGGATTCTGATTGGTACTTTGTCACAGGCATCTCTCTTACCTCCACCAATGAGTCCTCACGTAGAAAACCACCACAGCATGACCTGCAGAAACAGGGAATGCCAGGTGAATATTGACTCTTTCTCCTCCGTCTTTGTGGTACTCACAGGCCCACGGGCCTCTGTGTCTTTTTTTTTTCTCTCTCTCTCTCCTCTAGATCACGAACTGCTCAGGCAAGAGCTGAACAACCGGTTTTTGGTTCAGAGTTCGGACCGGGCCGCTGCCTCACTTGGCCCGGTGCCGCTGCTGAGAGCGGAGTTTCACCAGCACCAACACACGCATCAGCACCAACACACCCACCAGCACACATTCACTCCTTTTCCATCCAGCTTGCCCCAGACGCCGCTCATGCCGCCCTCTGCACCTCCCATGGTGCGTACCCCAGCCCAAAATGTGAGGATAAGTAGAGCATCTCTGGTCAAAAAGCCTAACCCGCTCTTGTCAAACAGAACCCAGCCCTCTTCATTTCTGCCAGGTGTGCTGTTCCTGCATTTCCCACCTGGGGGCCAGCACTCCCAAAGGGACCCCCTTTCCAGCCAGAGTCCCCACACCAAGCCTCCTGGTCCCCCGTGCTGCTACCCATAAGCAGATACAGCACCCACGAGAGAAATCCAGAATCCCTCGTTTCCTTTTTGTGTGTCCTGCTATGTATTTCTATTCCCCCTTTCCCAGAGCCAGCTGCCTTGACACATCAAAAGACACCAACCAGGGTGCCATAGGATGGAGGGCCTCCAGCCCCAAACACTGTCCCCACAACTGCTGAGTGCAGGGCAGACCATGCTGACTTAGCCAGAGCTCTCACCACAGTGCAGCATCTCATCTGATGCCAGTTCTGTCCCTCTTCCTCCTGATACCTGATCTGTATTGATTTAGGCATTTTATTACTTGATTACATCAACAAGCACTAATTTGTGTGTGGCTGGTTCTGCTGGGAGAAATCCTCCTGGCTGTGTGATAATCATTTGGTCATTGAATTTGCTTGTAACACAATGGGACTTTGCTGCAGCTGTTACAAAATTGTTAGGGATCTGCTACAAATGCATTTTGTCAGTACTTTAAAACGCACTCTCTCCCCATTTCTGGCAATTACTTTGTGAGATTGAAAGCGCAAGACTGAGCTTTTATCCTCCTCTCAGTTTCACACAGTGTCCAAAATGCAGAAACAGCCCTGTTTAAGGCTAGCAAAAACAGCCTTTGGGAAGAACTACCAAGGACTCAAGGAGCATAGTGTTTCCCTTTTTTTTTTCCCACTGCTGACTGCTCAGTGACATTCTTGGGTTGTAATCTGCTTAGCAGCAAGACAATTAAAAGCAATATCATCCACCGAAAATCTAGCCCGAGGTGTTTGCTCAGTGTACTTGTGTGTAAACACGTTCCCTTCTTTGCTTGGGCTGTGTAAAACAATCCTGAATCTTTTCTCAGAAGTCTCCTGTGTTATTTAAGAAGTGTGATACCCAAGCTTGTGAACAGCTCCCTCCCCTCCCACCTGTGCCCATTGATGTCAGCCTTCAGACCAAAAACAACATGCAAGGCTCCTTTGTTATATTTCACTCACATCTTCTTATATTCCACTAGATCAGGTCTGCTAATCCCAACACCAGAGAAGAGTGTTGAAATTACAGCTGCATGTGTTTGGTAATTTATGGTATTTACACTGGAGGGGACATAGCTCCAGTAATAACTGTAATTAATGAAATTACAAATCTACTCTCCTGCACATAGAGGAGTGTGAAACAGCAGCTGACTTGCCAAATAAGCAGCTTTTCCTGGGGTCCTACAGCTCCGTTCCCTGCCTTCTTCCCTGTTCCCTCCTCCCCAGCAGAATGTACATACTGTTCAGAAATGCAATATGTGTGTGTTTTGGGTTTGCTTACAAGATGGTACAGGACAAACAGGGCACAGACTACACACATGGAGGTGTTAAAACCCCATGCTGGAATGGAAAAAATTCAGTCACCTTTTCTCTGGGGAACTCTCCCTTTTGCAGGGGAGGGCGTATATATCGAGATTTGTGTATCTAAAGTAATCCAGCCCTTTCCCAAAGAATTTTGGTGCTTACAGGAACCAGGAAACTGGGAATTGGTATTGGCTGCCCCACAGTAGATGTTGGGGTCTAATGGAAAATGTTTCTTACCTGCTAGTCTGTGATCTAGTTCAGCAATCTGGACCTGGAGCTGAACTTCCCTGTGTTTCACTGAGCTGCAGGACCAGGACTGCTCTCTTCCAGAGCAGGAGCCTGTTCATGCAGTGCCTGAGACAGGGTTCTGCAGTGAGCCTTGGCAGTGCCCAGCGTGGCCTGGGGGCCTCCTCTGTGTTAGCCTGGGGAAATCAGTCATCTCCCTGATGAGGGAGTATGGAATAACCAGTCAGTTCTGCTCTGTTAAACGTTTGCACATGGGCCATGATTATTTGTCTATGTTGAAATCCTGATGTGTCTGCTACTGCCAAAACCAAACTCACCTGCTTCCTTTTTTTTCTCTTTTCTTTCCAGTTTGACAAGTACGCTCCCAAATTAGACAACCCTTACTTTCGACATTCCAACGTGAGTGCTCACCTTTCTCGTTGGTTTCTTTGTTAATGGTTCTGCTTGCTCTCCTTTTGCTTGTTTTCAATTGATGAGTAGTGTTTTGATCCATTCATTTCTAAAGCTCTTTTTCCATCCTGATTTTTATGTTTTTAAGGTACCAAGTTTTCTTTGGGCTTTTTTTTTTATTATTTTTTTAAATTCTCTGTCTCCTGCATTTTTGCTGCTACGGCTCTGTATCGCTGTGCCTGGGATGGCAGGGAATGCGCAGGAATTGCTCAATCAGTGGTCATTGCAGTACCTTTGCAGCTGGTGCTTCTCCCAGTGCAGCAGCCCGGAGTGCATGGCTCTTTCACAAGGTTTTGCTCAGGTCACAGGAGTAAGTCAGACTGGTGGTTTCTTCCTGGTGCTCCCCACTGCTCCAAAGCACAAAAAACTACATGTTTTGGGACTTGTAAAACTGCTCTGTGTGCTCAGGAGAGGCCTAAGCAAAATTTCACCCAGCCTACACAACTACAAGGTGGTGTGCATGTGGCCTGTGATTAGAGGGCAGTGCAGCATCTTGTGGTTCCTTTTCCTTTAAAAATTAAAGCAGGTCACATTTCAAAACAGGATCAATTTGTTTGCAGCAGCAGATAAATGCTAAGTTAATGGAAAGTGAACATAAACCCCAAATTGTGCTCTGTGCTTCCTGCAATAGTCTACAATTTTTAAAGGCACACTTTGTTCAGCACTATCTAGAAAATTTATCAGATGTGTGCATTTTTCAAGTTTTGGCTTTGCTCTTAAAAATTTTGAAAGCAAATTCATCATGTATTTTCACTGTGGCACTTGTTCAGCACAGTACGATTTTTGTATGTGCCAGGCTTGGCACCTACCTCCATTATTGTTCAACTCATCCTGTGACATAAGCATCTCTTTTTCTTTTGTAGTTCTTTCCAACCTATCCTCCAGCAATGCCTGGAATGCCACCCATGCTTCCACATTCAGGTCCCTTTGGGTCACTTCAGGGAGCATTTCAACCGAAGGTACAAACTTCTTCTTCTGAAGGCTTTGTTCTTTTGCTGGGAGAGAAACTGGGTTCAGAGTCTTGTCTCTGGTGATTTTGCAGCACATGATTTGAATAGCAGAAGTGCAGTACAGGGTTGGAAAGGATCACCCTGCAGAACTGGGAGCATCCTCTGCACAAAGCAGCCAACACTTCAGCAGAAATTTTCTCTTGGCACTGCAGATCCTTCCTTGGAAAGGATGGAGTGGTTCACTTGGGAGGTCTGCTGAAACTGGAGGAGAAGCATACAGTGAAGTGCATTATTTTGATTGAAATATTTACAGCTCATAATAGACTGATGAGTCCCAAATCATTTTATAAATCTAATGGTCTGAGATTGCAAAAGATAAACTGTGTTTATTCCCAGAAAAAACAATGAGAATTTGACTGCACAAGTGTGGGAACAATAGGGAGAGACTGCTGGAAATGGGTAGAGCAATTTGAAGGAGCTGAATTTCAATTCCCAGCTCCAACACTGTCTGACCTTGGGCAAGTTGCTTAAACCTTCTGTTCCTCAGCTTCCTGATCTATAAAGTTATCTTGCAGTGGGTTTTTAAGGGTTGATTAATGCCTGCAAGCGTCTTTGAGATTATGTGTTTGAAAGGTGCCCTGCAGCTGTAACATGCCGTTACAACTAGCACTGATTGGCATTTGGAAATGTTGCCATCATAACCCCCATTTTTTGGCAAATTCTGTGGTGTGCACTGCTTTTTTTTTTCCCTTCCCAGATATGTTTTTTTTATTAACTACTTTTACATGTACCAAAACCATTAAATCTCTCCAAACAAGAAATAATGGATTGTATCTATATAGCATTTGTTTGAAAATGGAGCGTGTACTCCCATTTGTAAGGTGACATGTTCAGTTTCCTTACATGCTATGATTTTAGCAATTTCTGATCATGAACTGCATTTCCATAGAACTCTGCTACTGGGTAAGAAGGCTTGAAGGACCAGCACTGTAGCCAGGTCATTCCTGTTTGCATTTGGAAGGTGATTTCCATACCCACATCAGGCAGGTCTGTGGGATGTGCTTCCCTCAGCAGTCTCACTGATGTCAATGAAAGTCAGTAATTAGCAACTGCTGCAAATAAGGCCTTCTACAACCTTCCCCCTTAACTTCATGCTTTTAATGGAAGCCAGAGGATTTCCTCAGTGCCCATCAAATCCATGGCGTTATTTTGTTTTAGGGATACATTACAAATAAAAAAGTCTCTAAAATGGCTTTGTTCAGAGGCAGTTTTGTATGTGGTGGCTGCAGGCTTAGAGAAGGAGCAGTTTATGGAAGCAGAGGGAACAAGAGGGACAGAACATGTCAGTCCCTTGATGGAGTTTGTCTGCCAGTGTTAATTGTTAATCTTGCAAGGGATGACAGGGAGCCCTACAGACCCTGAGTAGTTATGGTGTGAACTTGATTTTCTAAGAAAAGGAGCTGCAGGAATAAGGTGGAATTGGACAGATTTTGCTCATGTGCAGCCAGGGCTGTTTTGCCATAAGGCTCCTTCCTGTTCATGAGAAGCTGCTGCCACACCAATGGCACCTTCTTCTGCTTTCCATCTTCACTGCAGAGCTTCACAGATCTCACTGTAAAATACCATTAGGCCAAGGAGCAGTTACATAGTGAGAAAGAAAAAGTGAGCACAGACCCTTTACATTTTTAAGCAGTTCCTAGTGCTGTAATAACTACCTTTTAATTCATTTTAGATACGTCCAACATTTGCTAGCTTGAGTTTAAGCAGTGCAAGGTCACACTCTGGTGCCATGGTTAATCACTGACATCATTTGATCTCTGCACAGTGCAGTATTTACATACAATGTAACATCTGAAAAAGAGGGATAGGTTGAAAAATGGATCTGCTGCTTTGGCACATTACTTTCAGTTTCCCAGAGGAGGCAGAGCTGAACTCTAGGCAAAGCCACTCCAATCATCATTATTGCATCGTTCTTCCGTGGTTTCTCCCTCCCAGGCTGTTTGACTAAAGCCTGCATAATCACTACAGACCTGATGATTTGGTTTTGGCACTCAGACTCCTGCACTTCTTGCTTTCCAAAGCAGAGATCTTGGTTTTGTTTTTCCCCTTCCCATGTCATTTGCCTACAGCTGTGCATGTGAGTCCACTGCACATAAATCCAGGCTGACGGTGAATTTCTCAGTGAGTTTCCTGAAGGCCGTTTCTCACAAGCTAAGAACTTGAAAAGGTCAGAAGTATTCAGTTTACTTTGCTGGAGGAAGCATTCACATCTTTCTCCAGGGGACAAAGGGACAGGATGACACCATGCTATTAACATGTTTTGATCTTAAAGCTCTTGCCTGTATGAAAGCTGTAACTTTTTTGCCACCTTACATCTACCTCAGCTGTCAGAGAGGTCCTGAGAGCTTTGTTCTGCCTGGGGAGTGCATTGACTTACCTACACACACAGGAGAATTCACTTTTTAATGAGTCTAGAAGTTACATAGCCTTAGACAAACTGAAACCTACCTTTCCTCCCACACCCAGGATTATACTCATGTCTTGAACTCTTTGAAATCTGCTATAATTTGGCCTCAAACATGAGTGAAATAATCTCTTAGGGAGCAAGGTTTAACCCCTCTGCACTCAGCTGTGCGGAGGCAGCAGGTGCAGTTGCTCTGGGAGTGGGAGATGGATGAATGCCAGAGTGAGGAGATGAACGAGTTCTTGGGGATCATCTAGGACAGGACAACAGGTGGGATCCAGAGGAGGAGGAGGCACAGGGATTCATTCAATGAGGTGTTTAATTCTTTCTGGAAAATGATGGGGTAAACAATGCAAAGCTATAAAAGGCCCACAAGCACCTTCTAAGGTTTCTTATTTTTGCCTTGTCGAAGCAAATAGATGGGCTGTTACTGGTTCAGGCATTGTGTTACCTGGCCCCAGTCAGAAAGGGGCCATGGTCCAGTGTGTGGAATATGGAACTGGGATGCTTGAGTTATTCTGTTCCTGACTGCTGTGCTGGTTGCTGCCTGGAAAATGGAGGGAGTCTGGCCACCTCTCTCATTCTCTCTCCTACCTCCTGTCTGTTTTGTCTAAAGAATAAACCTGGGGCGTAGGGACTGTCTCTTCCCATGCACATGCACAGCACAACAGGGTGTGATCTCAGTGGGGCTTAGGGGTGCTACTGGAATACTGTTACTGCTGCTCCATAATAATAAATGACATGGTGGTTAAATGCTGTTGGCTGTCAGTAAGAGATAACATTTAGCACTAATATAGCAATATGCGTGTTCAAAGCTCAGTGCAAACATGGACTAATTAATGCTGTTAACATCAGATAGAGATGTTAAATGTACCACTGGTGTGATACAGTATTATTCACGCTCTCTTCTTGTCTTTCAGACTTCAAACCCTATTGATGTAGCAGGTAGACCAGGCACAGTCCACCATACGCTGCTGCAGAAGACTCCAGGGGTAGGCAACAACATATAAACTTCTTTTCAGCTTATCTGGGTTACAGTAAACACAGTGATTGCTGATAAAAAAAGGAAAGCAGGCTGGTGAGCAAATTGGCCTCCTAGACGGGGAACATGCAGTGGAGATGGAAGTCTTTTTCTGGTGAGACAGTAATCTCCACCAGTTGTGAATTCTGAGGGATGTATTGGCTTCTTTCAAAAGTCAGAGGAAAATGGGGCAGGAAACCCCTTCAATGTCTTTCCTCTAAGTATTGCTTGGAGAGTAGTTGTATGCACTCCATTTCAAAATAATTACGAGGTTCAGAAAAGCACTGGCACTGTTCGGTTGCTGGCATGAAGCTGCTTTGTTTATCATAAAATTCTGCTGAGTTTCATTCAAGGAATGAAAGAGAAGTTTTAAGCTTTCTTTAAGCCTTTTAGGTTTCCCATGTCACAGGGGACTTCACTGGAACATTGCTTTCTAAATGCTTTTACTTATTCAGAGGAAGGAAGTTCCCCACCTTTCTGTATATTGGCTAGTTTTAGAAAGACTGATTGTTTTATTTCTCCTTTTTCCATAGGTGTCAGACCCTTATAGGCCTCCAGTAAGAGTAAGTAAGGTTTGTGGGGGATTTTATATACATATTTATACACAGACACTTGGAATATTGTGCACGTGCTTATGAAATTGAACATGTCCAGTAGAAAATTTCATGCTCATCCTTTCCTTAAAGCAAAATGTCAGTTAGCTGTCTGCCATTTCTGATTAATAACATTTCGGTTGAATCCTGGCCTCATTTTGCATCCATTTGTGTGCATTAATAGTTCATGGTATGAAATGAGGGTCAGAGAAATAAATGACTGTGAGCATGGGCAGACATTCACCAGTGAGCAGATTCTTGGTGGCTTAGGTCAATGTGCTGATGTTCCACATAAACAGTGGAACAGCGAGTACCACAGCTCAGCTGAAAACAGGGGCTTGTTCAGCTGTGGCACTGCTCCCCATGGGGATTGTTTGTCCCTACCCTTTCCCTCCCCAAAAGCCAGTAGCCATAATAACCACGCATGACTTAGCCTGCAGTGCAGCAGGGGTGAATGAACAGGGCTCTTTTCAGAAACAGAACTCTCAACCTTTCGTTGCATTCTCTTAAGCGTGGCATACTGTTCTTTGCTGCTATTCATTTAAATTTGGGAAGGGGGGAGTGCAAGTAGGAAAGAACAAGGCAGGATCTCAGATGTCCATGAAATGGGGAAGATATCCCACATTCTTCCTGTTTCCTTCTTAATTTAAACATCATCTGCTGCAGTACAGAAGAAAATGTTGATCAGCCATTGTGCCATTTTAGTAATCAGCCTTTCTCATTGCTTAGCTGCCTGGTTGACAGTAAGGGAAATGAAATGTTCTATCTGATGTAGATTGCTAACGTATAAATTAATCTAAATTCTTGTGCTTTCCACTGCAGAAACCCGGGAAGTGGTGTGCGGTTCATGTACAGATCGCCTGGCAGATCTACCATCACCAGCAAAAGATAAAGGTAATTCAGATGGTTTCTGGAACAGAGCCAAGTCTTTTAGCTTACAGATTGTATTTGAGTGAGTTATGGGCAGGAAGCAGTTACTGTGGTGATTCTCAAGCTTGCCTGTATTGATTAACTAATACTTACACTCGTTTAACATTTATTGTAGCAACTGTAAAGTTTATCTGAGGGCAGAGGAGCTGGATAGAAGGGTGTACAGCCAGAAAGAGCGGGAAAAAGTGAGGGGCAGAGTAATTCCCCCAAGTCAATCTTTTTTTCACAAAGCTTGCACGTTTTATGTCGTTTCCCTTCTGCATTATTACCTCCTGTGGAGGAGGTAATGAAATGGCCGATGCAGTGAAGAACATTACAGAGCAGAGAGCAGGAGAATAGATTGATATCATCAGTGTTAGAAGTTGTGGGGTTTCCTGTGCTGCTGTGATGGTGAGCAGAGGGAGGGGGTTTAACACTCAAGAGGTAACAGGATGTAGGTACCCTGGGGTGCTGTTGCAGGCTTGAGGCTCCCTATGGCAGGTCAAATAGCTGATAAAGGGACTCAGTGTAGATTTTATTTTTTCATAGCTCCTGCTATGAAAGTAGTGTTTTTGTCCCATAAGTGAAGGCTATTCTCTGCTTAAGTAGGCGCCTCTGAAAGGAGTGTATATCCGTATAGTTTTATATGCAAATACATAATCTTTAAGCTATTGACAGGCTTCTGTGACTAAAGTGCAGTTCTGGCCATGCTCACTTCCGCAGGTCAAGGAGAAAAAGAGCCTCTGGAAGAGCCTCATAGCTTCCTTCATCCTTTGCCCCTTGCCTGCACACTGAGCTGTCCTGGCTGCAGGAAGGCACAGTGTGGGCACGTCTCTCTCAAACTGGAGAGGCAGAACAGACAAGCCCATGACCCAGCTCCTGAGGCTTCTGTCAGCAGCTCTGTGCCTGCGGGGTATTTTCTGTCAGGCTGAGGGCGCCGACTGCTCCTGGGGTGCCGTGCACTCGTTGTGTCGTGTGCTGAGGAGCCGAGTGCTGCCTGCAGACCTTACCCTGGTTTGGGGCAGGCAGCTGAGAGGCTGCAGGGTGGGATGGCCCTGCAGAGCCTGCAGAGCACGGCACGCAGAGCATGGCTGCGCTGCGTGACTGGGGACACTGTTGTCATCTAGCTAACATTCCGTGGCAGGGCTAAGGAGGAATGAGCCTTCACTGCCTTTCTTGCTCTCCCATAAAAAAAGGAAGTATGTAATGAGATTGGTTTTATATCATTTGACAGCAAATGCAGCTGGATCCCCACAAGCTGGAGATAGGTGGTAAACTTGACCTGTTCAGCAGACCTCCCGCCCCTGGAGTGTTTCCAGGCTTCCATTACCCACAAGATCTTGCCAGGCCTCTGTTTTCTACCACAGGTAAGATCATTCCTTGTTGATTTAAAAAAAAAAATACAAGAAACAGTCAGTGTATGTCATGCATGTCTTTACAGCTACATATGCCTCAAAACCAGAAGCAAGGTTGCTTTAAGGGGTGCAGAGACACTGCTGTGACTGGGGCTCTGCCACCACCTCCAGTGCAGAATCCTCTGCACATCACTGAGCTGCAGCAGTTGGCTCACAGTCCTGTCTGTGCAGCTGGTTCTTATGTGCCTGACTAATAGGCTATAGAGTGATCTTTTAAAAGCGATTTTGACAAAACACTTGAAAATGTTTCCATTGCAGAGGATTGGAAGTGGCCCCAGTCTCTTTCTTGCTTTTATATTTGCCATGTTATTCTTCAGCTCCTCCACTCACCAAGTTTTTGTTTGTTTTCTGAAAACAAGGGTTTTTTTGTAAAAAGAAAACTTCAATAACAGCATTGAAATTATCACAAAAGGTGTATTTGTTAAGTGTTTGTTTTTTAAATAGAAAATTCCTTTACGTGTTACAAAGTTCAGCAAAGTCTGGGGCTTAAAATGATACATTGAATTTACAAAAAGCTCCAAAAAACCAAATACAGTTTACACTGATTAATTGTTTTCCAATCTGTTGGAGAAGCAATGACAATTATGCAATTACCAAAGGACAGTAACCTTCACTGTGTTGTTCTCGATGGTTCTGGCCATGAGAGATTGCAGCTCTCACATTCTGGTCTAAGAGGCCAGTGTGGATTCATGTGGATATCTATGTACCAAATGCCAAATGTTGTTTTTATTCCCAAGCTTAACTTTCCCCTCAATTTCTTCACATTTTCTCTCTGTGTTTGACATGCCAAAGTCTGCATTCTGAATGAGCTACATCAATTGATGAGATGTAACTTAGCTCTTTATGTATGTAATTAATTGGCAAATAATGTAATTTTCTTCCCTAATGTTACTTTGGTTTTATGATGCAGTATTGCACAATCACCCTAACTCAGTGCAGACATGGTCATCTTCAGCCTTAGTTTAACCCTGTTGAAATTAATGACATTAGAACTGTTTTAAACTCTGTCCTAAAAATGACAGAAAATCAGCAGATGATCATCAAGCTGAAATTTCTGTGAGAATTGAGTTTCAAATGCAGATGCCAAATAGCCTTCAGGAGCTCCACCAGTGCTTCAGTCTGTCTTTCTGCTCTGTCTGTGGATGGAAAATCTTGAGCATCAAATGCACATTTCTACCACACATAATCAGTGCAGGTACCAGCTCTACGTTGTAGGGTGCTACTCTGTATTTTGGTCTCTGTAAAGGTGTTTTGATAGTACAGGGCCAAGATACTTACTGCATCTACTTGGATGCATAAGCACAGCTTATTTACAATCCTCTGGCTGTTTTCCTCCAGCAGATGTTTCCTTCCTCAGTCTGTCCTGTGTTGTCATTACAAGAATCCTGTTTCATGTCTGGCTTCTGAAGGCTGTTCAGGACAGAGGTACCCTAACAGGCAGAAAAACACCGGTCCAGTTGGTATCTGGAGTTTTTTTCCCTTAAAAGATGCAAGCATGGCTTGCTTTCCATTCATAATAGCAAGAGGGAAAATAGTATGAAATAGAAACATTAAAGAAGGCAAGCTAATAAAAAACTTTCAGTAGAGAAACAACCTTACAACAACTTGTCTGTGAGTTTATTAATCATGAGAGCCATCACACGGTAAATCCATGTAAAAAGTGCTGTCAACGTGAGCAAACACTGCAGCTGGAATACATGGAGGAATAAATCTTTTACCCTGGAATATCTGAGGCATTCTTTTCACCTTACTGAGCACGTGTGCAGTTGATGTGAATCATTGGTTCTGCTGCATTGCCTGGTTACTGGAGGAGACATAAGTTATCTTAGGGCCACCTGTCTCCAGGACGGATGCTGGGCTGCCTGGCAGACGGTCTATTTAATAAGTGCCTGACAGCCTGCAATGCTGCTTCTGGCTTTCTCCGGAGGATTTTTTATTATCAGCCCATGTAGTGGAGTTTGTAAGCCGTCTCCTTTGAAGAAATCTCCCATCCATTATACACCTTCTGAAATCTTAAAGGATTACAAAGATGACAGTCTCCATCCGTCTTGAAGCATTGGAGCAGTCAGAATGTTTATAGAGAGGTACTAGATAGGTCTCGTTGCCATGGTCTCTCTTATGTTTTTTCAACTCATTTTCTGGCTGCTTAGGTTTGAGGTGCCCAAGCTGGTGGGGGACACAGAGCTCTGTCTCCCCCTGAGGTTTCACAGTTTGCTCATGCTCTGGACACATCAGCAACCATCAGGGGTTGGGCTCTGTGTCCAAGGAAGGCCAGGCTGACCAAGTACCCCTGTGACAGGTGACAGCAGTGCTTTTCACACTGAGGTTGTGAGCCCATTCAGATTCACATATGCCTGCCTGCAAAGGAAGAAAATCCCTCTTTTTTTTGCTCTGAAAGGAGAGCAGAGTTTTCTACATGAGCCTGGTCCACCTTGAAATACAGGGCAGACCTGCTTGTTTTCACCCCCTTCCTTCCATCTCCTCAGCCTCATGTATTCCAGCATGCTCAGCAGTGGTGTTCTTTCCCACGAGGAAGCATGGCACTATGGCAATGAGCAGTGCCTAGGAAAGGGAAAAAACACCGGGGAGGAGCCTGTGGATGCAGAGACAGATGTGAGAACGTAGCTGGAGCTCTCGTGGGAGAAGCATGATTGATGTTCCCTGCATGCCTGTCATTAATTGGTGTTTCATATAGACTCTAATCATTCACTTCCGAGCACCTTCTGTCTGGGCCCATAACCTGGGCTGACCCTTTCTAATGTAAACATGTAGTAATGACTGAAAATGTCAGACAGAAAGCTTGGCTTCCTCGTTACTCCAGGTGAGCAGCAGTTCTCAGTGCAAGGTCTCTTCCTGCCTCCTACTGCCTTGTTAGATTCCTTGGTAGGGCTCTCAGGGAAATCCAGCCTGTTGCTCGCTTGGCCCGAGGTTTAGGGTCTTCCCCTGCCTTTGTTGTTTAAATGTGGCCTTTGCACCCAGCTCTTGAATGTGATGGCCAGGAGCTCTGTGTATACGAGGAGTCACTTGCCCCTGAACTAAAAAGAGACCTTGTTCTCACAGGTGCAACACATCCAGCCACTACCCCTTTTGGTCCCTCACCTCACCACAGCAGCTTCCTGCCTACGAACCACTTGGCAGGTAAGTGTAAGTAACCCTGCCTTCACCTCTGTACCTCTGCCCCCTCCCTTCCTGGCTCTCAGTGTGGTCCTGCACTGTAGCACTAGGTGAGGGAAAGGCTTAGACTGCCTCAGAACCCAGAAGCTGGCCAGCTTCTCATCCCTGCCAGCTCCTGGCATATCCCCTCACTGTCCCCCAAAGGAGAGGACAGTGCAGAGCTGTCACATCTGTCACTGCTGGGACACTGCCCCAGAGCCACAATGTGAACTGTAGAGTCCTGTGCTCATGAATGTGCCTGAAGAAATGGGGGAAATTTATGCAAAGATACCTCAGACAAGCCTCAGCTTAAAATGGGCTCCTCCTGTACCATTTTCCACCTATGAAAGGTCTTGACTAAGTTCTTTAAAAGAGTCCAGGGAACAGTTCCTGACAAGTAGATGTTCTGCACATTTTGCCAGCCATTCAGTTTCCTAATTGGCAGTAAGTAGAGCCTGATTTTGTCAAATTTCCTCATTTTAGAAGCTCACAAGCAGCTCATTGCCAATTAAAGTTCAAGCTCTGTTGATTAATGTTTTAGTAACATTCATCCAATCAGTAAATGTGGCATGCCACATGACCTAGTAGATTTTTTTTCTCTTGCAAATACACAGATTTACATCAATTCCTGAACATTCTGACAAAATTAACTATCTCTACCGAGTCACTCAGCCACTTAAGATCAAAGAGGAAGGGCAAGAACATCTGTTTTAAAATAAGTAAAGAAGCAAATAGCTGTTTGCTTAAAGATACAAGCTATTTGTACCATTTGCCTTGATACTTTAAATGTGATATCTGGGAGGAAGTGGAGAGCAGCATTACCTGTTGTAACATGGCAAGTTAAGGGCTTGAAAGGGACAGTCAAAAATCCAATGTGCAGGAGAAAGAGTTGTTTAGAGATGACCAGTAGGAAAGAAAACAAGTACACTGGTAGGATTTAACCCATAGCTGTCTCTGGAGTGTGGAAACCTGAGACACAGGGTATGTGCTCTCAGAGAGGAACCTCTTCTGGTGATGGGTGCCTTTACTGGAAAAAAAGTGCAGGAATAAGACAGTCATCTCAGTGCTGGCCGAGAGGCCTGCTGAGATTCTGCTTTCAAGGCAATTGCAATGTTTCTACTGTTAGTACTGATAAGGAAAGAGAGTTGTAGCTCAGCAGCCACCCTAATTTCAGCTATTAGACCTTAATTTCTAACTCACTTCTGACTCACGTACAAAAGTTTATTACAACACCTGTTTGCAGAGTGAGCACTGAATCCCTTCTCCATTTTAACATGATGGGAATTTTCTGTGCAAAGAACCTTGCAATGAGAAGGATCAGCTTAAAGTCTGGCCTAATCCTACTTGGATTCAAACTGTTAAGAAGGGGAGGGGTGCGTTTCATTCTCCAACATTCTTGGCTAAATGCCTGCTAAATCCCTGTTTGCCTTTCCAGATCCATTTAGCAGGTCAAGCACCTTCAGCGGCCTTGGGAACTTAGGCAGCAATGCCTTTGGAGGATTAGGCAGTCATGCTCTGAGTAAGTACTGGCTGGGTTACTGCAGACAAACATCCCTTCCAGAAAAGCCACATGCTAATATTTACAGCAGCTGGTGGTAGTTTTTAAAAAAGTTTAACTCCTAACCTCCATTCTCCTATCTGAAAACACTGCACCTAAGATTTCCAGGTCTCTGCGGTGGGAGCTTTTCTGCATGTCACAGAGGTCAGTAGCTGTGCTCTGTGTCTCCTCACTGCTGAGGGGTTGGTACCTTGTGTGCTCAGAGAGACACTGGAGCTGCAAAACCCCACCGAGCTCTGGGACCCTGTGGGCACCTAAAGTAACACCCTTCAGCAGCAAAGATGCACAGTGGAGCAGCTATTGATACTTCTAATTCGTGTAGACATCCTCTGTAACTGTTGGCTGAAGTTTAAATTACCCGTATAAAATAATTCTACTTTAAAAACATGTTAACTGTAGGCGAAACATGCTTGAGAGCCACACATAAGAGAGCAAATAAGAGAGCATGGTTGTGCATCTCATGGTGCAACAGGAATCAGCTGAAGATGGATGGAGGAAAATCGAGTGACTGTTGTGAAAAGCCTACAGCCAAGCTCTGTGTTTATGCACACACATACATACCACCAAATAGTCTGTGTTCTTCAACAAAATAGTGCCTGAAGCCTCAGCTGCAGGCAGCTGATTGCTTGTAACTACCCACAAATTAAAGTTTCTGCCAGAGAGGAGCTGAGGAAAAATACTGCTTTTGTGCTGGAGCCCGTGCCTGGGGTGGGGGGAGAAGAGAAGCTGGGCATTTTCAGTAGTCTCTGAGTTACTGAAATGTATAAAGCTTCCTCCAACAACAGCCTTAAAAGAGCAGGTGGATCTTACACCCAGTGTTGGAATTACCTGTGTCCACTCACTAGTAGCTCCCCCTCACCATTAAAAAGCCTTAAAAGGACAGTTCTTGTTGTGACTAATGTTGTGAAAACCTAATCTTGTGAAAAATGACTGTATAATGATTTGCTCTGAATTATTTTTAACTCTTCCTCCCCCTGCCATTATTCTAGCTCACAACAACATTTTTACTCACAAAGATGGCCCCAACCTGCAGAATTTCAATAACCCCCATGAGCCATGGAATAGACTCCACCGGACCCCGCCATCCTTCCCAACACCTCCACAGTGGCCCAAGCCCACGGATTCGGAGCGAAGCTCCTCGGTGACAAACCATGACAGGGACAGAGAGCGGGAGCCCGAGAAGAGAGATCTTTCTCTGAGCAAAGATGACAGAGACAAAGAGAGGTGAGCACTGTGGGCTTCTGGCCGCTTCCTCCTGGGACTGTTCTCCTCTGTATTTCATCTGTTTCCCCTGAAATGATGTTGATCCTTAAAGCAGCTGATAGGCCTTTTCCTCAGATCAGCACAAGTACTAGCAACACCAAAAAAAATTCCTCTTTGCCTTTTAGGATTCATCTTCTGTGGAAGTACGGTAACCCAGTCCCTGCTAGTCAGTTAACAAAGTGCACCAGGCTGAGGAATTCAGTGTGTTGCTGTGTTTTCAGTGTACTAAAAACGTGGTTGTTTTCAGTGCAGCTGCTTTAGGATTGCTGTGTATTCTGAAATTGTGGTGGGTCCTTTGGAGACAGTCATAGTTCTCATTAATGTACAGATACGCTGATGAATTCCAAGTGTTAGCTGGACATTAACGAGATAAAAATGCAAATGCCTGTATCTGGAGCAGTGTGCATGAATCCATTAGCAAAACTGATTTTAAAAAATTGCATTATGTGCAAGCCCGTATTAACAATGACAGGCCAGTATCACCTGAGCAGTAGTTACTTTATTAGCTCCCAGTTATATGATTTTGAAGCTGTGAAGCCCTTTATAAATCAGAGCCCAGTTGTCTCCAACAGGCTACTTCTTTGTAGGCAATAACAGCCTGCAAGTCTTAGATGTGTGTGCTTGACTAGTGATGGGGGTTCATAGTTTGCTGGAGTGCTTTTAATGAGATCTTTTGGCAGTACCTGTGAGCAAGATTATATGGAAGCAATAGGCTGAAAATCTTCCTGCTTTACATGTTAAATTGTCTGACATCCTTGCACAGATTTCGTTCAGGTAGGGAAGGTATCCCTTCTTAGCTCTAGTGGAATTCATTTGCAGACCAAGGTTACTTTACTCTCAAGAGTGTTCACACAGGGGTTAACAGCTCTATTACATTTCTATTAATTTAGCTTAAGCTGTCCCCAGCATCCCTGTTTGGCCATGGTTTTAATAAAGCACATCTTTGACCAGCAATCAGGACTACCACAGCGGAAGAAAGCTGGGTTAGCAAATGTAATCATTAGGGATAAATACTTACACAGCTCCCCAAAACACCTCCAGCTTTCAGCACTCAGGTCTTACAGCTCTCAAAACCAAATACAACATAAAACTTGGGCATCAGTGAGCTTCTCAGCTGCATAATGCACTTCTCTCAATCACACGATAATATTTTGCATTTAAAGTGTCTCTCAGAGCAAAGTGCTTTTAGATGGTAAGCATTATTTATTCCCCTGTTTAAAAGGTGGGATTAACTGTGACTAATTGGCTTGCTCAGAGGCAGAGATGCAATTGGAAATGTAAACCTTTATGCCTCTCTTTCTAAACCATGGATGTTGTCATCTGACCCCTTGTTTATCACAGCAGGTCCTCTTGAAACACAGCTCAGTTGCTCAGTTTTGTGGCCAATTCAAGGATGTTTCTCCTGGAGCACCTGGCTTACCTGCAAGAACTGCCAACAACAAAAAGTCTTGCCGTTCCATAGGAAAATCAGCTTCGCCTTATGGCTGCTTCCAGTCAATGAGGCTGACTTGGGAAGGACCTGCATACATTTCTGTAGGCTTCTGTTTTGTGTGCCTGGTTCCGTGTTTTAGGAAAGGAACCCAAGTTTTACAGCGGACAAGATCGTTGTCTGGCAGCAAGATAAACACATGAACACACAATAAGCTTTTTTTAAAGAAAAATAAGCTATCTACAATTCTTTCTGGTGTTAGGGTGAATTAGAATTCTTCCAGCCACATAGCCAGTTTAGTCCTACATTTGTGAACATTTAACTTCTTTTTGTCTTTGAAGTCTGTAAAGGTAGTTAGTGCATATTGCTTAGCATAGCATCACAGCTGTTTGCAGAGCTTTCCAAATCCTTTCCTGAGCAATCTGAAAGTGTACAACTGGGCACGGCACTGTGCATGCCCAACATCATGGGTGTGTTTGTTCACACATAACCAAGGATGTACCTGCTGTCTTTTCACAGAGACCTGATGGATAAAAACAGACATTCGAACAGATCCTCACCGGCATCAGCCCCAGTGACACACCAGATAAGCAATCTCATCCGCAGCAACAGCCAGAGCTCCAGCGATCCCATCAGGCAGGTCAGCCTCGGGGACAGGGAGAGGTCCAAGGAGCCCGAGCGAGAGCACCCTGACCGCCTGAGAGAGCCGCCCATAGCTGAACACAAGATCAAAGAGAGCCGTTCCCCAGTGAAAGAAACTCCAAGCCATGATAAGAGACCCTCTGAGGACAACACAAAGCCAGTAATCCAGTCTGTATCCCCATACAGCAAACCTGCACTAAGTGAGAGCCTGAAGCTTACCAATCTAATGAGCAAGGACATGGAGAGAAAGACAGAGCTTCCCAGCGACCTCCAGAAGATTAAGAATGACATCAAAGTCAAGGAGGAGAGGAAGGAAGACAGTGATGTGCTAGTGGTTGGGTCTGAGCCTTCCCAGCACTCGCGGTCAGTGGAGCATCCCCCACCGCCCACTCTCCATGGATTATCATTGCCTCACTCAATGGCTGCCTCCATGCCCATCTCCATGGGCAGCGTGCACCAGATGAACAACATGAATGTCCTGGACCGCAGCAGGATGATGACCCCGCTCATAGGCATGAACCCTTTGTCAGGAAGAGAGAGGCTGCCGCATCCTGGATTTTCCTGGGACCCAATGAGGGACCCGTTGCGAGATGCCTACCGGAGCTTAGACCTGCACCGCCGAATGGACTTCCAGCTCCGGACAGATCCTATCCATAGGTTTCCTACCACCTCTGGCTTTTATGACCATGAGCGTTCCTACAGAGACAGGGAACCACACGACTACAACCACGAGAACCTTCTGGAAGCCCGCCGAGAGCAGGAGCGGTTGCGGCAAGTGGAGGAGCGCGAGCGCTTGCACTTACGGGAAGAACTTGAGCGTGCCAGAATGCACCACTTGCACTCGTCCCCCATCGAAAGCCACCTGGCACACGTGCCATCCTTCATGCCTCATTTGAGCGGGATGCATTACCCCAGACTGAGTCCATCCACTGCCATGCACAACGGGATTTTGAACAGGAACCCGCCGACCGCAGCGCTGAGCGCGCCGCCGCCTCTCGTACCAGCCAGCAGCACCAGACCTGCCTCCCCTCGCAGGACTACTCCACTCACAAACTCAGAGTCCAGGGACTATTCCCCCTCTAGGAACCCCAAAGAAGTAGAGGCACGATAGTCCCCAACATTGAATTTTAAACTCGCCTGTACATAAAACAAACAAGCAAACAAACAAACAAACAACAAAAAAAATACAAACAGGAAAAAAAAAACAACAAAAAAAGAAAACAACAAACCTTTTACAAAATGCACTGCTGTAAACTTTTTTTTTAATGTAAAATTTGTAGAAGTTAAGCACATTTCCATAAATAACGGGGTTGGGGACTTTCCAACAAGAAAGTTGCTGAGAATGGGAATTTAATATATAGGTATTGATTTTTGGTTTTGTTTTTTGTTTCTGTGCTAAAA
Source organism: Donacobius atricapilla (assembly GCA_013397315.1). Classification (NCBI taxonomy): domain Eukaryota; kingdom Metazoa; phylum Chordata; class Aves; order Passeriformes; family Mimidae; genus Donacobius; species Donacobius atricapilla. The sequence continues at coordinate 101,896 of WBMY01000876.1, forward strand.
AAAAATGAGTTAAGAATATCAAGTTTGTACATTTTTTCCCAAATGTGAGAAACATTTTTAATGGATTTGTATTTTTTTTAATTTTGTGCTCTTTATTCACTTAAAAAAAGAAGAAATTTTGCTTTTGTTTTTAGTTAAATTTGCATTTTAAAGGCCTCAGATCCTTAAGAAAAAAATACCCAGGGTTTCTTAAAAGTATTATTTATGGAAATACTGTAGTTTTACAGTCCACTGTGAGGTTCCCTTCTGAGGCCAATTGATCACTTACCTTGGTACTTTGGAACCGAAGTTACAGATATATATTAAAATATTAATAATAATAATAATGTACAAAACTGTTTGTTTTTTGCCTTATTATATTATGCAGAAATTTAAGAGGAATTTTTTTTGACTTCTTGTTTTAAACAAAAAAAAAAGAAAACAAACTGTAAATATTCTGTTAATATAAATGTACACCAATATTAAATTCTTAACATAGGTAGACTTTATAAAAATGGTTTCTAGAACCACTCTGGTTATTTGTTAACATGGTTACAACTCATACTCTTGTCACAGTCAGAAATTCACACTCAGAAAGCTCAGTACGGCATATATACTTCAACTATGCAAGAACTCGGAGGCAGGTCTTAGTGGATGTTGGGGGGAGGAAGGATTTAAAAAAAAAAAAAATTTTAAAAAAACCAACCCAAAAACAACCAAGTAG
>WBMY01000877.1:0-48699 GCA_013397315.1 Donacobius atricapilla
CCCCCTGCCGGCCGCTGCCCAGCAGCGCGGCCGGGGCCATCCCGGGGAGGCGGGCGGGACGGACACACTTGAGGGACGGGCACGTCTTAGGGGCGGACAAGACACACCTTGGGCAGCATCCCGGCCCTCCCGGCCCCGCGTCCTGGCCGGTGACCGCCGCGCCCCGAGGAATGGAGGCACAAAAGCAGCCTCTCGCGCATCAAGGCGATGCCTCCAGAGGTCACATTACATCACTGCCGGGCAGCACCGCCTCGGCTCAGGGCAGCTCGCAGGCACGGACAGGTTCGCCGGGAACCTGAGTGCAGCTCCTTACTCCAGCTGAAGGTCGCATGCCATGAGCTAAGCCCCTCACAGGAATTAGGCTTGGGCTGCTTATAGACCTTCCCTAAGAATATTCAGCCACAGCGTAGCAAGAGACTCACATTCTCCGATTTGCTTAGAGATACAAAGACTCTGTGTAAATCTGCCTTGCAGATGATTTGAGAATGAAACTTGATAATCCATTCATGCTGCTTACAAAGAAAGATGAGACGACAGATCTCAGAGGCAGAGGTGGATGAACTGAAACTATTAGGAGAGTAATTGGTTGAATCTCTATTTTTCAAAGGGATTCACAAAGTTCCCCCTGAACAATTCCCCTGCGGGCAGAGGAGGCTGCCTCGCTTAATGGGCCCTTCCTACCTCCAGTTCTGCGATTTTAGAATTATGTAGGATTAAAGAAGATTTCTGGTTCTTGAGGGGAAAATTGAAGTCATTAATGCCAGCACTGGCAGATCACGAGGCTGGAGCTGGCTCTGCACAGGCAGCCGCAGAACCTGACCCACATTGCCGTCCCAGCTGGCTCCCTTGGCATTTTCCTGCCAATGCCAGAGGACTAGACCAAGGATTATTTTCTGCTCTTAGTCCTATTTAAAAGTTGCTACAAGAATGGTTAAATCAAACACTTCATTTGTTCTTGCTGCTAATCCTCTCCTTGAATTGCCAGCTGTACCTGACCACAATAGAAGTTCTCCTGCTCCTACTCATCGCAGGCTACACTTGGCCTTTCCACCACACGAGCCTTTCCCTTCCCAATTGTCATGAAGGTATGTTCTTCCAGCTGATCCATTTTCCGTGTACTGCCAGCCTCGCAGGCACATGCCAGACATTCTGGTTCCATCCAGGATGGGTCCTGGCATGGGAATCCCACTTGAGCTGCTCCCACAGGTGCAGCCTGCTGCTCAGGATCTTCTGCCCCTATTCCAAGGAATACTTGTGCCACAGGAGGGTGGCATGTTGGCTCAGCTGCAGGAGGAACCCCAAAGCCCATCACTGTCAACAAGAGCTCCAACCAAGCACAGAGCTTTGCCACCATTAAATCCCATTTCCCGAGCAGCGCCAAGTATTGTGTGAAATTTTTATTTTCTCTGCAAACTCTATCACCCTCCTAAATCCTCTGATTTTTTTTCCACTGCAAAGAACAAAGCTTGAGATAAAAGCATCTGACCAGACACAGCAAAAATACAGTAAGAGGCCATGAAAAGGAGCTGTCATCTTTTATGCCCAAATATATTTCATTTTAATGCAACTGAAAAAGAATAGCTTGGCAGCAATAAATAAAGGCATTTCTTCTTCTAATTCAGCAGTGTAAGAGTTGAAAGGTCACATGATGTTGGATTTTTAACAGCTCAAAATAATTTCCATCCATGAAATAAACAGTTAACTGGAAAATGTCCAAAATCTTTTTAATTCAAAAGCTTCAGGGAAGAGTGTCCACTTGCGTCAACATTACAAGTGTTTCTCTGGAGCAGCATTTCACAGCTTGTGATCACAAGGAGCCATGGAAAGCACGGAACTGAGAGGAACAGCTCCAGGGAACACTGTGTTCCCCACAAATATGAAGCACCTCCACATTTGTGTCTTCAGGAGGCACAGCATTATTGTATGGGCACCAGTGAGATAGGGGAATTCATGGAGTATGGGCATTAGAGGTAGTTCAAACTTCAAACATCTGCGACAAATGTAGCTCTAATAATGGAAGCAAAAATGTATCAAGTGAAACTAATCTGGAACGTTTCTATAAGGAGAGGGTCTAATTTCACATTCACTCACGCTTGTGTAACAAGATCAAAACCAGAGTGGGAAGTGCAACATAATTACTCCCATCCCCCAGCAAGTTTAAAACTTTCCTTTTAGACAGTCCACCTCACTGCCCAAATGCCAAGTGCTTCCCTACTCCTGGGCTTTAGGACAGTGGGGAGGACAACTGCCCCAAAACAAATGCTCTACTTTTCACACTAAAGCTGCATTTTTGCAATACTCCCCTGAATAATTGTCATTCACAGCCTGAAAAGGAGAGTCTGGGCAAATGAGTTTGGAGGCTGCAGCACTGGGATTGCTGCACCCTCTGTCCTGTGGCAAGGGGGATGGCAGTCCCTGTCCATCCTTCCAGTTCCTTCCTACCATGTGCCAAATGCCAGCAGCAGTGTGTATCTGCAGCCAAATAAATCTCCATAGCTGACCACGCTTTGCCAGCTTGGTAACATTTGCACTGCTGTGTCCTGCCCATCCCTGGACATGCAGATACCCAGGCCTTGTTGCTGGAAAACTCTGGCATATCCTCATGGACTTCCTTTTCATTGCTGACTGCAGAACCTCTAGTGCTTTAAGCCTCTGACTGCTGGGTGGAGTCTCTAAGGATTATCATAACCAATAATAATTATTTGATCATTTTTAAAACTCTTGGACATTTCCAGTGAGGCCCTAAAGCTGTTCAATAGCTCTCTGCCAAAAATATGTCATAGCCAAGTACTTGCCTAGCAGTCATTTTACACAAAGATGGCTAAACTGTTTTTGTTCAGACCTTCCAAAAATACTTTTGAGAGGAGTTCAGACTTGAAAAATGTCATTCCCAAATTGGAAGGAAGTGGAGAGAGCTTTAAAAATGAAAAGTTCAAGTGATTTTAGTTACCGCTGCTTCTAGATGTTCTTCCCATCAGTCATGTGTCTGCAGCTGAAACCCAACACAGCATCCCCAACATCAGCTGCTCTCCAGTGCAGCCTGTTCGTTTCTCTACTGGCTCATCCCCTGTCCCTGGGCAGAGCTTCACACCTTCCCATCCCTAACCAAGGAGAGAGTTCCCCTTCCTCACCTTCCCATCCTGTCTCTACAGAGCCTCTCTCCACCACAGCAGCACCCCAGCCATGCATCTCTTACCTACCAGGTCTGGTCCATTATTCCCTCACTTGTGTCATCATCATCAGCTCTCTCTGTCCGTCCCCAGGTTAAAGTTCCCCTCAGCAGCTTAGCCAGCACATCAGCAAAAACACTTTTGCCTCCTTTGGCTGGGTGGATCCCACCTCTTCCTAAGAGTCCTTGACACTCAAAGATGGTCCGTGGGCACAAAAACCAGATCCCTGCTGTCAGTGCCAGCTGTGCCAGCACTCACCGGCCACTGGATCCATTCACTCCTCCTCTAGCTCTTTCACCATCACAGGATTCACTTTCCAGCCCTAACTGCCGCTCCTGTAGTCCCTGTACCAGCATAAATTAGATAATGCATTTTACAGTACAATATAGATCAACTTTTCCTAATGAGTCTCCAGCAGCATTCACACAGTGTTGGTACATATGAAAGTTAATCGTCTGACACCAGGCCATCCACACAGTATTTCCTACTTCATTGCATGCCCACTTCCACTGCACAAAGGATGTTATGGATAATGCCATCTAGCTAAAGCTGGCCACAAACAAAATCCTTCAGTACAGACACCTTTGTATTCAAAGGATTTACAGATGAAATCCTCATCCTTTGCTCCTGACTTGACCACAGGTAAAAGTAAATGGCCAACTCTGAGCAAACCAAACCAGGCAATACACACTATTCTCATCCCAGAAATCCTTCTGAGAGAGAAAGAAGTTCATGTATTTCCAACTAGGAAAAAATGTAAAAGAAATCTAGAAAAAAACGTTTTCAAATTAATAGTCTGAAGAGATGGGGAAGCTTAGCTTGAATTAGTCATTGGGCTTTTTAAAATTTCAGAAGTTGCAACTTAAACCCCTTTAATTAATTACTTGTGGTAAATAGTTTCTATTTATTCTCTATGAAAACTAACTACATAAAAAGTTTTTTTCTTCTTGAAATTGTTGAGAAGTTTACCTCCATATTTCAAAATTCAGAAAATCTCACAAAGCAAAGTTTTCTGTGAACTTCTTCCTACTTCCACCTACACCTTCTTTATGGTCCAGTGCCATGCAAGCGTGTGATAAGCTGGATCAGCTTCATGAGTCAATGAAAAAATAATGTTAAAATCTACCACTTATGAATAATAACTGTTTCTCCCATGGATTACTGCACTGATCTGGCTCCCAGAAGCTGTATGGGATGCAAGAGAGGTGGAAGGAACACACAGACCAGGGATGGAGATGGAGTAAGTCCATCCCTGCTGACAGAAGCCTGCATTTGGAGAAGACTAAACACACCCTGACACAGGACAGCCACCAAAGGTGCCCCAGAGGAGAGGAGTGGAGAGCAATGAGCACATCCTACTTGAGCTTAAGCAGTACCTGTGGTTCAGCCAGACTTGCAGCTTTGACATAGAATCTGTAATAGAATGAAAAGTCCGGGAAAGTCTCACATAGGCACTTTGCCTTTTATTTCAATTGCAGACTTGTGTGTCCCTCCTCCAGGACAAACCCCAGATCCCCAAGCCATGGATTACTCACAGTAGATAAGGAAAAGACCTTTTTCTGAGCCAGGAAAAGATACTGCCACTCAAACTGACAGGGAAATTGCTTCTACAGGTGTTGGCCCATGTTCCTGAACTCCCTGTTCATCTCAGTGAGGTTCATGTAAATGAACATGCTTTATAACTGCCCAAGGTTAAACAAGTGGTCTGATGGCTGATCCTTGGAGACAACATCAAATATGGAAACAGGCACCTTTCCAACTCAGCAGAAAATGTTCCCGAGACAATAACTTAAGGGCATCCATAGATGTTAGAGAGAAATCGTTAATTGTAACATTTTTATGGGGTTGATTTTATTGTGGAGGGCTTGGCAACTTTTCTGCAGAGCTGACAGTTTGTTCTGGCTGGGATCCAACACAGACACATAACCAGAGCATCTGTGGGGTTTTTTAAATTGTGCTTCCATTCTTCACTTGGGTAACACTTGACTTTGCTTTCTGCTTGTACTTGATTAGTGAGTTAAAAAGGGGCCAGATGCTTCTTTCCACTACTGTTGATGGAAATAAAATACATGCCCATATGGTGGGGAGTGAGACAATGTGCATGTCCCTACAGCATCATCCTTTGCTCCCCCAGCCCCAGAAGAATGGCAAATACTGGCACAGTATCTACAGATATGAAGATGGAGACCTTCTGTCCTCCTCTAAGGCATCAATAGAGCTTTAAGCATTTATAATAAACGTAGTAAGCACAAGCATTGCAATGAGATTAAGGCATTATTGATGCTTGTTAATAAAACCTTTTTACAAAAAGTGATTACTCACTGCATTTTTTATAAAGCTATGTGTGTTTAAGTAAAACTAATCTATAACAGGGCAGACCTCCAATGGCTTGTAACACTGTTTTTCATTGAGAATCATCTTAATTTAGCAAAAAACATTTAAATCAGTCACCCATCCATTCATTCTGGCTGACTCATGTGATGGCCCTTCATATGCAGCTCCTTCCTTGGTAGGGCAGGATTTTGTCATTTACAACAGATCTCCCAAAATTTCAGGTTTTGCCTACAGTATGGTGGGCTCTATGATGACATCATTGATTATTTATCCACAACTTGCTTTGTCACAGAGACACCAATGGTCTGTTGCAGAAGCCAATTTCTCCCTGTCTTTTGCTGCTTCACTGACAACTTCCACAGTGCAGCTCAGTGGGAAACAATTCCAGGGACTTCCAAATTATCCAGACTTCCTATCCTAAGGTTTTCACATCTTTACAGGATTACCTATTTACAGAGAAGCAAAATTAGATTCTTTTGAAGATTTCCCTGGAGTCACTTTTAATACTAGACTGGTTTAAAAACACAAACAAAACCATTCATCCAGCCAAGCGCGGGTCCTTGAGTTCAAAATTGGAAGCCAAGTAATGAAAGAAAAGCCTAAAACTAAGGAACACCCACAGGAGACATATGCACATCAGTCCATACCAGTCTCATGTCCTCACTGCAAGCCCAAGTCCATCTCAGCACTTTCCAAAGCCGGTGGCCAGGCTACAGCATCTGGAGTGCTGCTTTCCACAATGTCCCTCCTTGTTTGGGCTCCAGAGCAGGACAGCAGCTCAGGAACAGCTCATTTCCTGACAAGTGAACCTGCAATGCTGCCCTGCCAGCCCTAACCCAGGCTTCATCCGAGGGTTGCTTAGCTCTGCACAGCTCCTGCTGCACAAAAGAATTCCAAGGCAAAAGCCCTTTAACTTTTAGATAACAAAAAGCAGCAGGAGTAACACAACCTCTCCAGCAGATGTGGCTGTGATGACATTCATTTTCTTTATACCAGTAGCAGCTCTGAAAAATCCCATTTCCTTATCCCTATTCTTTAAAACTGTTTTTTCCCCCATTCCTTTTAATTAAAAAACAAACAAATGAGAGGAAAAGAACAGAGGACAAACCCAACAGCAACAACAACAAAACCCTCCAACGTTTGGGCTCCTATGAAGTGAAGTGTTCACAGCTTATCTAACGGAACATAGCACTTCCTATTGAGTGCATTCCCTCTGCTGCTCCAGCAGTTTAAAAATGACTGCAGTACTTCTTAGGGTTTGCATCTCACATCTGAGCAAATCCTGGGTCTCCAGCTCACTGGCAATTCCTCACAGGGCTCTGGTGGAACATGGCAATAACACGGGTGAAGGAGCAGGCACTCAGAGCCCTCAGGGCTCACTCACAGTGTCAGTGAGAGTGCCCAGTGAACAGAGTCTGACCAGAACAGCAGACACCTTTTGCCTTTTTCTTCTTTCTTTTTTGAATTGCCATCTACAGATTAGTTTTGATGAGAAAAACAAGAAAAGTTGCCCAGAAAAGCAGAGTTAATGGTATGGCAGTAAAACTATCACAAGGCCTAGTGGAATTCTAAGTTTTAGCTAGAATTAAAGCGCAGCTGGATCTTAAGTCATTGTCTTCACATTAGTTGGAAACTACAGGGCTGTAGAAGGAAGCTGCCTGCTAATAGATAAACTGTTCACTTGCTCCAGCCCTGTGCAGACCCCAATGGCTCCACAAATTAATTTATTATCAGCTCTGACAATGCCATTCAGGAGGGAATAAATATTATCCACTCTGAACCTCACTTATTTATTTGCAGTGCAATAGCATCCCAGACCCCCAGCCATGGTGTGGGACCCCTTGGAGCTGGGGCTATAGAACCACTAAAGGAGAGGACTGTCCTCAATATAGTCCATAAAAAGACAGTGCCCCTAGAATTTACAGGATACACCTTGAGACCTCTGGTTCCTGCAAAGGAAAGAGGCAGAATTAGTTAAATCTGTGTCCCATTTAATATGTGGACATTTCTTGCTGCAAAGCTGCACTCACATTAAACTAAGGAAGGAACAAACCACTGCTTTATTGTCAGTTCAGCAAACAGTAATCAACTGAACATTTACCATCATGGCATGAAGCAAGACTTTGAAGTTCTTCACTGGTTTTGGGCCACTGAAATATGCATCTGCATATCAATGCATGCAGTGCCCCTCTCGGAAGGAAGGTACACAGTAATTGGAAAGGCAGCTGATGAGGTTATTGAATGAACAACAATCCCCACAGATCACCTTTCTCTGTAACTTTCATCTCCAGGAACACACTCGTTAGTTATTCTGCTGATTCCTTTCAGAGGGAAAAATCCATTAAATATTTAATTAGGCTGTGTTCAATATATCAGGAAAGTGAACTACTCTATCTAGTGCTAACTTAACGTTACATGCTGTATCATTACAACACCGTGCTGCAATGTACATTATTGGAGATTTTGGCCTATTTGCTTATGAACAGGGACAGCAAGACCAAAAAGAACACCCAAATGACGATTTCTATTCTAAGCATCCTCCTTTGAGCTATTATTACTTAATCAATTCCAGAGAGATGCATGAAACTGGGCCCTGGAGTGGGGGTTTCTTTGGCTTGTTTGAGTTTTTAAGAGGAGCAGGAATTCATTGGTAGGGAAAATCCCTGTGTATGCACAGCCACAGGCATGACAGACCAAAATGGACATTCCAAACTGAATGAAACAGCTAAAACAGAGAGAGGGCAACTTATCAATTCCAAGAAATAAGATTTAATCAAGTAAAGCACAAACCATTCCTTGAGAACGGCCAGAAAAATCCTGCTGACCTCAGTCACTTCCCAGCAATTTGGGATGACACACACCATAAGGTTTGGAATACACAGGGAGAGGAAAGAGAATCTCATTGCTGTACATTTTGTCACAGGTGAGGTATGAAAAATGTCCAGGGCAAGTGGTTCTGAAAATAAACTGATAGGTTGCAGTTGAAACAATTGTTTCCAACAAGGAAATATTAGGCAACAAAAACCCCAACCCCCAATCTTCAGGGGATGAGTATTTTCTCTGTAACATTAGATAAACACCGTGTACAAAGATCTTCACACAGTGAACTCTTGCAGCTTCAGCACCATGTGAAACAAAGAAGGATCTAACCCAGAAGTGAGATTCCCTGGGCTGACTCAGCCAATGTTCTTCAAGGCTAAAGAACAGATTGTAACTTTCTAATACCTGTGGGTAGGGAAAATTGGGGTCAGTCCTGAAGGACTGGGGATATGATGCCACTACCTAAGACCCTGGAACTGACTGACAGAAAGTTATGATTACGAACAGAAACAAAAGTCACTAATTTTTAATAGGAACTCGGTGCTATGGAGGCAGAGACCAGTTAGATATTTTAGAATTCATCCCAAAACTCACTGGCTCCAAAACATGGCTTTCCATTATTTACAAGGAGTCCTGGACTCTTAAGATGCGCAGTTACTTCTTACCAGCCTTGGTCCTCATCTCTTTTTAAAAGCAGAATTACATTTAGATAAAGAAAATGACAGAAATAAAATTAGAAGAGGGAAATAGCTAACAAAAAATAATTAGGGAAAAAAAATCACATTGCCTACTGTTTTGTTTTGCCAACTAAAATCCTCACACAGTTGCAGTAATCTAAGTGGTACTTCCTTATGTTGCCAAAAATGCAAAGATGTTAAAGAGAATTTTGCAAGTCAGCCATGTGTCAGAAAATCTCAGCTGATTGAACTTTGATAAATGTCTTTTAAAAAAGAGCAAATGTGTTTGTATTCTTTTTTCCACTATAATGCCTTTTTTATTTTGGTGGGAGATTTTTTAACAGTGGTCCTTACAAGCATTAAAATCAAAACATTTGGAAAAAATGCAGAACACAGAGCCCTGTTGCAAACAGCCACGGGAAGATGTGCAGCTGAGAAATGACTTCTGGACATAAAGCAGGTTCTGGAACTGAAGACCATCTTCAAGTTTACACAAAGCCAGACTATCCCTGATTTATCACAGGGGTGGGGGAGATGCAGTTTGGACCACATTGAAAGGAAAACCTCCCAGAGGTTTTCTTCCAAGAGGATCAGATGTTGATGTTTCCCTCAAAAGCAGATATTTATAAATAAATAAATAAATAAGGCTGAATAGAAACAGTTATTTTCCATACAACCTTCCAAAGCTCAGACAAGAACGAAGGACACAGTCAGAGGGTTTCATCGTGATTACAGACATAGAAAGAAAAGAGAACAAACCAAAACCAGATCCTGTTAAAGATATTATTGCTTTAAAGACAACTCCCCTTCTGCAAAGGGTGACAGAAATGTGCTGGCCCCACAGGGAAATTGAGAATCTTTCTCATCTCTATGCTTTAATCTTCTTGTTTCTTGTCTTGCAGGGACATAAATCACTGCTCAGCCCCATGCCACATCCCTCTGTAGCAATACCATCACCAGACCAGGCTGAACATGTGCCAGCCTGGCCCTAAACAAGGAGCTTTTTGAGGGAGAGGGAAGCCATCAGATGCAATGCTGATGTAGGACAAGCCTAAGAAGATTTCCATATCAATCTGCATAAACAAGGCAGTTTCCTGATCTGTATGGACGGGGCACTGCAGCTGCTCACTTCGCCAGGATTCTGAGGACAGCTTCTGGTATGAAATTATCTTCACCAAGTTTACATTTCAATAATCCACTTAAAATGTACAAGAACTAATTAAACTTAGAGGATAATGATAGTAACAATAGTCCATAGTAATTTCTAGCATTTTCTATCTTCAATGCACTTTACAGGCATTAACTAATTAATGGATAACGTGAATTAAAAAATCAATGCATGAGCATAGAATATGATTAGAGTTAACATTTCAATTACTCTCCTTCTCTGACCACTACATTTAAAAAACGCTTCTCACTTCTTTGCATGTGCGTGTAATAATTAGAAAGGTTGCTGTACAACTTATTACAAAGTAATTAAGAGCTTCATACACTGTCCTGTACACTCAGTGAGAACTCACATCTGCTGTGAAATTGTCCCTGAAACTCTGCCTTTTTAGCTATTTCCACAGATCAGTGTTACTGTAATTTCTTTTTCCTTAAGCTTCGTTCATGCACAGGGGTACTGTGAAGTTCCTGCAGCTACTGGAGTGCTCACACCCAGACAGAAAAGCTGCATTTGGGAAGTTCCAGGGACCAATCCCATTGCTTCTTCCCACGTGGCAAATACCCCCACCAGATAGCTGGTGAGTGCAGCCCTCACAGGCACAAAAATCACCACTGGTGCTAAAAGCAGAGCAGTGCAGAGCTCTCCACAGGCCAACTGCTCTGGATCTGCTTCACAGGACATTTCGTTTAGCCAGAGCCTTCTGATTGCGCCACAGCAGATAAAACGAAATGCAAGTGTATCTGTGAACAGGCCAAACATGGAAGTCTTGCACCAGGAGGAATCCAGAAACACAAAACAAAGACACATTTTGGCAACTTGTCTTTTCCTGCTGCCAATTTAAACCTTACAGTTTAAAATTACTTCCTTTCAACATCTGTTGTTTTTGTAGCAAATGGATTGACCTCTGTGAGAAGGGAAAACTTCCTTCTGGGTTTTCTTGCAGGCCACTGCTCTTCAGGGATGTCAGTGTCTGGATAACTTACAGCTGTTAGATTTTTTCCAACAGTTTTTGAGGGTTTTCAGGTACTAAAACCAACCCAAACGAACAACTCCCAAAGCCATGAGGACCCCCACACATTAGCTACCACACACAGACTGCAATAAACAAAAACCTCCCACAACTGACAGGGTGAATGCATTTGCCTTTTCTCCAAAACACCAATTTGGAGCACTTTCTCTGCTGGTGCCTTCCTCCCACTGCCCTTTCCATCTGCAGAGACTTGCAGTTTGTCCTCCTGCCATTCCACGCACCTTTTTAGTGAAAATTAATTCACATTGCAGCATTTTCCCTGCTACTTGTGTAGGCTGAGCCTGCCTTTGCTCTGCTGTTCTCTGCCCTCCTTCATGGACCAGTGCAAATTGCCCAGCCAGTTTCCTGTAGGAATCCCTTTTTCTCACAAGTGAGAAAATATAATTGTCAAATGTTATGTGTGTGAAGGGACAAAAGCATTTCTCCAGCCTGACACAGTTACTTCTTTCAAATTACTTCTCTGATCCTGTCTAACTCTTTAGGTGGCTGTAGCAATCTCTGAGCAGATGGGTCCTGTTCCAATTCCCCTTTTTTTGGTGCTGGTTACATGTTTCAAGTCAATGCAATCAATAGCACACTTCTCATGTTTGCCCGATTACATAAATAAATATAGATCCAGTGCTCCCAGTGCACAGGTTGAGGTGACAAAGAGGAGGACAACACTGAAAGCCAACAGCAATCACTCGAAACCTGCTGAATAAAGTTCTTACAAATAATTCAATTATCAGCTTCCTTTTCCCATTTAAATTCATTAAATGCCCATAAACTTTTAACAGGAAAGGCCAGCACTGATTTTAATCTTGCTCATTACCTCTCTTGCTTCTGACTAATAGGGCTGCAAATATTCATTCTTGTGTTAATTATTTTTATAATGTTATTATTCTTTAAAATGGAGTCTTTCTTTAATTTAGACAGAAGCTGGCTGGTGAGGTCTATATAGTGCATTTTCCAGCTCACTGGATTTTACTTTCAGCCATGAAAAAACCTGTGCAACTACAAAGACAAGTTTCAATCTGACCACTTCATAAAAGCGTTTCTGGACACTGTGGATGAAAGAACTGTGCTAATAAAGTTTTCTGGACCCTGAATGGAAATTCTTGTTGGAATTTAGGACTAGACAGTCCTAAACCCTTACTAGTAACTGTGGGGAATACTTCACAATTTTACAACAGCATTAGTGAGGCAAACAGGTTGAAACTGGAAAAAACCTCCAGGGTCATTACTGCCACACGAGCCAAAGCTGTGAAGCTGAAACATTTGGTAGCCACAATGTATGAATCAGATTCAATGACAGAGTTTTCTGAGCAAACAGAAGATGGAAGGGTTCCAGGGACTGACATGGAGCCCATCCCAGGAATTCCCCTGAACCCATCCCTGTGGGCAGCAACCTCTGCTGCCACTATTGCTCTGTGACCTCTGAAGAGGATAATGAGGGAAAACCATTTCTAAAGCACAGGAAAATGTTTTTGGAAGAATAGTAATGAATCCCATCTCAGGAGGCTTGGGAGAGCTGGAGAGGGATACTGCTCTGAGCCTACGAGATGATTTTAGACAAGATTCAGGCACTGGCCCAGAGCACAAGGAAATTTCCACTGCTGTTGGTACTGGACATCATTGGGATAAATAAAGGCTTTCCTAAGCTTTCCCCTCCCCATTGCCTTTCAGAAATACTGCAGTCACAAAACCCAGCAAAAACTTAAAGACTGCAGGAAATGCAAAGTATTTCTCTTCTATAAAAATGTTCCAAAGCAAAGAGGTATCATATGGAGCAATATTTCATAAGAAATTACAGCCTCATAGCTCTGCTTTTTGCTTTCCCATTCAGTGCTCCTACTCACCTGCTCTCCCACCCACACACCCCCAGCATTACTAATACTTATTAAAGGGCATAAAGTTTTCATAAGAAAGAAGGGGTTTGTCCATTATCTAGAGAATAATGTGGCTCATTCAATATGCTCCCTTGGGGAGAAATAATGTTTTGGTCTGCTCTAACTAGATGCTCTTTCTTGGGACAATACAACCTGATTTTGCATTTATAAGAGTACCAAACAGTTCTGCCCAGAGACAATGCTTTTCACTGAGGGGGTGTCAGGTGTGCTGCTTGTTACATGTCATCATCCCATACCATGTGTTGTTATGTATAGAACAAGATGTATCTTTGATCCTAAAAGGTGATTCTATGTTTTTTATCTCATTACTGAAAATTGCATTGCTAATGCTCAGGTTTTTGTACATAAAATCTACTTCAAGGATATGGTTCATTGCCATTTATTGTTTGCTTCTGGAAAGTTCTTGATTAGCCAGAAATTTGGTGATGTCATTAAATCATGCACTTCCAAAACAACCTAAATAAGCATTTGCTTGTGCTAAGGTTAAAGCCAGACTACAAATTTGAAAGTCAGTGGTGGAGCCAGGGATTTCAGCTGACAGTGCTTTAATATCTACAAGCTTAATGTTATGTTAAAAAACAGCAGGAGCAGTCCAGACAGGAATGTTTTGGCAGAAGGGAGAAGCAGCTCTTAAGGCAGCCCAGCACCTTCTAAATGCAAACCAAAGTTTGGATGTACCCGTGGCAGTGAGGTGACACCGGCACAGAACAGGAAAGCACTGGTACAGATATCACACTGTGAAACTGGTGGTCACCTTCAGCATCACCTACAGCCTCCAAGCAGTAGTCAAGGATAACCAGCCCTCTGTTATTCCACTTTATAGTGACCTAGACTAGAAGAAGACAGGCAGGAATAAACTACTTGTGTCAAGGCTTGTCAGAGCCCTCAGCAAGTATCTAGCAGGGAAGTGACAGTCCCCTAAATATCACTCCCCCAGCTGAAATAACCAGTTCCATAGCATCCTCATCTGTCCGTGAGAAGTACTGCACTGGAAGTAGGGAAACAGCGGTGGAGTGACTTCAGTCAGCTCAGTGAACTGCGTGGATTTGTTATTTAGTGAACATGACTTGGGGATAAAGAGACAAACAAACCAACCCCTGGACCTATTCACTGAAATTTTCAAATATAATTAATATGAGCACTAAAATTGCAGAAATTAGACATAAAGCATCAGATAAAACATAATTGTACTGAGGAGCCAAGAGCTACATTCCTCTCTGGCTTTTATGCAGGTAAGTCAAATACAGCTTAAATAAACTTTCTCCCTAACGGTCTTTGATAAGAAATACTGACCCAGACTTGTCATCCTCAGCTTTTGCCTCCTATCCAGACGCACCCCATGGGGCTGGTCACTCCAAATGCTCCATGGGGCGAGTGCCATGTGGAACATCAAGGATCTGAGAGGATGGCTCAGCTCTCCAGGGCCCTCTGGATGCATCCCCAGCACACAGACCCCCAGACTGAGGGCTACCTGCTTCAGGCCAGCTGTGCCCACAGGGTACATAGGGCACATCCAGGCCTTTCTGGCCGTGTGTTCCCATCAGGGAGGGCTGGAACAACGTGTGACTTCCAGCACCACAAACCAGAGACCAAGGCTGTGAGCACTGGGAGAGCAGCCCAGTGTGGGAGTAACTGCTCATGAAGAACAGGGTGCCTTAAAAGAAATCCCTACTAGCATTAACAGAGACAGTGAAAGATGACCGGGCATCTCCACTGAGGGGGAATCTCCCCAGAGCACAGAGGATATTTCCTCTGGGACTGAGAGCTTGGCTCTCCCTTGGAGAAACTTAAAATTAAGGCGGGATAAATGTGGGTGACATGCAACACGGCATGTGGACATCGCCCACAGTTCAAAATACCTGCAGCCTGCCCTGGCGGTTCCCTCCTCGACCAAATCCCCTCACGACTCATCCCTGCGTCCCACAGAGAGTGGCGGGGGAAACGGCGGGAAGGGCGGCGGGGAAAAAGGCGGGAAGGGCAGTGCGGCCGGCAGGTGGCGCCCGCACACAGGTGGTGCCTGAGCGTGCCGGCCCGAAGGGACATTGGCGCGCATAAAATACACACAAATTATACACTTATATAAATATGTACATCACACCCCCCGGCCGCCTGAGACCCCCTCCTGTTTGTTCACCACAGAAAAAAAAGGGCTTCACCTCGGGCCATGGTCCTTAACGGCCCTTTGGAGCATCCCATGCCTCCAGGCCTGCACCTGCCTCCAGCCTCCTCTCCCAGCTCTGGCAAGGAGGCAATGGCACCACAGAAAGCGATTCCAGAGAAATTGCCTTTTGCCTCTCCCGAGAAAGGCCGACGCCTTTTGTGACGCGCACTTTCATGGGTACTGGGGTGATTCCCAAGAATCTCCTGACATTTTACAGGGTTTTCTCTCACAGACCCCATTCTTGCATATGGACGTTGCACATGACATTTTGTACCACTGGTCACCTTGAGGTAACCCACTGAAGGGATTCCTTAATGTACAAATCCAGGATTACAGTATCATTTGATAGAGGAAGGAAGCTCAGGCATGGCTTACAGGCAAATGTAAATCAGATTCCTGCTCCGAGTCTTTTCTTTAGCTACATATCATTCCCTCAGCACCACCACGAGTCAGTGCTATCACACTGTGTCAGACAGAAATCCCTGTGAACATGAGCTCAGAAAAAGAAGGTGTATTGTCTCAGTGACAGTGAGCCATGGCTGAGGCACGGAAAGGACAGAAATCCTCATCCTCGACTGCCGCTATAACCATTGGGGCCACCCTTGAGTAAACTGCCACCTCACTCTCTTCTCTTGCACCCAAGTCAGGAAAGTCTGTTCAAGTCAAAACAAATCAAAATAAAAACCAAAACTGGAGCAATTTGCTTTTACTGCAGTGTAGCGCACGTAAAGGTGACTGCGCAGTAACTCATGGTTACAGCTCTCAAACTGTGATGAAATAAAACCAAGGGACATTTCCCAAAAGGATCACAGTCCATCTGGCTGCAGCTCATAAGCTTGAGAGCAGCTGATAAAATAAGCACTAAGAAAGCCAGAATTTGAGTGCTGTAGCCACCTCCAAAAGCATTTTTTCCTAGAAATGCATCTGGGAAACGTCTTTCTCTCCCAGTGCACTGCCTTCCTTACAGGAAGGTAGGAGGAAAATACTCTCCACCTTAGAGTACTGTATTTTACTAAGAACAGTAGCTGGATTTCTATAGGATTGGACAATTCCCTCTCTTGAGTGATGCCATCTCACCCTCTCTGCTCAGAGATCTGTGCCAGAGTCTGCTGGCAAAGGGACCTGACAGGCTTGTTCCTGCTTGTGGGGCTGAGCAACTTCATTAGGCTTACAAGGGAGAACAAGCTCAAATAAAGTGCACACATCACTGTGCCCTGCCTTGATTAAAATATATGATCACCAAACAGCTGGCACCCAAAACACTGCCCACACAAAGGAGGCACATGTCTCTCAGTTAGCAATGCTTTATTTTCTGTCAAAACTTCTCAGGCAAGGTATTTCGTTGGTGGGCTTGAGGTTTATTTTTTGGGAGGAGCATAAGAGGCTGCACCATGAGGAAATGGGCCTCATAAGTTTCTGGATGTGTTTCAGAAAGTACTTGAAATACCAAGGTTTTCAAGATAATAATTTGAAAATATGTATATCTTTTAATGACTTGATGACATTTTTGCAATCAAGATTTTGCAAAATACCATACAAGCACAGGCCATCTTTTCCGCTATTTCCCGGTTTTGGAGCTGATGGCAACACTTATACAAATCTAAAAGATTTACACCTCGGAAAGAAATACAGGCGTCTAATTATACAGGTTTCTCTCCAGAAGGGAGAAAAAATGTCAGTCTTGTGCTGCACTTTTAATTTTGCCAGATCTCAAGTAATGAACATTTGCCATGGGTGTTTCAACACTGCTCTGCCCACTAAGTGTTCCAGAATATATGATCCAGGCTTTTTTCTGACAGCTAACTAATTGATTCTCAGAGAAAATCAGCTTTCCAAAGGTGAAGAAAAATAATTTATGCAATAATTTTTTGTCACAGCAAGCAAAGCTCTAAAGGAAATAAAAATTTTACTTGCAATATGATAAGAAAAAGCATCTTAGCAAGCAGGATTGAGCTGGCTCATGTCGCTTCTGGGAAGAAAAATATATGGTTGGGTTTGTTTTTTTTTTTTTTGCTTTCTTCTATTACTTGTGATATAGGGGGTTTGGATTTAAGGTTATCTTTTTTATGGCCACTTTTATCACCAACCTTTCTAATGATCTTGTTCATTCTGGCTGCAGAAACTGGGGCACAGAATGTTATGCCATTTGCAACCCATTATGTAATGTTGTTCCAATGACTTGCCATCGAGTGCAATATAAAGCTGTTTATAAGGCAGTTACTTGAGTACAGAGTTTAACATAACTAAAAGATATTGAAAAGAAAGGCTCCCAGAGCCATCGTATTTTTATTTGCTCATAAAACTATTTTGGAACTTTAATATTCGAGTGTAAATTTAAGCCAAATTAAAGTGCTGAAATGTTTACTGAGAGTCGTATTTTAGGAACAAGTAACTTCAAAAGCATTAAGAAAACAAAAACTGGGATCTGAAGGCATACCTCTGCACAGGATAGCAAAACTCAAACAGGATGGTTTAGCTGGAAAACAGTGCGTTCACTCAAACTGAGAAGTAATGAATAACCCTCTTATAAAGGTGCTTCACATGCACAAATCCCATCAAACACAAGAGGCTGAGAGACACGTCCAAGTCCCCTTTGAACATCAGGAAAAACACTAAATCAAATGTACATTTCCTTAAAAGGGGCAGGTCTTTGGGAGGTAAAAATAGTTGAGCTTTGCTAATTTAAGTCCAGGACTTGAAAGTGTTTTGCAAATGGTCTGGGCTTAGCACTGCTCCTGGGAAGTGAAGGTGTT
Organism: Donacobius atricapilla; assembly: GCA_013397315.1. Lineage (NCBI taxonomy): Eukaryota > Metazoa > Chordata > Aves > Passeriformes > Mimidae > Donacobius > Donacobius atricapilla. The sequence goes on from WBMY01000877.1 coordinate 18,003, forward strand.
ATTGTGTTCTTTTTAGAGAGACTGTGCAGGAAGCAGATTTTTGCTCTCATATTTTGGAACATCAATCACGAGGTAGAAATAATTTTGAAGCACATCTGTGTGCTTCTGTATGGAGTTTTAGGTCACCTGCTGCTGCTGGAACACCGAAACATTCATCTGATTTAGTACAGGAATTTCTGCATTCCCAAAATTGAGGGGAGAGAGGCTAAAGGCCATCACAAAGGCTGGGGTGCAAATTCTGATCTATCACACTGGGAGTAAGCGCTGTGTGGTCACTGACACCCCTGATCCAAGGGGAAAGTCCTCTTGTCATGGACCCACGTATGAGCAACCAGGAGCAGATACTGAGGGGCCAGCACAGCACCTTGCCCAGATTATTACAGGCAGAGGCTGCCCAGGGCTAGAAGAACCATTACCCTACTGGAGCAGCGCTTTGGGGCAGGATCAGAGGCTGAGCTGTATGGGAGGGGACAGCAATTCCCCCAAGGAGCTCTGTGGTGGCATTTGGCAGTTTCATTGCTTTCCACATCTGCTGGTTTGCATTACTGCAAAAAGGCAGCATAAAGTGGAAAAAGCACATGTTTTCAGAGTTCTGACAGTTTATAGAGTGTGCCATGCAAGACAGCCCAACTATTTTCCTTTTCTGAAAAAAGTTTCCCCTGAGCAAGCCTTAATTCCCAGTTCCAAACTGACTGGCAATTAGGAGTAGATGAGCACTCCACGCTCCATCACAATACAGTTACAACTATTTAAAACCCAATTAGTTTCTTTCTAACTTTCCCATCAAGCTGTAAAGTTCCAGTTGGCAAGGATTTTTACTTTGATTTTGAATTCCTGCTTGGAAGATTAACAGAAAATGGATTTGGCTCAAACAGCTGCTCCAAACATATTCTGTTTTATTTTGTTGCCATCTCAAATAACAATACTTAGCACTCTTCATCTTCAAAGCATTATACAAACATTGAGTCACATCCCCTCACAACAACCTTGTGACATCACCTTCTGTGAATAAAATCATTCTCATTGCAAAGAGGTGGAGAAGTAGCAAGAGAACCACAATTTCTGTGGGGTCACAGGAAGAACCCCTGGCTGAGGCAGATGGAGGAGCCAGGGGTTCACAGGCCCCTCTGGCCCTCACTTTATTAACCTTCACTTCTGCAGAGGTGGAGATTGCCTGGCGGTGGAGTTTTCTTCTCTCTCTCTTTTTTTTTTTTTGTTTTTTTTTGTTTTGAGCACTTAGCAGCTTGCAGGGGCTCGTGCCACTACCTACCCTGCCACCTGAAGTCGAGTATGCTCAGCTGGGTCCAGGGTATTTGGGGAATGGTCTTATGCAAGTGTGTCTCTGCCCTCAGGTCTGAGGCCCATGGATCTGGCTACATCCAGCAGGGAAGGAAGATGAACGTTCTTATCAGCCACATTCAAGCCTGACCAAGTCCTGATCTCTGAAGAGTTCACTGCCTGTGGGGGGAGGCAGTGCCAGGGCCAGCACTTAATCCCTGAGTGCTGTTTACTCAAGGCACACGTGGCTTATGGGCCTAAATTAGGAACCTCAGGTCGCTCTGAACTCGCTGGAGAAAGGTGCCTCCTTTCAGGGGGTAACTCAGAGACGTTCATTTGGGCTGTCCTGATGACAGAGAGTGCCTGTGCTCCTAAATTAGACATCTAAATCAGTAGCCTGTGTGAAGCAAAGTCGTGTGAATATATCCCTATAAATATATATTCTCTGCAGTGCCAGCTCCCATAAAGTAAATGTCAGACATGCTAAGCATAGAGTTGTCAGGGCTTTTTTTCCTGAAAAAAACTGACAAAACCCCCCATGTTATTTGTGGTCCTTTGCACATCTTGGTTAGTTTCCCTCCTTATTTGGCTTCTTCCTCAATATCTAAAGAGATTTTTGAGACTGAAAGAATTGGATTATTCTCTACAAAACTACATCATTACCTAGAGAGCCACTTTCCCAAAGCATTCCGAGGCACAAGCAAGGCACAGCTCCTCCTGAGGCACGACAGGTATGTGGTGACAAAATCTAGGTTTTGCTGAATTTATGCCTTTGTGAGGTCAAACACCCTTGTTTGTAGACTGGGAGGCACTGGGAAGAACTGGCATCAGGAGGCTGAAGCATTCCTAGGCCCACTACTCCTGCACAGCAGCTTTTAACAAATTATTTCACCTTTGTCCTGCTATGAGGTACCCTCCATCTCAACAAGCACTGCCAGGTGCTTCCTCTGTTAAAGCCTAGTGCCAGTTTTTGAGTGCAAACTGCTCACAGAATGCCCCAAACCAGCTGAATTTTACTGCCTCAAGTGCAGGAAATTCTGGACAGGAAGAGGGTCCTTCAACTAAGAAAGCTGGAGCCAGTGAACCTGAATGTAGAAGGGCTAATTGTCCAGAATCTCACTAGAGGTGAGGTCATCCTTGCCACTCTTCTCAGCATAGACAATCTTTCTCAAACAGAAAGAAAACAACCACAAATAAACCCACCAGTGATATACAACCTTCCAAGTAGCACATCAGACTCCAGAGGTGAACATTGTGGCAGCACTGACCTAGCTCGTGTCTTCTGCAGCACTTCCTGGCATTTTAAGTTCCCCACAGGAAGCCATTATGGCCTTCTTACCACTGGGGTAGTAGGAACACCTAAAGACACCAAGAGCACATAAAAAAAATGCACAAGGATAGAAAGCGGATGCATCTGAAAGAATTTTTGAGAACTTCTTTCTCTTCATAACAACCCCCAATTGATGGTTTTTGTTTTACTCTGGATCTTCTTTGTTCCTTCTGAGATCCTCTTTGTTCCTTCTGAGACTGTAATAGCAACTGCACACCTGGGGACTGAAATGAACCCGTTGTACTCACTACAATGTACCAAATGTGTAAAATAATAATTTCCCCATATTTATCATCCATCCCTACACATTCTGGTTGCAGAATGGCAAAACACTGCACAATAATCTCAGTGATGTAAGAAGCAAGAACAAAATCTTGTGCTGCTCCTCCTGCACATGCTTATGTGCAGTGAATTAAATGGCACAGAAGGAGGAATTTAAAATTGATATTTCTCATTGTGCCATAATGCCACTAAAGTTTACAGGGAAACAACACTGGCAGCTGAATCCGGTTCCCACCAGGATTTCAACAAGTGACATGTAAGACCTTACATGAACCACTACTGAAGTTTCAGGCACTGTTTCATACCAGAGCAGTGTTTTATACAAGCTTCCGTTCACAGGAACATCACTTTTTTCAGGTATAATGAAGTGATGAGCTGTGGAACGAAAAGGAAGAAAGGTAACCAGGTACCAAAGGCCTGTATATATTTATTACTTCAAAGTGAAAACACAGTGCAGACTGGAAGGGGGAAAGGTTCAGTAAAAGCAGTTTCAGCAGAGGAATTTAAAATTGTTCACATATTCCTTGGAAAGAATCCACGGCACTTTCATCTGGTAAGAGTGATGCTGTTAGAAGTTGTGTCATTTGCAAGAGCAAGAAAGTAATAATCTAGTTAACACTTGATTCTGAACCAGTTAACTTGTCCAAGAGCAAACAAAGCAGCATGACAATAACAGGATAAAAAATACACCCTGACCAGTCCAGGATCAAAAGCAAGTTTTGTGGACTGTAACAGCACAGATCCCCTCTCCTAAGAAACGGCTGTTATTCCAAATGGCTCCTGAATAGCACTTTTACGAAAATTCCATTGCTAAAAAAATAAACAAGGAGGCAGAATGACCACCATAAATATAAAGAGTAAAAATACACATGTGTATGTAATATATATATATAAAAATATAAATACAGACAGAGAATGAAATGTTCTCAGTTAAGTCTGAGACACCATACAAAGAAAATTTGATGTTCTTGCCAACTATGGACAGAAAAAGCCCAGCAATTGTGGCCATTTAAGATTTATAGGAGATTCCTGTAAAAAGCAAGAGGCAAAAACCCAGAAGTCACCAAAGCCATTTCATTAGACAGGCCAACTTAATTAATTTGTTTAGTGTGCTTCTCTTCCATGCAAGGCTGTAAATGCAGGGTGGGAAGCAGGAGGCTAGAGGTGATGGGAACAAAGCTCATTAGGAAGTAATAACGAAGGGAAGAGACACCAGAAAAAGAATGTTAGTTCATTGGGAGAATTTTAAAAAATGCCATTTGTCTTCATGACACAGAGGCAGAGAGCTCAGCAGGCCCATGCATGGGGTGGGCTTGTGGGGACCTCTGGCCTCTGACCTCAGTGTTCAATCAAGGCAACACTGAGCTGTGCACAGGGCCACCTTGGAGTATCCAGTGAGTAGAGTCCTTAAAGATTGTAAGCCGAACCCAGAGTCACAAGAGACACCTAATACACCTGACACAGGATTTCAGCAGACTGCAGATTACCAGTGCCAGTGCTGAAAACTGAAAATACAAGCTCATACACACCTTGGCCTCTGCTCAGCCTCGCCTGACACATCACACACAGAGCTTCCTACTCCATGCCTGTGTGATATGCAGGGATATTACTTTGTGAAGAAACATTCCATACTTCCATGCTAGACTGGAGTTAAATGCTCTTGAACTAGGACCATTTACCCAGGCAAAAATTTCACTTCTGCATAGAAACTCATTTCCTATGAGCAGGAATTCAGGGGAAGGACAGCTCTCCCTTTGGAAGGGGGATCCAGACATCAAGCCAGCAGTCTTCTGGAGGAATCTCCATGAGCCACATCCCATAAATAAGTCAGGCTCAATTATTTTTATATCAAAACAATATCTTAGCTTTAATGAGTGCAACTGCCAATACAGAGAGATACACGTTATGAATTGCTATTTTCTCCTTCCCAGCACTTTCTAATTTCCTGCTAAGGAGGCAGTGGAATGGGATCATTAATCTGAATTAGAAATACCCTGAAGCTGCTCTGCACTTTATCTGCTAACATTATCTGGCACAGCAGTATCGGATGGGATTCTATATGTGAGACAACAGGGGGAGGTGAGAAATGTAGGTCCTGATTTTAAATAACCTCAGAAGGGGTGTATTTTTAGTAGCAAATTCTTAAGTGTAAAGGCAGCACAGGGCTCTCTGTCTTGAAGCACCACAGGAAATGTGTTGAGCAGACAGCAGATAACATGTTCTTTAAATGAACTAGCGTGGGGACTTTTCTCCTTTACCTTCAAATTAAATATTGGAATAGTATTGACAATACATTGATGAATGAGGTCACAAAACAAGCATAAATAAAAATATAGTGTATTAAAATAAAAAAAGAACAATTAATAATAATTCTCAGAAAATTAATGAAAACACTGTTATATTTTTTGAGCAAATTCCCTCACCTGGGAGCCCAAAGGCCCAGACAAAAGACAGGTCATGCTGGGTCTGTGCTTTTCAAGTAGAACTGCACAGAGACACAAACATGATATAGCCCAAGGGGTCCAATATCTGAAAACACCTATGCATTCAAGCCTTGATTTCTTTTTTATTATTATTTTTTATGGGACTAAAATAGAAAGTGCAAGCTGTAGTCACGGAGTGCATTCCCATTGCACGTGGCACAGCACAGACTCGGACCAACAAAAATACATGGCCAGGACTGAGACCTCAGCACTGCCCAAACCCATTCCAGCTGTTTTACAAAGGAATGCACCTCCCTCAAAATAACTTTCCACAAATGGATGATCCCTACAAAGTCAGTGGGAGTTTTCCACAGGAATTAAACTGCTCACGGAAAGGAGAATTTCCAGCAGCCATCCCAAGGCCCCGAGGAGCTTGTATGTGAGGTCTCCTGAGTGTCCAGGGCTCCTCTAGCAGGACTGGGCCTAATTCAGAGAGCAGCTCCACAAAGGCCACATCTGGAATGGTGAATATCCATCACCTGGGACTCAACATCCTCAACAGCAGCAGCACCATGGGAAGCTTTGGCTGAAGACACTGAAGAAATGCTGCACACCCATCTAACCCAGCAGAACACAGCCAATTCTCACTACAAATTACTCAGTCATTATTCTCCAGTCCCTCTATATATTTGAGAAGCCAAGAAATTAAAAACCAGTATTAAAACTTTCTCGCCCACATATTTCTTTGGTAAAATCTGAACTTTCTCCTGCCTGTGGCTGTTTTACTAAGCCAAAATCCCTTCAGCATTTAGTTCTACTTAGAACTAAGTGATTTTTCCTCTGGCCCCAAACCTCTGGCTCTCAGGGTGGCACAATCTATTATCAGGGTTGGATAACATGGTAAGCAGTTATACCTCACAGTGCAAACATTTTTCAGCTCTGTGAACCTTGTTGCTAAATCTGTACCTAATCAGACTAGAACTTAGAGCCAAAGAAGTTTATTAAGGCAGAAGACAAAGCTTTTCAGTTGTTCATATTTCTGTGCTTGTTATTTGTTGGCTGTGGCTCGATTTTTTCTCAAGAAGGAGGCAGTCAGCCCATTTCAGCCTCTTCTCACCCTGCTGACATGACAAAAGAGAGGGAGAAAAGCTGATGCTGTGCTACTGAAGCTGACAGGTATCAAAAAATATATCTGAAAGCTTGAGGCTAAGATCCCTTCAATTTTTGTACAACAGATTCTTCCCTAAACGAGCAGTGCTGTGGTGTCCCCCTCCCTCACCCTTGCACAGCTCACAGCAAGAGGAACATGAGATGAAATGTTTATGCTGGAAATAAGATGAGCATTGACAGGTGAGCTGATTTCTTCTTTCTTCCCATATTTGATGTAAGGAAGTTTTACAGGAACATCAGAGTTTTCTCTTCCATGCAAACAGATTACAAAAAATGCAACATACAGGCTACGGAACTTTTTTTTTTTTTTTTTACCTTCTGTTACATGTGACACTCACAGCAGATAGGATGGAGCTAGAGAAAATGCAAATAGCCTGTATAGCTTCCTACCATTCCCAGTCCGGCTACCTTTGTCCCATCTCCCTTTCTTGTTACCAGGACATAGGAATTCCCATATAGGTTATAACTCCCTGACTTAAAAAGGCATTTTGTGCTGGAAAAAAAAAAGATTACAGAGGGCAAAGTGCTGGGAGCTCCTGTCTTGACTGATTTTATTTATCTTTTAAATATATATGCTGCTTGTATAAGAGCTAAAAAGAGGAACCTCTCTCCTGCTTATTCAGCTCTGACTTCCTTTTATTCCAGAGAAAGAACTGCAAACTGCAGAGCTGATGACCTGTGGTTTGACAACTGCTTTAGGACCAGGAAACTACTTGCTCTACACTGGACAGGCACTGGTTTGCTTTATTTTTTTTTCCCCATTTTCAGCCTTTGACTATAAAAAAAATTATTACATTTTGGCAAACAGTTAAGAGTGCAGGAATTGCTGGTCAGCAGTCCTGCTGCCTCAGCATCCTGCCTTTGCCAGTGGCTTTCAGGAAACCCATCTCTTTTTGGGCAAACTTTACTGGTTCTTGTCCTCAGGGCCCACCCAGACACTCCCTTGTGGCTGTGTCCCCATGGTTGAGCACATCAAACAGCCTTCCCTTAACTCTGAAGATGCTTTATCAGCCTCCTTTATTGCACTCTACTAACCTTTGAGGAATGCCATTGTTTCTCAAGGAAAACCTCATGATTTTCCACTGATATTCCACCCCTGAGCAGTCCTTCTGTCCTACAGGTGGGTCACAACACATTAATGAATACTATCCCCAAATTAATTCCTTGTTCCATTTGAGTTGTGTCACAAACAGGTAAATCCTAAGCTCTATTTCCAAATCACAGTAAAGCTGAAACATTCTAACACTTTTTTTTTTTTCCTCTCCTTCCACTGCCATCCATTTTTTCCAAAGGAAACAGAGCAGCTCTTTTCATGAGCTTTTTGAGAATTTTGGAGGCTGACACTCAGCCATGCAGCAATTCCTAGAAAAAGGAAAGCAGAACAACTGAACATTTGAACTCCTACAAATAACCTCCACAATGATTTTCCACATGACCCAAAAGAATTCTTTTTAGAACCAGAAAAGTAGCTTTATTCTCTATTTCCATTTAGTCCTTGCAATGTTGGAAAGGACATCCAGTAAGGGTGAGTATTATTATTTCTCCATGATGTGGATTCCCTTGGAAAAGCAGTAATTCCTAGAAGTACCAGCCATGATGAAGACAGGCTGTTCTAAGCACAGTATAATTCATGGTAAGAGCTTCTCCCTCCTGAAGATTTTCAACCAAAGCAGGCAAAACAGAGCAAACAAAAGATGAGGAGTTTGTTTTGGAGGCCAGGGATCTCCCCTAGCTCCCATTTTGCTGCAGTTTTGTGTGAGATGGGACAAGCCAACAACCCCTCTACACTTCAGGCTCCACTTCTAGGCAGAAATGCCTCCACTACCTTTCCATGAATTGACAGGTTTTGGCAAGAGCTTTCAACTGCCCTTTTCCACCTCAGATCCAAAAGGCAACTTCCCTCCATCCCTGACTTCTGCTTTCCACTCTCCAAGGGCCTAGGGGCACCAGGTGTGATTGGGTGGTTACAGAAGAGGCTCAGTGGTGCAAACCAGACCATCCCGTTTCCAGTTTTGACACACCCACAGCTGCACAGCCCACAAAAAGTAAGGTTATTTCCACAGCATCCCTGCTCTCTTTAATTTCTCAGTGAATACATGTTGTTCAAAAGCCCAGCAAATGCAAAAGGCTCGTGGTCCACCTGGCAGGACCCTACAAGACCCTGGATCCCACCGCCCCCTCTGAGTGCAGTGCTGAGGGGAGGTACAGGATGTGCTACCTTGCACCATGGAGTGACATTTCCCACACAAATGTACCTGTCTGATTTGCCAGTCTCTTACTTATTTCTACAGCCTGAAGACAAGCAGCAGCCAATGACAAATGCTGTGAAAGCAGATTTTTCTGTAAGAATTACACAGAACTTTCATTTGCATGGCACAGGAAATGAAGCCATAAATTCTATTTGCTGTAAAAGCCCATTACATACATTGTATTACAGACTAACACAAACTCTGATGAACTCATCTAAAACGCAAGTCAGCAAATGGTTGGGGAGGAGATGAGTTCTGTTTGAAATCCATGAAAATTAAGGAGATGCATCAGTTGGTTAAAACAGATATGGGATTCAGCACAGGGTTCCCAGCACAGGTGAGAACCAGGACATGGTTCATGTCTAGTTTCTTCTTTAATATTAAAAGTCCATCACAAACTCCCATGGCATTCATATCCCTATTTGTCAAATTAAACTGGTCTATGCAGACTTTTTTGTGCTGTGCAATGCTGCAGAGAAAAAACCTTGGCTTAGGAAATGCTTCTCTTCAAAGCTTTCCCCTTTGCAGTGTCTCTCTCCTGCAATGTCCAGTTGAGACAACAACATGGATACAAGTTCAGACTGAAAACTGGAGTGATTTTTAAGGTAAAAAAATATTCCATGAGAATAATCCCTTTTAAGGAACCACTGAAAAGCTGCTGTGAGACCCATACAATTTATAGCAAATCAAAAGAAGAAATTCCAATTACAGAATTTATAATTTAGGAATTTTGTACAGTGATTTTTATTTTCTGGTCTCATAGAAACTCTTGAAATTCTGTATGTGTCATCTGTTGGTTATTTATAAACATGTGACATATTATGGTACCTGTTTTAAGGAAGTTGTATTAATTTGCATGTTGTTAAGGGGCTATCTTGGTTTTATCCACATTTTATGTGTAGGAAGATTTAAATGACAGACTGTAGGAATGTCACAGGAGGTATCTGTGCCTCCGTCCCTATGTTCAGGGCACAGTCCGTGCTCCAGGCCAAGGCAGAAATTCATTTACTGTGAAAACACGCCCAGGAATATTCCCAGAACAGATGAGGCAAAACTGCCTTATCAGCTCCTCTTCCTTCACCCCATTCCACAAGCCCTGCTCAGACCTGCTGTGGAGAAAAGGAGATTATTTTTCCTAGAATGTGTACAGGCTGCTGTGGTGTTATCCCAGCGGGCAGTGAGCACTCAGTCGGGCCCCAGCTGCCCTCAGCATTATCCCACCAGGTGCGGCTCTGTTCCCCAGCAAAACTCACCCGACCTCTTTACCTCTGCCCACAGCCAGGCAGCACCTGGAGAGAAGCAGGGAGTCCAAGGCAGGGGAAGGTGAAGTAAATTTCACAGGTGGACTCAGGCATCTGGTGGGCAGGTCAGCTCAGTGAGCTCGTTGCAGGGGCCTGAGGCCAGCCTGCCGGAAACCTCAGCTATCAGCCCTTTGCTCTGGGCACAAAGTTCTAATGTTTTCGGGGGACAGGCCACAAATCTTCTCCTTCCAATGAGAACCACATATGGATGAATTTGCATTTTGCTGCTCTTCCAGTCTGCAAATCTAACAAAACAATTCAATCTACTTTTTTGTCTTAATAGCAAAGATCATCATCATCAAGAAGTCAGACTTGAGAGAGGCTTTTTTTTTTTCTTTTTTTAAAGATCCCCTCAGGATTTGTTCCTTTTTGTTCCTCAACGAATGAAAACTGTGATGCTGCAGAGGCTAGGAGAAATTTAGCCATAATTCAAGCAATCACACCCACATCTCCACAAGTGTGCAGGGTCAGTGTGCCAGGTTTTGTTTGCTTAGGTGGCTCCCATCATTATCTGATTTCTTTCCCTCTGTGGGTCATGGCTGTGCTGAGAGCTACATTCCATTTATACAAATAACATTTCAGTACTTTAATTAAAATAGAGCATAATCACAAACAATTGAACAGTCATCACTGAGGCACAAGGCAGAACAGCTTGTCACACACAAGCCACAGAATTAAGGCTGGAGACAATTTTCATTTGTTTCCTTATTAAAGAACATAAATGAAGCCTTATATTATTTGAAGATGCTTAGAGAATATAGGTATGAGCACTTGGTGGGTTAATCACTTCCAGACAGAAGACTACTGGTAATTTCTTTAATTACAGTACAACTAATCAAACATAGAGAACTCAAAAGAATTGGCTGATTCCTATGGATTAGACTGCAGGGGTCCCATCTAATTTCAGGGACTTAACCCACGATTTCCAGTAATGTATTTCTACTTCAACTCCAGAACAAAAACCAAAGCTGCATAGCAGATGGTGAGGTTACCATACCAGTTTCTGTATTTTTGTTTAATACAGCCACAGCTGAGGTTTGGTGGGAAGAGAACATCAACAATCAAGTGAATTGATCAAATTCAGCTCTTGCTATGGAGCCAGGAAAATCAGGTTAAACTGCTGCAAAAAGCTAAGTTCATAAACCCGTAAGAGTCACCTAATTGCAACCTTCATTCAAAAGAGCAAATACAACTGTCAAAGCAAATGCAAGTGTATAAACTGCTGCCTTTGTCTGCTTTAATGCTTAAGACTGGAATTTTTCTTTATATTGCAACTTAATTACATTTATTTAAGAAGTTTTAATGTATTAAATAATTTACTGCCATTACCTTAATATTTTCCTGAATTACCTAATTTTCTGTTTGTTTTTAACATGCATTTTTCACATTTTTAAATGCCTTTTATAAAATTAAGATGTCCATATTTGGCTGATTCTGACATAAAAACAGAATGAGCCCAGTGAGTCAGAAATCAGCTTTTGCTAGAGAAGACCTAAAGAATCTTATATGTATTCACAGTGACACACGGAATAATAATTATTTTTACACAGGCTGTGATGGAGAAGGTAACTAAGTATATTACAATGTACGAAAATAAGAACCTGTCTTTAATCCAACATATAGTTTTCATGAAGGATGAACTTTAACTACAGACTAAGCAGAGGGGGGAAAAAAATGAAGGCCAGTGAGTTAACATAGGGACAGAAAATTTACTACCTTAATATTAATAGAGAAGGGAAAATATCTTTCTGGCAGAGTTTATTCACACAAGAACAAAAAGATAAATTTCAGGGAAATTCCCTTCATCAAATACAGCACTTGGAAAGAATGTAAGTGCAATCCTTTGCTTTCTCATCTTAAAACAGAAAGGGTTTGCCCAAAGATTTTTAGACACCTCTGGATTTTTGCAACTGATTTGTGATATGCACTTCTGCATCTTGATTCTCCAAAGAACCTGGTATCTCCCTGCTAAATCTCATTTATAGTCCAGCCAATTCTCACCTTGAATTTTCTAGGAGCCTCCTGACCTCAGGTACACACAGTTAATTCTTCTTCGTAATTTATCTTATCCTTCTTTCCAGTTAATTCAATTACTGCTTGATTAGTGACACAGGACAAAGGAGAAAACAAACCTGGGCTATCATTAACAGAGTCAGGGAATTCATCTGCAGGTTTCCATGAGAGGCCTCTTCAGTGGGGCACAGTGACATGAGGAATGACCAGGGGATCCCTGTGCCACCCTCCAGAGTGGCCCTGGGGCCACAGGACAGGTCACACACCACTGTGTTCACTTGAGCTGGCCCTGCTCAGCATGAGTCAGTGCTATGGGATCCAGGCTGCTTCCTCTCTGGAGACTTGAGCAATTTCCCTGAATTCAGTCCCCAAATTAAAAAATAGTAAGAATGACACTTGATTATCTTGATAGGAAAATAAAGGCACCAGTGCCTCGGTGAAGGGTGGGAGTGATGTAAGACATAGGGCTGACAGCTAACTGGGAAATTTGCTTATCCCAGAAATGCTGGTTTTGAGTTATCCAGGGAAAGATGCAGCCCTGAATCCCAGTACAGGCTGCTCTCTGGGCAGCAAAGCCCAGAAGTAATGAATGATTTGCTGCAAGTCCTTCCCAAGGAGCTTTGCTGACTACACGAAGTTTTAATCAAATACTCAGTGTTCCCCAAATGCCTGAGCAGATACTCCAGCACACTGTTCCTCCTCCTACCTGCTCAGTTAGCAGCATTTGCTCCCTGTGCTCTGAAAACACTTCCCTTTGCTTTGGTTCCAGCCAGAGTGGATATGAGAGGGAAGTGGAAGGCAAATTCTGCTGGTCCCAGAGCTCCAGGGAGTCTACCTGCTGTAGTTTGTTAAAAGACACTATTAACAGTTCTGCTTTCACAGCCCTGCTCACTTGCCACTCCAGAGCTGCTCTCAAGTCTGTGCAGATGGGAAAATATTTTCCTCCTTCTCATCTCCTCCAGCTGGAAGAGGATTGCTCCTCTAGTAAATCCCACCGAGTGACAGAACCATGTGCTGCTGCAGCACGAGAGACGTGACACTGCACCTCGTGAGGGCAAACTGCATATGTTGGGCAAGGTTAACAGACTGCTGTGGAGCTCTACTGAGATAAATGTAGTTTTGCCACATAAAACAGATGGTATGAAGAATATTTAAAAGGGCATCATTTCCCACCATGTCAAATTGCTGCCCAAAAGCAGAGTTTTTAGCATTCATCTAATTGGCCTTCTAACAGCATAAATACAAAATTGTTATGTCCAGAGCAATGCTCCAAAAGGTGATTTCAGATAAAGAGTAGCAGGAAAAGCTGATGAACTGGACAAAAATAAACATTCTCTGAAGATGAAAATGTTTCTGCTAGCACAGATGGGTTACAGCAAAGACCGCTTATCGCCAGAACAGAGATTCCTCAAAATTATTTCACAGGGTTTGCCACATGGTACCACAGTAGCCTCAGACATTTCAGGGATTTAAAAAGTGTTGCCTGGTGTCATGCCTGGGCTCATATAAATACTCTGTTGGTGATAAACTCAAGAACCAGATAAATCTTATCCTTTGAGGAGACTTGATCTCCAGAGTATGCTTCAAATGTAAAATTTTACACCCTGCCTCGAGAAACTCAAGCAGCAATTCAGGATATTCCAAGTTCTCCAGTACCACTGCAGCTCCACTGTTTTATTCTCCAGTGTTAACATATGCTTGGCTTGAAAACAGGGACTGTTTTAATCAAGGCTTATTTGGCTATTGTACTTTTGGAATTATGAGATCACCAAGGGACCCAGCTTAGGATAATGATAGTGAATAAAACAACTTTGGCTTAATAGGGAAGTATATATTATGTCTAAAGAGGATACATACACCTTGTGCCAACTGGTTAAGCAGTGCTCCCACAGATATTTCATATGTACAAACTTCTCAAATCCCATCTTTTCATTAAAAAATGACCATAAAAATTCAGATGCTCAGCTGAAGATGACTGCTTCACCCAGTGCCACAGACATTTTTCCCTTATTTCTTTTAAGGTTTTGAAGAATGGTTTGGAGCAGCGCCTTCTTTGGTCAGCACACTGGAGCTCATCCTGTAGTATTTACACAGTGGGTGTTGGATGGAGTAAACCAGAGTTAAGGCACTGCATGTTGAGCTGCCACTGCCATGTCCTTGGTGGGTCTAGGGGTAGAACTACCCGCTGATGGAGGCAAAACCACAACTAAACAAACAGCTCCACGTAAGGCAAGGAAAAGTTATTTGTTTTCGTTTGATCCACAGGAAGAGGATCCTTTTCCAGGGAGCCCATAGCCAGCAACAAACTATTCAGTGCCTGCCCACTGCTGGCCAGCGCTATGGGCCAGCAAGGGACCCGCAGGATTTGGGACACTCCCACTGCTGCTGGGCAGGTGTCTCCTACCCAGCAACACCCCATGTCCTATCCCTGTCCTCCAGAATGCTCTGCATGCCCTGCAGGCCCTCCACAGGTAGATGGCACCTCCCAGAGCCAGGAACTCAGCCACTACTGTGAGGAAATATGTTGAAGGTGCAGCATTTCCGAGCAAACGCACATTCACAGCTCTCCCTGGAACAAGGCTTCCAGTATAGCTGTGGTCAGAATCTGCTCCAAAGGAACCTATGCTTATTTATATTCTGGAGACAGATTTGAGCCCTTAGTATCTTGTTTTCCATACTCACTTTAACAAAGCATGCCTTTTCCAAGGTTTGCTAATGAGCCTAGCATACTTAGGGAAAAAATGTAAAATATACAAACAAACTCACTGTCAGATGGGTTTTTCCAAGACCTGGCCTGAAACTCAGAGAAATAAGAAATAAATGCTATGTCCCTCCAAATATCTTACAAACTCTGATGAAGAAAAAAACCCCAACCTTGATTTTTTGGCCAAATCTCCCAGCTGCTTTTGCAATTCATAACAAGTCTGGCTGAAGAGTTGGTTCATTTTTATAAATCCAGCTCCTTTTCACAAAAAACGTTACTCTAATAACATCCAAATCCCGATTATTTTGTGCTTAAACCCAAACTTTGCTAAAAGACAGTGCCTTTTCCTGCACTGCACTTTCACCCAACATATATAAAAGCACTTCTAAATTTCTTTTGGAAAGAGTGTGCCCTTTCCAGAACCAGTGCTGTTACGCAGGGATTAGGATGGGTGAATTTGAGAAGGAAAATCATAAATCAAGATAAAAAGATAGCATCTAAAATCCTGGAGATCTGTAAGCCCTCAAAACATGCACAACACGAAATCTTCAAAAGCCACATATGTTCAAAATGCAACCAATTGCACGGTTCCAAACTGATAACATCACTCCGAACACCAGGATACCCAATGTCAGGTTTTGAAGGATATATTTCGCTGGATTTCCTTTATTTCATCAATGCTGATCAGCACTGGACTCTCAAGGATTCTTCTCCCCTCTTGCAGGTGTAATATTTTCAAGGACCCCCTTGCTATCTCACTGCTCTGATTTCCTTAGAAACTCAGGAGTGGTGTGTATTTTGTGCCGCCTTCTGTTAAGAAACATTTTTGCCATATGTGCACACATTGTTCATGGAATTGTGTGCAAATTCAAATTCCATTCCAAATCTGTGAGTTGTCATCTGCCTCACCTGAGCAAGCTCTCCTCCACATGAGTTCTGTCCTGAAAAATGACACAAAAATAACCCTCTAGGAACCAAATGTGTTTCACAGAAATGCATCTGCCAGCCTTGCCACAAAGCGTTTTTCCACCTCCAAGCTCCATTACCCAAAATAGCTCCGAAGGATTTCCGAAAGGCCATCAAGACACAAAGCAACTTTCACATGTGGCTTGAAGCCTCTTGTTTCTCACCTACTATGTGACAGGGGCCTGGGGAGGTTTGGACCAGTTTAAGACTTTGCTCCACACATGTACCAGAAGTCTCTGTGGAGCTGCATCCTCTAATGTGCTTGGCATCAGACTTACAGAAGTAAATATTGTAATTTCTGATATCTGATGAACTTTTCCTGAAGGACAACAAAACAGGTCTTGGCCAGGGGCTCTCCAATGCCACAGCACACAGGAAACACTGTTATCCCTCAAATAAATAATTAATATAATTTTTGCCTAATGATAATTTAGGAGACAAAAAGTCACACCAGCCTTAGCAGAAGTTGCCTTCGAAGAAGTTGCCTGCCAAGGTCAAAAAGCAGTCACCTGAAACAGGATCAACCAGCCAGAGATTCAGATGGAAATTTGGCTTTCTCAGGTCAAGTTCTCTAGCTGGTCTTGGTGTGGAGGGAAGCACTTCTTGCTGTGCTTCCTGAGCACATCCTCACTCTGCTGCTGAGCCCCAGCCATAGCCACTTTGCAGTTCCATTGTGTCATGTTAGACATGAGGCCAGCTCAGTAACCAAATCTGCAGAAACTTCAGGGAAACCAAAGGCAGCACAGGCTCCGCCATGCAACAAATCTTGCAAATGCCACACCAGGGGATGATTTGGACCCAGAGCCACCAAGAACTCACAGGCACCCAAAGAGTGACACAGCAGCATCCCAGAGCTCAAGTCTCCTTTCCTCAAAAGTCAGTCCTTGAGGACTTCACAGAGCAGGGCTCCAAACCCTAATAGGGATTTTGAGAATTCCAGAGTTTGCTGCTCCAAAAACACACAGTTCGACCAGTCTGCTGTCAGAGCTGATTCCTCCTAAAACAAACATTTAACATGTGCAAATACTAAAAGATGAATTTCCTGTTTGAACAGTCAGCACAACAGAACATTGCCAAAGGAATCATTGCAACATCTGTCAACGTAACCAACCGACTTCCAGCCAGAAAATAGGACAACCATGATCTGTCATTGAGAGAGAGAACCAATGCCCCAGCACAACCTCCCTATACCAAATTGCACATGGAGACAAAAGATGAGCAGGACAGGGTGCAAGGAAGAGTTGCTGTGATCTCTTACCTCCCCTTCCTACACAAATAAGCCAATACTCAGCTTAGGAGTGGAAGGCCCTTTGGTATTTAGCAAAGGAATCACCCTCCTAGCAGTGACGCATTTGAGACAGAACTGTTCTCCCCAAAAAATCAGTTGCTTATGACCATGAAGCTGCTTTCCTCAGACATCTCATTAACAAAGTTACAAGCCTGGTCAAACCTCGACAGCAAACATGTTAAAGCATTGCAATGATGGCAATGACAAGTCATTAATATTGACAAAAAATTATGCTTGAAGGATTTTTTAATAAATGTTTCCAAGGTCTTTGCTCATTTTTTAAGCAATCACACGTTCCTCATCACTTACAGGGAATCACTGATAACAAAAAGATTTCATTTCAGTTGTAAGGGAAAAGGTGCTGCTGCTGACAGCCCATTGCACAAGTGTGTGCGGTCCCTGCAGCTGCATCCCAGTCCTCAGCATTTCATTCCTGCATGGACTGAAAGCTACTTGCATGTGCAGTGGGACGCTCCCATCCTTGAGAGATGTCACTTTATCAGTGGAAATGATGCTGATGTGGCTATGGGGGTTTTAACCTTTTTCAGGAGCCAGAAATTCCTCTACAACCTGAGTGCCTGAAAAGTTATTATACTTGTGTGCAGAAAAGGTAAATGCTATTAATTTTGCTTTTTAAATTATGTAGAAAAAGCAGAGGAGGCCAAATTAATCCAGCCTGATTTGCTCAGGCGGTTAAAGAATCCTCCAGTATCAAAGAGGTGGTTTCTGGCCACAAGTGGCATGGGAAAAATTTCTTTTGTGAACTTGCTACCAGTGGAAAGCCAGTGGAGACTTTTCTGAGCCACTTCTTACTATTGTGGCACATGGAACATGCCAGGAAAAAAAGAAAAGAAGAAGAAAAAAGAAAGAAATATGAGTGTAGCAGAGCAGTTTCTGTTATCTCAATAGAAGACGCTACAGAAATGCTGCAGAAGTGGGATAGTTGATTTCCCAGTGTTCCCTCTCAGGATACCTGCAGGGAGAAAGGAGCTGCTGCCATCCCATGCAGCTCACATGCCTGGGATTTGTAAATGTGAACGGGGCCCTTAACTTCCAAACCCCTTCTTCCTGTTTCTATTTTAAACTAAAAGGAGCCACTCAGAAGTTGCCGAAGGCACAGTCCTAAAGCTCACCAGGCTCAAAGTATCTGAAGCAGAAGTGGAAAATGTTGTGCTTGCAAGTTGTTGTTGCTGTTCTTTGTAACTCTGATAACAAAATCTATAATTTTGTTTTAAAATACAGAAAGTGGAAGTGGAAGAGGGGGAAAAAAGCACAGCTGGCACAGCTCAAGCCAGACACCCAAGTCAATGTATCAAACATTTCCAGTGCAGTACACTGTTTCCAGCTCCCTTCCATACACTGTGGATGGGGGTTTCCCTCGTTTCCTTTGGGATACCACCCCCAGACATAATTTAGCTCATTATCAAGAAGCTCCTCTCAATATCCAAGCACAGTATTCATTTTTCATTGCTTTTATCTTAACACTCTTGATTATGCTTTCCCCTTCATTCTAAATCACTCCTTTATTACTTGGATATATTAATGCTCTCCCACTCAGTGATAATCAATGTAGCAGTTGTATTCAGAAAAACTCAAGATGAAGTCAATTAATTAATAAGAAGAATTTGTAAATCACTGCCATAGTCTCTAATTAGCCACTCCTGCACAATAGCAAACCAGTCTTGAGAGTTTGGACTCAATTATTTGACCCAAAGTTTGCAGGATGAAGACCCAAATGCATCTTTAAACACACAGAGCAGTTTCCTGAAGTGAGGCCACGCAGTTTAAAGCAGTTAAATCCAGCTGGCTGCATGATCCATACAGCTGTGGCTTCCCTCAGCTCTTAAATAAAATATTAGGGCGTGTTTCTATTGTTTGTTGGCTGTCATCAGCCCATCTTTCAGCTGACGGGGGTTAAAGGCTATGTAGATTCCTGGGACAGCTGTTTGGAAATTGTCACAGGCAGTTACTTGGTAACCCAAGAACAGCAATCTCAGGAGGTAGATTCTTGGTTGCTAAATGATAAATTCAGGTAAAATAACCTTTTCCTGGATTTTATTGCAAATATAGGTTCCAACTATATAGTCCTGCGCTTTTTTTTTTTTTTTCCCCTCCTTTTTTTTTTCTTTCTTCCCAGGGATGGGATTTAAAATTATTGCTAAATAACTTTTCTGGGATCTCACGCAGCATTTAGCATGGGTTGAATGAGGTGGCACCATATTCTACTGCTATTTAAACGGATAAATCCACAACAGGCTTCTACAGCACACTGCAGCGTGTGCTGTTCATTTGCTGTGTGCAGAAGAGTGATTTACACAACAACAAGCTGAGCAAAACAGAGAAAGGGGCAGGTGCTGCTCCAAAAAGGACTTGCTGTTCCTATTTCCCTTTGGGGGGTAGGATTTTTTATTTATTTATTTATTTTTAAGAAACTGCAGCATGCAGGTTTGAGCTGAGCCAGATGCTTTTGCGCCTAAGGCTCACTGAGCACAGCACTGCAGCCCACACTGCCCTTGGCAGCATCACAGGAGTCAAACTCCCACATGGACACAAAGTCCTTCAGCAGTTTCCTCGTGTGTGTGTGTCACAAGCAGGAGCTCAAGCAGCACCTCAGCTTCAGTCTTAGCTCTCAGTGCTCTGTAATTTCTTCACGTGTGAAACAGATACTGGCAAGACTTATTTCTCTGCATGGCAACCTTATTTATGAAAACCTCAGAGGGTGAAATCCTCAATCTTCATTTTCAACAGAGGTATTTTTATTGGTTGCTACCTTATCATTGTTGAGTAATTCTCACATCCATTTTCAAGGAAATTACAATAAATTAACACGTGCCTTCCTCCAGAAGATATATGCAAGCAGAATTTGGCTGAGTTGGCTGCGCTAACCCCATCCTGCTGTTACAGAGCAGGACAGAGAAGGGCAATGGACAGGGCTGGGCTGCCAGATGCTCAGCATTGGCTCCAGGCTGGGAGCCAGGTGGAGCTTCCCAAAGGATCTGTGCAGCCACCTCCATGTGTCTCAGCCAGTCAGCAGCAGCACCCACCAAGGGCAGGTAGCAGCCTAGCAGCCCAGTTTCCTTTTTAGGGGCCTCTGACCAGAACAAAGAAAATTCCATCCTAATTCCTCTAACATCCCATCTTCCTCTCCCTATGGATCCAGGGAGAGATGTTGGTCCCTGCCCCAGGATCATGCTGTCTATGCCACTTCTTTTCCCAAACATACAGCAGGACATTGCAGAATTCTCTTATGTTCCTTTCAAGGGGAAGAAATCAAAGGTGTCCCTGTGTTCAGGCCTTCACACATTACCCTGTGATCTGGGAACAATTAAATTCTAAAGAGCCTTCAAGCTGACATCAGGAACCTTCAGGAAGGATTTCTGCAGCCAGTTCTACAAAATCCCAAGGACCAAGACCAATTCTTGCCTCACTGACAGGAACTTTACCATGTTCAGACACACCTTATTCCCTTGACCAGGAAGAAGTGAACTACTCAAGCCACACTAAAAACCTAAGGACATCTCAGTTAGCCGAGGAACCCTCCTGTTTTACTAATAAAAGTTAAAGGGGTGAACTGAAACCAGAGAAATAGTTTGAATGAGAAACACAGATATGTAACAAACCCTTTTGTCATAAAGGCCACAGAACTGTTCCCCTTTCAATCTCTACAAAAATTACTGTTAAGGAGAAAGAAGAGCTGGGCAGTGTATATACAAAATCAGGAGAAAAATTGTGGTGTCTAGTGAGACAACAGGCACATTTTTTCAGAGATACTGTATTTCTGGTGAAGGAAGAAGCCCATTTGCTGATGTTTGCCCTCACACCTGGGGAAGATGGCTCACTCCAGTATGAGCCAAGGTTTTGATCCTTGCAGGCTGCTCTGGGAAAGGCTGACTGAGTGGTCAAGCCCAGGCTCTCAACTGAAGGGCCAGCACAAGTTGTGCTTTCCACTCCTTTATGTGCCATATGGCAAGTGGAGGAGTCTGGCTGGGATTTCTTATTGATAATTTTAGCTTGATGCTCAATTTCTACAGCCCCAGGAACACAAAAGCTCTAAAGCTGCACTGTTGTTCAAGGTATTGGGTTTGCATGCAAGCAGATAGAAAATACCACCTGCTTTGGAAGAAGTCAGCTAAAATGACATACAGAGTCAATATTCAATGAAAGGCTGGGGTCTAAAAACAGTGGAGGTCCAAGGAAGAATGGGCAGTGGCTTTCAAACACACAGAAAAGCACAGAAACAAAATCGAGTAGTTGGGAAGGGTACAGGGTAGGAATGGGTCACATTTCATACTACAGACTTTAAGGACATACATATTTCAATACATCTCATTTAAAGGTATGAGAATCAGGTCAGATCAAATATAACAATATCCTATACCCACCTATAAATCACCCTTCCTAACCCATTTCACTGCTTCTTCAAAACAGGGGAAAACAACTGTATCCAAATAAAGGCAATATCTGTCTCTGCATGATCTGAGGCTGATCCAGCAGCTACGGAGTCAATGAAAACATTGCTGTTAACTCCAGTGTGGTTTGGATCAGGCTCCTCATAAGAGAGTCTTTTACCAGAGAGTTTTCTATTGCAGAAGGAGAATATCTGAATTTCTGTCTCAGAACTCTCTTTCTGTTCCTCAAAAATACTTTTTTGAGGAGATAAAGTGTCATCTTTTATGAGACATTTTCAGGCAGCTTTGAATGCTGAGCAAAATTACTTTGATACAGAAATCTCACTGATAAATGGTTATTAAACGTGAAATTTTGAAATGCTACCAAAACCTGTTTCAAGAATTAAGCACAATATTATATTTGTTTTATGCAGAAAGGAAACAAATGTCCATTTTTTCCACAGCATATATATCATCCTGTGCCTAGGAGTAATTTCTTTCCTTAAGATGGCATTATTTTCATTATATCTTTATCTCTTTTTTTTAATGTTTCAGATGATAATTCAACTTTTAACAACTAAGCAATTCCTCCCTGAGAATGGCCAGGCCCTGATTCTGTTTTCTTATTCCCCTGCTGCTTAGCTAATGCAGCAGGGATTAAGCAAGCCACGACTTTTTGGGATCCAGGCAAATGGAGAGTAGAACAGAGAAGGCTAAGATTTTTAAGTCACACAAACCTTAAAATAGCACCTTCCTTCCTTGTCATTTTTGTCCCTTGACAAGATCTCCAGAAAAAAGAAAATTTTGCATTTTCAGTCTCACAAAAACCATGGGTTCTCCAGCAACGAGGCAACAGAAAAAATCAATACTTGCCATGTACCATGTAACCAATAGAATAAGGGCAATGATTTATGTATGGATGGATGCAGACTGAATCAGCTGGGGCCTCAAACACAGGCACAGAGAGAAGGAGCGAGAGAGAAAGAGAGGTGTGGGGGTGAGCTGGACTGCAGTGATTATTCCTCCACTATGGCCAGATTTTTTTTTCTGCATCAATAATTCCCCTCCCTGGCGCTGCAGGATGTGGAGGAAGGACTAGCAATGTGTGGAATATATGCTGGACCAGCTTTTCTCTTTTTGCCTCAGAATAATGATGCTATGTTGAATATTGAGGTACAGTAAAAAAGGAAGAGCGATACATGGGCTGCAGTCCTTCAGGCTTCCAGCTACCTCCACCCTAATAAAGAGCAGACCAGTGGGGCAACAAGAAATAGTCTAAAGACAGTCAAATTATCAACAGGATAAAAATGTACCATCACTGCTCCATGACAAGGAAAAGCAGGAAGGGCTCACTGAAGAGAACTACTTATACCCAGGAGTTTCTGCTGAGAATAGAGTTTTGTAAATTGGATTACCAGGGACACAGCACCATAAGGTATTTAATGACTGTGGTAGCTTTTAGGATATCTAATACTGCTGTTGCTTTAAAAACAAAAGCATCATGCTAAAGATTTACTTGTCTGTTTGTGTGATGTAGGCTAGCAATAAACACTTATCCAAACTATATTCAATGTTTTATTGCTGTACTGTTAATAAATAGCTTGTAGATGACTTTAAAGTAAGAGTAATTTGCTGCAAAAGTGTCATACTATTTTATTAAAAATATCTCCTGTGTAGTTTGTGCCAAGCGCTAAAATAATTCAAAAACATTCCTGCAATTCCTCAGAATTCAGTCTGTATTTACATTTTGCAGACTCAGATGTTCATTCAGGACTTCCAATATCGTAGTTTGCCATGAAGTAATCTTGCTATAATTAATATTTCTGCCGCAATTACCACTGATGACTGAATCAATTCTCTTTTCTTTCTATAACATTTAGACAATGTTTAGGCCTTGGTGTTTTCAGGCTCTCTCTTGAAAGGCAAAATATTTCCAGTAATGCTATAGAACAATAGGAGGCCACCAGTTATATATACCAGTTAGGCAATGTTAGAACAGTTAAAGCTTTAAGAACTGGGGGATGTTTGAAAGCCTTTAATTTCAGAGGTGTCTGGGAATTTATCAGGTCAGAATAGAACAGAAAAAATTTCTATTCCCACACCATATTATGACAATATGCTTACGAGATTAATCACCAGCTACCAAATAATTGTGTTTTATGGCGAAAATATCAATGAATATAGGGACAAGATTTAGTTAAAGTATAAGTAGGTTTTTGTTTTCTAAAGAGTGTAGTTGCATGTCACCAGACTTTGCACTCAATTATAAAAATTTGGAGTATTTTGCTTTACTGTTACCTACCTATACTGTGCTTAGCATAACAGAGCATACACCTGTATGGGCATAGCAAAAAAACAGGAAAATAAGACCCTGAAAACAGAGTTGGTATTTGATGTCCCAGTTAGCTGACAATGGCAGACAACAATAAATTTCAGAGAATGGAAGTATGAAACACGTTCTAAAGCAGAATAAGTATAAACAGCTTAATTCAGTTAAAAAATCCTTCTGCTGGCAAACGCTCAACAGTAGTAACAACTATCTGACCCTATCTGTTCCTGGATCCCTTATCCCTCTCTTTTTATTCATCCCACCATAGAATCTTGATAAATTGAAACATTCTAGAATTATGTTAGGATACAATGGACAAAGATGCAGCCATGAGCCAAACAAAGCACTACAGACCACGATCCACAAGAGAAGACACCTTAGCAGCAACTTTTGATGTAGATGTGAAATGATGTGCACAATTCAAAGGGATTTTTTCCAGCTGCCCAAAGTCCTGGAACAGAACAGGGTATGGAGAGGCTTACCTTGGAGCAATAATTGTAGTTTTCCTCCTGCTTTTTCTCTCTCAATAAACAGAACAGAAACTCCACAGATGACGATGGACTTTCTTGAGTTTACTTCTGAGCGTCAGCCATAAGGCCATGGACCTATACCCTTTGGAGAGGGAATAGCACGGAAAGCTTGGCACCAGCCCGAGTGAAGAAGTGAAGAGCCAGCAGAACAAGTACCGGTTCTGCACAGCACCAGGGCCAGGTGAGTTACACGAGCAAACAATGCTTTGGAGGCAGGGATGTGGGAATTTGTGTCGAAAATCAATGAAAGCATTTTCCTTTCTCCTGGCCCTGCACTGCTTTGATAACTTGAAGCACAAGGTTGTGCAGTTGAAATACCTGAGCAAAGCCTCTCTTGGTGTTTGAATAGAGCAGCAGAGTTCATCTTAAAGCAACACCACATAGGTCCACATTTCCTAAACAAAAGGAGAGGTGCACTGTCACTCATGCAGTCCTGCACAGCTCTCTCAGGTCAAAGGTTCTGAATGGAAAAGGAACTTCAGAAATTGAGCCAGAGTGTTATAATTAGGAAAAGATTACAGAAATTATTGGATCTGCAATACAGAAAATTATCCTAATGTTTCACATGTACCAAATAATGTCTGTTTCTATCCAGCACATGATGTTCTCTTTGCAAATCACCATCTGAAAATACACTGAGGTTGAAAAGAACACTGTGAAATCCACAGCTGAATTTTAAAAAGCTGACATATAAAATTCTAGAGAAAAAAAATCTTATTTATCATTTTAAAAGGAAAATATTTTTATTTGATGTTTACTGCAATTCACTTCATTTGCAAGATCTCAGCTTTTACTAGGAGAAAATACACAGTTAGGCTTGCTCCCATTTACACTGATGGGGAGATTATCAGTAAAATTAAATTATTCTTGTTGACATCTTCTCACCATTTTTAGTATTTGTTCTTTGGCAACAACTAAAAAAAGGAAGTGGAAATGTGACTTTAACAAATGTGTAGTTTTTAATTCATTTTCTATACCAGGAAATATATGTACACAACTGTGTGGTAATTTGTTTTCAAAGAAATGTGCAGAAATTTCTCATTTCTCTAAAATTATTTTAAAATTTAAAATTATTTAGGAACACACCTATAGAAACACATTTACAACTTTTTCTGACATTAAAGTATTGTAGTTTGTCCCATGAATAAGGAAATGTCACAGAATGTCACAGATTGAAATGCCTTGTCATACTGTAAAAACTGGGATACTATGGAGCACCAACATCTGGATTTTTGACATCTTCATAATTTTTTTGTCTTAGTGTGGTCAAAGGACTATTGATAGTTGTTGGAAACTGCTAAAGTACTTCTGCAAAGTGCAGCACTGTCAGCTCCAACTGAAGCCAGCTCCTGGGGAAATGAACAGCCCAAGATCCTGCCTAACACAAAGCAGAGGGAATTCAACAGAAACACAATGTCTGCAAGGTGTCAAATTTAATACACAGTAAAAGGGGGAAAAAATCAATCCAAAAGCATTATAGGCCACAATTTCGGAAGTGCTTGAATCACAAAAGCAGCACCCACTCTGAAAACAATCCAGTGTTCTCCAGGCATGGCCTCAGTGCTAGGAAAAAAATCCAAAGGGGAAACCGAGCCCTGATATTGGCCACATAACAAGCCCCAAATATTGGTGTATCAGTGCCCCCTGAGCAGCTGGAGAGCCGGCAGTGATCATTTGCAATTACTGTAATTGCATTCATTCTTTGCTATCATTTCCCGTACTTACGGTGCACAACATCTGGTTCTTTCATCTCATGCAAACCTCCCCAGATCTGTCAACAGCTCCTGAATTTTTAAACAGATACCTTTCCCTCCCCTCTTTTATTCTACCTGAAATTTTCTGATCCCAGATCCTCAGATAGAGCAACTTCCATGGATTAAACAGTTCTATAGCAGTCACCTAATAAAATACTATTAATTGTAGTAGATTTTTGTTTCTTCTTCCAGTGATATTTCCATGGCAACATTTTCAGGTTCTATTGTTGAGGGTGTTCTTCATTCCCAGAGCGGGTTAACCACAGGGCAGGAAGGGCAGGCTGTTGGTCAGCTGTTATTTTCTCTGGTCCTTCAGCAAAGGTTAGTTGAGGTCACCAGAAGCCAAAGGGTAATTACTTTTCCTCAACAGGGTTAAAGTCACACAGATTGCTATTGAGACAACTGTATGGATGACCTTCAGGATTTTATGTTCAATCTTCTTTTCTTTCAGCAGAGCAAATGTTAATAAGGAAGCAGAAAGGGTAAGAGCCCAGTGAGCTGGACACTCTGCAGCTCCACACTCTGCAGTTCTGCTCCCAACTGGTTGAGCACTTTTGAACAAAAATGCCTTTAGGTGAGCCCAGACCACAAAAGGTTGCACAGTGATAAAGTGTGAAAGCTATCAATAGGCAAAAAGGGCCTGCTCTGGGATTTCTCTAGTCAATTAACAACATTCCAACTCAAATAAGAAATTTTTAGGAGAGCCAGCACCCCCATATTCTGTTTCAGTGGCCTCCATTTCATCATTAATGTCACTTCCTTCACTCAAAAGAATGAGCTGGAATTTTAGGTTTTAACTAGGCAAGATTTTCATGCTTAGTGTCTTGGGTCTGGCTCCTTCTTTCAGCTTCCCATGGAAACTTGTCAAGGCAGGAGCCTCATGGAGACGGAGGAGAGACAGCAGTTCTGACTTGAACTGCGGGGAAAGCCAGGGAGATGGTTTGGCTAAATGAGGGGTTTACATGGATTTGGGGGAAGGAAAACAGGCTGGTAGCATAGCAGTATGCTACATAAAATGGAAATGCACTCACGCTGTGAATCTGCCGACAACAGAGATCCAGTCCATATAAAATCCTGATATCTAAGTGTAAATCCAGCTGGATCTCAAGCTGGTGGGCTGGTGACAGGTATAGGTGGCACCTGGAGCACTGGGAGCCAGTGTGTCCCTGCTCGCAGTCCCCACACCAGCACTCACTGTCAGGCACTGCTCTGCTCCTTTTCCCTGCCACAAACTGAACATCCCCTGTGGCTCCCCAGGCACTGCTGCTCTCATTACCAAAATTAACAGCCCTGGGTTACTTTTTGTGGCACACCTTAAAGTAAATATTGCAGCAGTGAAAGTCAATAATGCAAAGCAAGGGAAAAAAGAAGGGGAAGGTGTTGTCCTTCTCAACCTGAGTTTCAGTTTTGTGTTGTCTGGCTTCTCTTCTCAAGCTTAATGTTGACAAAATAAAATTAATAAATAATATAAGGATCAGGTCCTGATCATTAAAATATCCATTATGAGTCAAGGAAGTGCAACTCGGCTTCTTGATTGATGCATTACAGCGTAAGCTCAGCACAAGTTATAAATAATCCCAATACCGATAGATGACAAATGGAAAATTTGGTAATAAATCAATTCAAATAGGGCTAAATGGAAGAATAATGCATCATTTATACTTGGCTGTGTTGTACAGTATGTAAATTATTGAGCACTTGCTACAGCACTGTCACATCAAAGAGCTGGTGGACAAACAGATGCTCATAAAAAATAATTATTAGACTCTGTTTAAGCACCTGTGGGACACAGCAAAAGGGCCACAGAAACCTTCTCCTCTCCAGCCTGAACATTCTGTCTGCTCAGAAGTTTCCCTTTTCCCAGGGACAGAAAATGCTGTCTTCAGAATTCAAATACCAGTTTCCAAATAGAAATCATGTTAACCAGCATTGCAGACGAGATCAAATTCAGGATAAGTGCATCATGGGACCATCCCCTAAGAAAGAGCTCCAAACACAGGAATCTAAGAGCTACTGTTTCAGATATAACTTGCATCTGCAACATGTAAGAGAATCAAAGACACGATGCTAGGAAAAGCTGTGTTTTAGCCTAATTCCATTACGAAATGACCCCATACAGCAACCACACAGTTACAACTTGTTCTGAACTTGCAATCTTAAACATCACTAAGTTGGTTGGAAAGGGAACTTTCACTTGGAAGTGTGTCAGCCCCAGGCAGCAAAAAGCACACATAACCAGTGCCCAGGGCCCCACACACCACATTGCTTCTACCTAAACCACAAAATCATGGAATGATTAGGGCTAGAAGGAATCTTAAAGTAGGTCCAGTTTTACCCACTGCCTTGGGTAGAACCAGTATAGTAGTAGAAGTCCTTCTGTCCCATCTGTTTTGGGAAAATTGGGCTTTCAGGAGAACTTGTAAACACACAGGGCGAGACTAAAAGATCCAAGGATGCCCCAAGGAAAGTCAGGAAGCTGTCCTGGATTAACCTGCTTCCTTAGGACTTGTAAACAATGACAAGAGCCACGAAGTGCTGATATTGGCAGGTCAGAGGGCCAAGAAACATTTATCCACTATTTTTTCATCATATTTAGAATATATTTCCTCCATTTAGAATATATTTCATTGCCACTACATTCTTGGAGCCAAATGCAGACTTTCTGATTGCTCTTGAATCATTAAAAGCCACTGTGATATGATACACCTAGCAAGCATTTTTATAGATTTAAAAGCCAGAAATAGCAAACCCTGTGACTACAATATAAATTTTAGCTTCTTTTTACTTGAGTGAATCTATGGTAGGGTACCCCAATTACTAATGATTTCTAAATGGTAATTTGGATATACTTTGCATCTACAAACCCTGACTGAAAATGGCATAGACTTGGAGAAGTCCAACTACGCAGGCATTTGGTTGCTTTGGAATCTTCCTCTTGGGTTCCTTTTCTCTGCTTTGTAATGAAAAGACACTGTAAAACACATTCTGAAAACCACCAAGCCTTCAAAATCATGCTGTCATCTCCAAAGTACAGCCTGCCTTGGTCACTCTGTGCTTATTGAGCTCCAAAATTATATGGAGTTTAGGTGAAGAGAACAATTGGAAACCTAAAAATATTGAAGTTGAAAACCTGTGGCATCCCAAGTATCACAAAAAAAAGTTAAAGAGGTTTCCCAAATGATAAAACTGGAAAATGCGCAAATACAACAAGCTGGCAAGTCCACTTCATCTCAGGACTGGACAATCTTGCCTAATTTCCCATTTCATGGTAAGACTAGTGAGAGGATAAACTAACTGTTCCTCCATCAATCTCACTTCATCCCTTCAGGCCTATGCCATAAGCCAGGTGAGAGCTGTAATGTCCAGACTGGGTAACTCTGTCCTACAACAGGCAAGGGAGAATGACATCAGTGTTACTCTAAGTCACCTTTTCCACTTCACCCCTTGTGCCATAAGGGCACATGGCAAGTGGGTTGTGGGATCAGTGTTTCTTTGGATGTCACATGTGGGAAAAGCACATTCCTGGCACAGCATTTATCTGTTAACCTGTGACAAGTCCTCCCTTCCACACTGTGAGCCTCTGCATCTTGATTTTCTGTCAGCTTTTAAACCCCACCTAATTAGAAGATTCACTACTCCTTATGATTCCTGACTTTCACAGTTTCTAATTAGCCCCTGTAGCAGTCTAAATGAATTGTGATATTCCACTTGGTGTGTTAAATGAGAATCAACACCAAACATTATATTTTCTCCTTAGCACTATTTACCTCACAGTAAAGTAATTTAGTTCTGAAGACAGCATGTTTTAACTTCAACATTCAAATGAAGAAAGGTGGAAGGCAAAAAAAAAAAAAGAAAAAAAAAAAGCAGATTGAATATTAACTCCAATTCTCATTTCCAAAATGATCCTTCAGATTAGGAGTCCTAATTGGGAAGATCTGTTACCTAGAGATAGGGCTGAAGGTCTGCACACGAGATAGGCACAGCCTAGGGCAGGTTCCGGGGACAGCTGCAGTCCCCACCCCACAGGCAGAGCTCAGCTCCGTCCTGTGCCGCAGCAGCTGCGGAGTCACCAGGCAGAACACTCCGAGAGGTAAGAGATGAATAAAGATTATCCCTAAATTCAGAGCAAGTTCCCTCCAGAGGGAGGTTGAAGTATGAGGTATAGGATGCTGAGGGCAGATTTCCATGGCAGGGTCGGAGCACCATGTACCCAGCAGGTCCTGAGCTGTTCAGTACCCCAGGGGTTGTCCAGCAGAAGCTCCGAGGTCTAAGTGACCTCTGGAGCTGCTCAGTCAGCAATGCTGGACATTGACAGAAGCTTTGAACAGTATCTGCTTTGGAAAAAACCCAGAAGTTCCTTCTATTTTTCCCACTGAACCTTCTGGGAAAGAGAGTACCAACAGCTTGGTCAGGGTGATGTTCTTCAGCAACAGAAATNTGAAGTTGTTCCCTGATGGTTTATCCATTTCCTTCAGTTTTCTTATAATTCCTGGTCACAGGATTAGTCATACAAAGATAAGCATTTTCTCATTGTAGTGTAGAGCTGTTGCTGTTAACCTGGGCTTTTAAAGAGTGCAATTAGTGGTGCTTGAAGCAAAAGAGACATTTAGATGTCACAGTTCTTAACCAGAAAAATACAGCTCCACCTGCACATATCTTTGCAGGTGATCACTGATCGCACGGGGGGGG